>VWZD01013785.1:158084-179223 GCA_013396695.1 Sakesphorus luctuosus | reverse complement strand
CCTGGGCTGGTGGGAGGTGTCCCTGCCCATGGCAGGGGTGGGATGAGATGGTCCTTAAGGTCCCTTCCAACCCAAACTGTTTGGTGATTTTACTAAATCAAACTCAGTGAGGTGCTACTAAAACAACTGCAAAAATGAGAAATATCTTTCCCAACAGAGGGCAGGAAAATCTGTTCTTGCTTAAATCTGGAAGCAAGAGCTGAGGGAAGATGTGATTTCTCAGAACAAGTGGGGTTTTTTCCCTCATTGTTGGAGTTGATGCTGAAAGAAAACCATTGCACAGAATCCCAGAAGGTTTGGGTTGGGAGGGACCTCAAAGCTCCCCCAGTGCCACCCCTGCCATGGGCAGGGACACCTCCCACCAGCCCAGGCTGCTCCAAGCCCTGTCGAGCCTGGCCTGGGACACTCCCAGGGATGGGGCAGCCACAGCTGCTCTGCCCATCCTGTGCCAGGTCCTGCCCACCCTCCCAGGGAAGAGAAACGCAAGTTTTCCTCTTTCCTTAGGGAGACAAACCTTTAGAGCAGATCCAGGCACTGTAAGTGAAGTGCTGAACAAATACAGAATGAAAATGCTGCCCCTAACTCCAAACCCACAGAGACACAAACCATCTGTACAGGCCATCAGCAGGGATGTGGGAATACCAGTGGAATTTTTGAAGATTTTTGTAGAAGATGAAGGCTTTGGTGGGCCAAGGCTGAGCCCCAAAGAGATGCCAAGGGGAAGGGACTGAAAGGAAACGAGGTGAAGGTGCTAAAAGGCTTTGCCGTTCAACCTGTGAGGCTTCACCTGAGCACAGGACACCTCTAAGCTGGTTGTTGTGGGATCAGGGATTAGGAGTATCAGGCTCAAGGTTGAGTTTATCTACAAACAGGGCATCAGCTGAGACAACTCAGTCTGACTCAGAGTCTCCTGCCATGGAATGTGAGCTCAGGCTGAGCTGCCACCTGCAGAAATGAGGAAAACTAACATTTAAACAGCTTGGGAAGTTGATGTTTTCCACCCTGACCACATATTAGCATGTGGGTGTGTCTATCTGGACTTCAGCAAGGCCTTTGACACTGTCTCCCATAATATACTCCTGGAAAAGCTGGTAGCCCACGGCTTAGACAAGGGTATCCTCTCCTGGGTTAGGAGCTGGAGGGTCGGGTCCAGAGAGTGCTGGTGAATGGAGCTGCATCCAGCTGGTCACCAGTGGTGTCCCCAGGGGTCTGTCTTGGGTCCAGTCCTGTTTAACATCTTTAGTGATGATTTAGATGAGGGGATTGAGTCCATCAGCAGCAAATTTGCTGCTGACACCAAGTTGGGAGGGAGTGTCGACCTGCTGGAAGGCAGGAGGGCTCTGCAGAGGGATCTGGAGAGACTGGAGAGATGGGCTGATTGCAATGGGATGGAGTTCAACAAGGCCAAGTGCAGGTCCTGCCCTTTGGCCACCCCAAGCCCTGCAGCGCTCCAGGCTGGGCACAGAGTGGCTGGAGAGCAGCCAGGCAGAAAGGGACCTGGGGGGACTGAGGGACAGGAAGCTCAAGAGGAGCCAAGAGTGTGCCCAGGTGGCCAAGAAGGCCAATGGCATCCTGGCCTGGATCCAAAGTAGCGTGGCCAGCAGGCCCAGGGCAGTGAGCCTTCCCCTGGACTCTGCCTTGGGGAGGCCACACCTTGAGTGTTGTGTTGAGTTCTGGGCCCCTGAGTTGAGGCAAGAGATTGAGGGGCTGGAGCGGGGCCAGAGAAGAGCAAGGAGGCTGGAGAAGGGAGTGGAGCACAAGTGCTGTGGGGAGAGGCTGAGGGAGCTGGGGGTGTTTGTGCTGGAGAAGAGGAGGCTGAGAGGTGACCTCAGCACTGTCTGGAAGTGCCTGAAGGGAAGTTGTGGCCAGGTGGGGGTTGGTCTCTTCTCCCAGGCACTCAGCAATAGGACAAGGGGGCACGGGCTCAAGCTCTGGCAGGGCAAATTGAAGCTGGAGATGAGAAAAAACTTCTTTGCAGAGAGAGTGCTGAGGGATTGGAATGGGCTGCCCAGAGAGGGGGTGGATTCCCCATCCCTGGAGGTTTTTCAAGTGAGCTTGGCCGTGGCACTGAGTGCCATGATCTGGTGACGGGACTGGAGTTGGCCCAAGGGTTGGACTTGATGATCTCGGAGGTCTTTTCCAACCCAATCCATTCTGTGATTCCATGATTTCCTAAAAGCCAATAAGTTCACTCTGAAGGCCTTTCCCATTCTGTCAGGCTTGGGAAATTCAAGTATTCTTGTTTTCCTGCAGTGTTTGGCCCACCTAATTGTGCTGATTTTATTTGATGAGGTTCCATAATTGGTGTTTCCCACAAGGCTCTTGGCTAGAAATGGTTCTTTGGGTGCTGCTGCTCCTCAGGTCGTCCTCAGGGACCAGCAGCGGGTTGGATATTTATGGGATGTCTCCTCAGCCCTGTCTGGATGGGCTGAGCCGTGACCCAAAGGGGTCCCATCCAGCTGGGAATTCCAGGTGACAGAGAGGAAAACCAGCCTGAACCTGCAATCTCCTGGAATCCTGGAATGGTTGGGGTTGGAAGCGACCTTAAAGATCATCACAGCAAGTCACTAAGTGAAGAAATTCTCCTTCATTAAGAAGCAACTTCATGGCAGTAAACTTTCTACCTTTGTCCAGCTGCTTTATAAATAGTGAGAGCCCAAAGGGCCACACTCAGTCCTTTAATTCCATAAAATATCCATTCTAATTCAATTTTGGCATCCCAGTGTGATCAGTATTTCTGCTGAGCTGTGGGGGCTGTCCCTGCCCTTCCAGTTCTGAGAAAGGCTATAAAGTAATGAATAAATTAAATTAATGGATAAATTAAATTAATGGATAAATTAAATTAAGTGATAACTCTGTGAACAAGAGACAAGGGAGTCCAGGTGAGAATTAAAATGGGAGATGTCTTGCAATACATTTATAGAGGCTGTTGGTTTATTAATATCCATCTTGTGTACATTGAAGAGATTAAAGATTAAATTTATGTGTGAAGGCACCCTTTAAAAAGAGAAAAATAAACAAATGTTGGGATTCTGCCCCATTTCTGTTGCCTTGGGCCAGGCCCCTCATGGTGTCACAGGTACTTCCAGCCACAGGTGCTCTTAAACAAAATCCCTAAAACCCAGTGAAATGACAGAGGAAAAATGCAAATTAGAGCTTTGTTTTCTCAACTATATCTCCCTACACCACGTCTGCAAATAAAGCCACTCCAGCAGCTACAGGATTTAGCAGAACATGGGGCATTGTGTGGCAAGGAAAATGAAATGTAAAAAAAAAAAAAGGATAATGAAGCTGTGGGTCGGAAGATGGAAAAAGTTCAGCTGCACTTGAGGAGAGTTGAAATTCTCACCCAGTTTGGGAGTGTTGCAGGAGTCAGACCTGCCTGGGTCTCACCCCAAATAGCTCCATTTTTTTGCATTTTTAGGAGAGGATGATCATGAATTAGCATCTTTTTTTAGGAAGAAATTCCTTATCCGGAGGGTGGGCAGGCCCTGGCACAGGTGGCACAGAGAAGCTGTGGCTGCCCCAGCCCTGGCAGTATCCAAAGCCAGGTTGGACCAGGCTGGGCTGATCCCTCCCCCAAATCCTCCTCCAGAAGCTGGAATTTTAATTTCCACAATTATTTTTTTCAAACCTGCCAAGAGCTGAAGGAAACCAAGAGCCCTTTGAGTGCCCAGGGTGGGAATCAGAGCCAGTTCCAGGGCAGGGGCTCCAATCCTGCCCCAGTAATGCCAAGGCCAGCCTTGCCTGTACTGGGAATTCCACCCAGGTCTGCCCATGTGTGTTCCTGGGAACGTTCCCAGGTCACAAGCACAACCCAAATGCTCTGAGCTATTTATCCTGTCCCAGGAATTACATTTAAATCCCTCCCTGCTCCTCCTAATCCCCATTTAAGAACAGGGCTGAGCCTCCTGCACGGAGACAAAGACTCTTCCACCCTTCCTGAACTTACAGGGAATTACTGCAACAAAAGGGGGTTGTATTCCCAAAGAGGCTGCAGGGCTGGAAAAATCAGATTCACTGGGATTTCCCTGCTCCATCCTGGTTTACACCTCATTTCTCCTCTCCCTGCAACACCCAGATGTGCAGCTTCAGTTGAAATGCCAAAGCTACAGAGAAAAACTACATATATAGTTATATAGAATCACACAATCAAAGAATGGATTGGGTTGGAAAAGCCCTCCCAGATCATCAAGTCCAACCCTTGGGCCAACTCCAGTCCCTTTACCAGATCATGGCACTCAGTGCCACGGCCAAGCTCAGCTGAAAAACCTCCAGGGATGGGGAATCCACCCCCTCTCTGGGCAGCCCATTCCAATCCCTCAGCACTCTCTCTGCAAAGAAGTTTTTTCTGCTCTCCAACTTCAATTTCCCCTGGCAGAGCTTGAGCCCCCCGTGCCCCCTTGTCCTATTGCTGAGTGCCTGGGAGAAGAGACCAACCCCCACCTGGCCACAACTTCCCTTCAGGCACTTCCAGACAGTGCTGAGGTCACCTCTCAGCCTCCTCTTCTCCAGCACAAACACCCCCAGCTCCCTCAGCCTCTCCCCACAGCACTTGTGCTCCACTCCCTTCTCCAGCCTCGTTGCTCTTCTCTGGCCCCGCTCCAGCCCCTCAATCTCTTGCCTCAACTCAGGGGCCCACAACTCAACACAACACTCAAGGTGTGGCCTCCCCAAGGCAGAGGCCAGGGGAAGGCTCACTGCCCTGGGCCTGCTGGCCACGCTACTTTGGATCCAGGCCAGGATGCCATTGGCCTTCTTGGCCACCTGGCCACACTCTTGGCTCCTCTTGAGCTTCCTGTCCCTCAGTCCCCCCCAGGTCCCTTTCTGCCTGGCTGCTCTCCAGCCACTCTGTGCCCAGCCTGGAGCACTGCAGGCCTTGGGGTGGCCAAAGGGCAGGACCTGCACTTGGCCTTGCTGAACTCCATCCCATTGCAATCAGCCCATCTCTCCAGTCTCTCCAGATCCCTCTGCAGAGCCCTCCTGCCTTCCAGCAGGTCGACACTCCCTCCCAACTTGGTGTCAGCAGCAAATTTGCTGCTGATGGACTCAATCCCCTCATCTAAATCATCACTAAAGATGTTAAACAGGACTGGACCCAACACAGTTATCTATTGAAAAACTATATATTTATAGTTACGCATATCAAAAACCTCTGTGTTTAAAATACCTGTGATTTGTGCAAGAAACACTCAAATAAATGAAGTATTTTTTACAGCTTCAGGGAGTAAAGACAATAAGTTGCCAGTGATATTCCCAAATTAAATCAAGAAAGAAAAAGAGAAAGTTTGGGAGCGTGAGGGGAGTTTTCACCTCCAGTAATTTGGGATATTTTGGTCCACGTAGAAAATAATTCAAATCGCCATAATTAAAAAAAAAAAATCAGCTCCACATGCCCTGAAAGAGCAGTTAAAAGTTGGATTTAAGAACCTTCCCTTCCTGGTAGAAATTTCAGTTCAAAATTATTCCTCCTCCTGCCCTCCCGCTTTGGGAAATGAGGACAGAGTATTTCTAATTAAAATTGAGTTTTTAAGTTAAAGATACACTGCAGGACTCCCCCTGCAAACCCACCAGCTCCAGCACTCCTGACACAAGGACTGTCCCTGTGCTCCTCCATCCTGGGCAATGCCCATCCTGGGAAATGAGCATTTTCCACAGGGCTGAGGGGCATTTTTGTTGCCAGAGGCAGCACAGGCTCCAACATTTTGAACTCTTCAGGGTATATTTGGACCCTGTTTCGAGTTTCATCTGTCACCTTGTGAACAGAACTTGATTTTTTTTTAAATAAAAATATTCTGTAAAAAAAAAAATCACAGATTTAAAAATCACATCCCAAACAGCCAGCAGGGAAATGCCAATAATTTGCCAAGACATAAAGGAGGGTTTTTGTCAATGTTTAACTTCATAATTGCCCCGTTTGAGCACTCAGAGAAGGGTCACCCTGGCCCTGCTGGAGTTGATTTCACCCTGCAATAATTTTAGTCCTGGTCCAGTTGGAATATTCATAAATGTGCAAGAATGTCACATGGAAAGAAATAAAACAAAAAGGGCAATTCCACCTTTGTCCTTGTGCCTCCAGAAGGGAAGGGCTGTCAAGGTGTTTGACTGGAGAACTCAGAAGTTTTAGGAAGCAATTAAAACTCCTGAAGTGCTGACAAGGTGGGTGTTCCTGAGAGCAGCAACTCCACTTGTTGAGCTTTTATCAGTAAAGAATTTATCAGGAAATAATCAGAATGGAAAGGGAAACACACACAGGGCCTTAGCACAGGGTGGCATTTCACCCTCTGAGCAAAGAAATAATCCTGCCACCGTCACTTGGCATTTATTTATTTGGGCAGAGTCTGAGGAACAGGCAATTCCCTACTTTTTTTAAGAGTCCTGGAATATCCTGAGTGGGAAGAGATGCACAAGGACCATCCAGCCTGAGAGCCTGGCGGGATTGAACCTCCCTGTAACAGAGCCCTCAGCCTGGGTTTTCAGGGATCCACCAGAGCCTGGAAGAAAGGCCAGAGGGGGTCCCTGGGGTGGCCAAACCTGGGAGGAACCTGCCAGGATGAGGAGCCCAAAGGGGAGGAATTGTTTGTGGGATTGGAGCCATCACAAGGCTGTTTAATCCTCTCCCTATGAACAGGGCAGCAAATGGAATCATGGAATTATGGAGTGGTTGGGGTTGGAAGGGACTTCAGAAATCCTCTCCTTCCATCCCCTGCCATGGGCAGGGCACCTTCCACTGGGGTTGGATTTAAGGAAGGCCATTGGCCAAGTTTCCCCAGAACTGACTGATAATTTTAGCTCAGTTGCAGCTCCCACCTCACTGCTCGAATCTCCTTCTTTCCCTCCCCCAGAAAATCATTAACCACACTCTGGTGGTTCATATTCCTGAGTTCCACCAGTTCTGCAGCCTGGTTCGTTATTCATCTCCATGGAAACACCAACCCAGCCTCAAAGTCACCACCCAGCAGGGAAATGCCCTGGCACTGCCCTGGCACAGCTGCAGGACAACGCCCTCACCCCAGAGCCCCCAGGGCTGGCAGAACCTTCAGGACCATCCAGTGCCACCAGCACCACCAGGGTCACCGCCAATCCATGTCCCCAAGGGCCACATCCAGACACTTCTGGGACACTTCCAGAGAATTTTCTGAAGAACCTGAGTCTCTCCCACCGGATTTAGGAGATGAAGTTCCATTTCAGACTGAAGAGAAGGAGCAGCCAAGGGGAACCTCCATCCTGGCCCTGCTCTGGGCTGACTCCAGGGAGGAGCAGCCCCTCAGGGAAGGTAAAGCTCCAGGAGCAGAGGCAGGAGGGCTGGAACTCGGGCACAGGCTGATCTCCTCAGGAGTCCAGCAGGAAATCCAGGCTGTGCCCTGGGACTGGATCAGGAAAGGGCTCCCTGTTTAATCAAGGGCTTAAACAGCACGTGACTCTAAGCCTGTGCTCAAAGCCAAACCCAGGGTGAGGAGCTTTGCTGAAGCAGAGCTGAGAGGGAAGAGAAACAGCCAGAGGTCCAGGAACCTTGGAAGACACTTCCTTCATTTCAAAACCTTTCCTCTTTGCCTAAAACAAGCCTGGAAACCTCAGAGATCTGCCCTGAGAGCAGAGAGATGCCTGAGGGCTGGGCAATGCTGGGTGCTTGTGGAGTCTGAGGACTGCCAAAATATGGACAAGAAGATGATTCCATGATGTAGTTGCCCAGAGCAGCTGTGGCTGCCCCATCCCTGGGAGTGTCCAAGGCCAGGTTGGACAGGGCTTGGAGCAGCCTGGGCTGGTGGGAGATGTCCCTGCCCATGGCATGAGGTGGCACTGGATGATTTTGAAGGTCCCTCCCAACCCAAACCTTCTGGGATTCTGAGTAGATCATAAAACCAAAAAAAAATTAGATGCAACTTCCTATTTCCAATCACTGACTTCTCTCTGTTGATTCGTGTCTTTCTGGAACAGGACTTGGACTGTCAGTTGTCTGAATCCCACAGTTCCCAGGGCTGGCAGAGACCTCAGCACCATCCAGTGCCACCAGCACCACCAGGATCACCCCCAGTCCATGTCCCCAAGGGCCACATCCAGCCCCCTCTGGGACACTCCAGACACAGTGACTGCCCCACCTCCCTGGGACACTCATTCCAAGGCCTGACCTCTCCTGCAGGGAGAAGTTGTTTCCAATCTCTGCTCTGCCCCTGCCCTGGTGCAGTTTGAGGCCATCTCCTCTCCCCCTTTCCCCTGGGCCATGGCAGAAGAGCCTGACCCCCCTCACTGCCCCTCCTGGCAGGGAGTTGTGCAGAGCAATGAGGTGCCCCCTGAGCCTCCTCTTCTCCAGACAAACCCCCTCAGCCATTCCCAGAATCACAAAATCCCAGAGTGGTTTGGGTTGGAAGGGACATGGAAGCTCCCCCATTCCAGTCCCCACTGAAACTGCTGCTGGAGCCTCAGCACAGGCAGGACCTGAGGAGTTATGAAAGGAATTTGTAATGCCAGTTCCCCTTAAGCTGCTTTAGAGAACCTGAAAGTGCCACATTGCAGCTGGAATAACAGGAGAAAAGGGCCCTGTGAAGGGCAAATCCCCTGGGAAGGGCTCCAGTTCCTGCTTTGTGCCAGCGCTGGGAGCAGCAGCACAAAGTGTGATGGAACAAACATGGCTCGGGGTTGGCAGAGCTCCAGTCCCTGCACACACCAGGAGGAACCAGCAGCACCCAGAGGGGCTGTACTGGTGGGAGTGGGCAGCCCCAGGGGCACAGTCCTGCCCAGCCTCCTGTGCTGCTCCAGGGCAGGGCCTTTCTCCCGAATTGTTTCCTCCTTGTTCTGGGATAACTTGCACAGAATCACAGGATTAAGGTTGGAAAAGACCTCCAAGATCATAAAGTCCAACCTGTGACCACACAGAAATTTAGATTTCCCTTCCTGAGGGCATTGGACACTCCCCCTGGGCTGAATCTCCACTCCAGGAGGACAACACACCCAGAGTTTGGGCCAGGAGCTCAGTTCCTCTCTGCAGGAGTCCCACTCCCCCCATGGATTTACACCCTGAGCAGCAGAGACACAGATTGAAGCACAACCCTCTCCTCAGGGTGGCACTGCCAATGTCTCTGGGGAGCACCAGGAGTGGCACAGACTCCCCAGCCCAGGCAGGGAGGGTTTCCAGGTTTTCCAGGGTCTGAGCTCCTGCTGCCCAGGCACTTCTCACCTACAAGTGCCCCAAGGCCACAAGTGCAGCTGATGCTTCAATACTTTAAGTTAGACACAAACCACATAAGCTGCATGTCCCAGAAAAGGAGATTTTTCTGGTTTGAAACACCCATCACCTCTGAAGTTGGATCCTCTGGCTGTGGGTTTGGGAGGAAGGGAGGCAGCACTTGCTGTTCCCATGGTTTTACTTTCCAGCAAAGCTTTTACCTCCTCATTTCCCTCCTCACTCTGTGCCATGGGCTGGTGATCCCAGTAGGGTTGGATCAAGACATGGTGGATTCTCTGTCCCTGGAGATGTTTAAGAGGACACTCAGTGCCACATCCAGTCCCTTCTCCAGCCTCCTTGCTCTTCTCTGGCCCCGCTCCAGCCCCTCAATCTCTTGCCTCAACTCAGGGGCCCACAACTCAACACAACACTCAAGGTGTGGCCTCCCCAAGGCAGAGGCCAGGGGAAGGCTCACTGCCCTGGGCCTGCTGGCCACGCTCCTTTGGATCCAGGCCAGGATGCCATTGGCCTTCTTGGCCAGCTGGCCACACTCTTGGCTCCTCTTGAGCTTCCTGTCAATTAGTACCCCCAATCCAATCCAACCCTGAAAGGAAGGAAGAGATGTTCTGGAAGGTGAAGGATCTCAGGGAAGGCCTTGTGCTCACACAATGTTTGTGCCACAAGTAAATCCCCAGAAACCTCTGGAATTATGAGATCTGCAGCTCTGATTCTGGGGGTTGAGTTCTCTGTCTATAAAGAATTGGACAGTCATTTTAATTTAGAAATAACCTCTTAATTCCTACCCAAAAGTGAAATGAGTCATTTTAGTCACGGTTCAACTATATTTAAATGGTCAAAAATCTCGGACATTTACAGAAGTTTTCTGATAAATAAAAGGCTTTTGCTACAGAAGGGAAAAAAAATCTTTGGAGCCTCAGTCATCCCAAGGTGAATTCCCAAAGTCCAGCTGGAAAGGATATCTGGATGACCTTGGAGAAGATTTGCCTTTGAAACACCAGGAATATCAAGTGTTGTTATCTAAAGAAAATACCCGATATTGTTTCATGGGACAATGGAAATGCAGGGAAATGGAAGATGGAAAGGAATTCTGACCCAGCCAAGGAGCCTCAGGAGGTTCCTCCTCATGGTGATGCTTCTTAAAACTGTATTATTTTATTTATTTATTACTGAAAAACCACCAAGTATTTTAATGTTTTCGCCTTGGATAAAGTTCCCTGGCAGAGAAACCACCAGGATCATTTTTCCAGCACTATTCCTGTTTTCTTGGGAATTTTCTCCTGTCATGGGCCTTATTTTAGCATTTTTCTTTATTTGTATTGTGCTATAAAGTCATGGCATGGCCCTCCCAGCTCTGGGCACACAGGGATGGACTTGGGGCAGAAAAGCCTCACTTTGCCCATGCAGAAATAATCCAAAAATCAGCAGGCAGAGGAACCAAAGAACTTCGGGCTGGGCCACGATTTCAGTATTTTCGACTCCCCAGTGCCCAGTGGTGTTACTGGAGGGTAAAGTTCTCTGTAACAGAGATTTGCAGGAGTCAGGGAGCTGTTGGGTAATGTATTTATGTATTAATGGGAGCTGCTGGATAATGTATTTCTGTATTAATGGAGCTGCTGGATAATTTATTTATATATTAATGCCTGAGCACGAGGCATTGAACACTCAGCCATCCCCCAGTGCCACATCCCACACTGGAATCCACTCCCACACTGGAATCCACTCTCCTCCTTTTCCCCATCAAAACACACACACAGCTATTTCAGCCCAGCATTAGGGATGTGCTCTTAAAACCTGATTTAAGCCACCACAGAGAACTTCCAGAGTCCCTCTTTTTATACCCCTTTTCCTGCTGCCAAGAGCAGGACAGAGAAGCAGCAAGAGCTAATTCATTCTCAACTACAGAACCTCTCCAGGTGAGGTAAAATCTTCAAGCTTTGCAGTATTTCTCCACTGAAATCATTAGAAAAGCAGCTGGATTATTTTCTAGGCAGCCTTGAGTGACCAATACTAAGCCAAGCACCAAAATGTTCCTCCTTCCTCCTCCTGTGTTTATTAATCCACAAATATTTCCAAAGCCCGTGTTTAATGCTAATATTTGGGGACACAGAATCACAACTGATGCTTTAATTCTTCCTGTGGGCTGCTCTCTAATTTTGGCCACGTTTTCTCTCCATGAGCTGTGCACTGGCACTGAGTTTAACTGGAATTTTCGGGTTGGTTCTGGCTGGCAGGAGCAGCCTCAGCCAGCTCAGGGGGTGCTCAGAAGGGATGGATTGCAGAGCAGAAGGTCCCAAACGCCTTCTGCTTCCCTGCTTTTACTCCCTTGGCTTTAGGTTTCCTCTGAGAGGACACATCCCACCCTGCTCCACACTGTTTGGAGCAGAGAGGTCAAAAAAGAGGGAAGAAACCACCTCAGGATGGTTTCTACACACAGAGAATTCCCATCTGTGGATGGCTGTTGTTTCCAGTGATTTTGGTGGAATTCCAGGCACAGGTTAGAAAATAGATCTAAAGCTCTGCTTTATGAAATACCAGAAATTAGTTTTATTTGTGTCTTTTTTTTGTCCATTTCCCTCTGACCCGACTCTTCCCTGCCCAAACACACACAAAGTGGGTCATTACAAGGGCTGTTGGTTTCTGACTGAATTCAGCCTGGCCAAAGTTTGGGGCAATTATCCAAATGTCACCCATCATTCATGCCACAGAATCCCACTATCCCACTTGGAATTACATTTCCCAGTTTCTCCCCTCTCACTCCCCGTGATGTGAATCCTCCTCCCCACATTTGGAAGATCTAAAAATCCATCGGGAACTCCTTTATGTCAACAATTCCTGAAAGAATGAGGAGCCAGGGGCAACTTTATACTGGGCATTAATAACCAATCACCTCACCCAGGCTGGACCTTTGCCTGCCAGATTTAAATGCCCCTCATCCCAGGAGCTTCCAGGGTCTCCTGGAAGAGATTTCCCCCCGAGCTTCCCTCACCCCCTACCTTGACGAAGAGGGAGATGTCGTGCTCCTGCTTCTCATCCTCATCTTCCTCCTGCTCGGGGGTGGCCGGGGAGCCCGTCTCGTCCTCCACATCCTCCGCTCGACCCCGCACTCCGTTCAGGCTCCGACCCCACTCGCTCTGGGGGTCCGGGGCCCCTCTTTCCGCCGCCCCCGGGGTCGCAGGTCCCGGCTCGGGCTCCGCTCCGTCCTCGCCGTCGGGGCCGCCTAGTGACCGGCGACCACCCTGCGGCTCCACAGCCGGCTCGGCCGCCCCGCGGCTGCCGGGAGCCCCCTCGGCTCCCTCCGGGACCGCCCCCTCCTCAGGGACTGTCCCCGCCGGGGCCGCGCCCTGCCCTGCATCCTCAGGTTTTGTCCCCGCCGGGGTCGCGTCCTGCCCTGCATCCTCAGGGATTGTCCCCGCCGGGGCCGCATCCTGCCCCTCATCCTGCGGGACTGTCCCCACCGGGGCCGCATCCTGCCCCGCATCCTTAGGGACTGTCCCCGCCGGGGCCGCATCCTGCCCTGCATCCTCGGGGACCGTCCCCGCCGGGGCCGCTCCGTCCTCAAGGACTGTCCCCACCGGGGCTCCCTCCCGCCCCGCATCCTCAGGGTCTATCCCCGCCGGGGCCGCCCCCTTCCCGGAGATTGTCTCAGCCGGGGCTTCCTCCTGCAGCGCATCCCCAGGGACTGTGCCCGTCGGGGATGCCTCTCGCACATCCTCGGGGACTGTCCCCGCCGGGGCTGTCCCCCGCACCTCATCCCCAGGGACTGATCCCGCCGCCTCCTCGGGGTCCGCCCCCGCCGGGACGGCCTCCTGCCCCGCATCTTCGTGCTCTGTCCCCGACGGGGCTGTCCCTGCAGCCTCCCCGGGCTCTGTCCCCGACGGGGCTGTCCCCTCTGCCTCCCTGGGCTCTGTCCCCGACAGGGCTGTCCCCTCTGCCTGTGCAGGGTCTGATCCCGACGGGGCTGTCCCTGCAGCCTCCTCGGGCTCTGTCCCCGACAGGGCTGTCCCCTGTGCCTCCCCGGGCTCTGTCCCCGACGGGGCTGTCCCCTGTGCCTCCCCGGGCTCTGTCCCCGACGGGGCTGTCCCCTCTGCCTCCCTGGGCTCTGTCCCCGACAGGGCTGTCCCCTCTGCCTGTGCAGGGTCTGATCCCGACGGGGCTGTCCCTGCAGCCTCCTCGGGCTCTGTCCCCGACGGAGCTTCCTCCTGCACCACAACCTTGGGCTCTGTCCCCGACGGGGCTTCCTCTCTCAACGCTTCCTCGGTATCTGTCCCGGACTGAGCTGTCGCAGCAGTCTCCTCGGGGTCTGTCCCCTCCGGAACCTCCTGTCTTAGTGCCTCGCCGGGCTCTGTCCCCTCTGCCTCCCTGGGCTCTATCCCCGACGGGGCTGTCCCCTCTGCCTCCCTGGGCTCTGTCCCCGACGGGACTGTCCCCCCTGCCTCCCCGGGCTCTGTCCCCGACGGGACTGTCCCCTCTGCCTCCCCGGGCTCTGTCCCCGACGGGACTGTCCCCCCTGCCTCCCCGGGCTCTGTCCCCGACGGGGCTTTCCCCTCTGCCTGCCCGGGCTCTGCCTCCGACAGGGCTGTCCCCTCTGCCTGCCCGGGCTCTGTCGCCGCAGCCTCCTCAAGGTCTGGTTCTGCTGGGACTGCCGTCGCCGCCCCCTCGGGCTCTTTCTCCGTCGGGGCTTCCTCCCTCACCGCTTCCTCGGGGTCTGGTCCCGCCGGAACTGCGTCCGTCTCTTCGTGCTCCGTCCCCGCCGGGGCCACCACCCCGTCCTCGGGCTCTTTCTCCCGCGGGGCTGCCTTTTCGGGCTCCGTCCCCCTCGGAACCAGGGCGGTGCCCTCAGGCTCTGTCCCCGCCGAGGCCATGGCATCGTCCTGGAGCTCCGTCCCCGCCGGTGTCTCCTCTTCACGCCCCGTGCCCGTCGGTGCCACCGCCTCGCCCTCGGGGTCTGCCCTGGCCGGCACGGAGCCCTCGGGCAGGTCCCCCTGTCCCGGTTGCGCCCCCGGCAGCCCCTCTGCCCCCGGGCTGGCCCCGGCGGGGTCTCGCTGCCCCCCGCCCGCTGCCCCTGGTTCCTCCGCCGCCCCCTCGGGGCGGGCGCTGCCTGTGCCCGCGCCGTGCCCGGGGGGCTCCAGCCCCGCCGCCCCGCTCAGCCGCGGCTCCTCACCGGGAGGGTCTGGGGGCTCCGCCGCCCCCTCGGGGCACCGTCCGGGCCGCGCCTCCTCCTCGCCCCGTCCCCGCGGGACATCGCTCCCCTCCGGCGGCCGCCCTGGGCTCTCCGCCATCGCGGAGAACGGGGACGAGCGGGGACGAGCGGCGGAGCCGGCGGGATCAGTGCCGGGCACCGACGGGGGGGCCGGGCCGGGCCGGGCCGGGGATGGGGCGGAGCCTGCGCACGGTCCCCCCGGGGCGGCGGCCGCAGGTGCCCCGCTCCTCCTCCCGCACCGCCTCCTCCTCCTCGTCCTCTTCCTCGTCGTTCTCCTCCTCCTGCCGCGTGTCCCCCGCACAGGCACAGCTGCTCTCGCCCCGCTCGGTCCCTTCCCCAGCGATATTTTGGAGGGGCAGCGGCGGCGGCTGCTCCTCGGCCACCCCCTCCCACCCGCCGGGTGTGCAGGGACCAGAGCCTTTGCGGCATGGCCAGAAAGCTTCTTNGCTCCTCTCACCTGCTGCCCGAGCCTTTCCCGGCCGCCACAACAAGGACACCGATGCCGTTTCCCAAATCCACATTTCCAAAGGCCACCTCTCAAAGCGCCGCAGCCGGGCTGGAACCGCCACAACCCCCACGGGCTGTTACAAATACAGAAATTCAGCCTTTGAGCTGCTCTGATCATTGGTAAGAAAGGAAACGCGTCCTTCGCAACTCACAGAAGTTGTGAAAGGGAACATCAAAGCACTCTGTGTAAACACACACCGAGATTTGAATGCTCTTAAGTGGTTTTCAGTCACACGCCACGAGCCCCTGTGAGTTCGCATTTAAATGGGGTGAGAAGCACCGTGTTCCCCGCGGAGCCGGCAGCTGGTGGGACACAAGGAATAACTTTGGGTAGGGAAAATAGTCCTGATTTTCCAGGTGCAGACAGAGCAGCGGAGGCAGAGTGAGCTGACACAAGTATCCTAGTTAAAAAAATGCACTTAAACAGTTCTAGATATTTGTATATAAACCCACTTTTATATATTTGAGAGGGGAAAAAGGGAGACAGAAAACAGGGGTTTGGAATGGGTGGGAAGACAGATAAAGCAGCCAATAGGAGCTGGGAAATCCTACAGAATAAATCTTTTCCAGCAGGTCAAACACCTGCTCTGACAGAAAATAAACAGGCAAATCTGTAAATAATCCTGCAGGTCTTTTATGCTTGCCCAGAGGTGCTTTGGTAGGGAGGCAATAGAATAGTTGTGGCCAGAAGGAATGTTTCTGGAAGGTTTAGGAACAGGAGGGGCTCATGAAGATTTAGGAACAGGGGCTGGGCACCTTACAGTGGAAATCTTCCAGGTGGACCCATCATAAGGCAAATATTTCCCTTCTCTCTTATGGGATTTGGTATCAATAGAATGACATAACTCAGTCGTCTCTATGTAGATAATACTGGTTTACTCATCCTTACCTTGCTGAAGGGTCCTCAAGCCTTGGCCTGAAGGTTAGCCACATCAGAGAATGGTTTGGATTGGAAGGGACCCCAAAGCCCCCCCAGTGCCACCCCTGCCATGGGCAGGGACACCTCCCACCAGCTCAGGCTGCTCCAAGCCCTGTCCAACCTGGCCTGGGACACTCCCAGGGATGGGGCAGCCACAGCTGCTCTGCCCACCCTGTGCCAGGGCCTGCCCACCCTCCCAGACACCAATTCCTTCCCAATATTCCATCTCGCCCTGCCCTCTGGCAGTTTGAAGCCATTCCCCTTGTCCTGTCCTTCCAGCCCTTGCAAATGGTCTCTCTCCGTCTTTCTTGGGGCTCCTTCAGCTCCTGGAAGGCCACACTGAGGTCCCCCCAAAGCTTCTCTTCTCCAGGCTGGCCAATGCCAGCTGTGCCAGCCTTTCCTCCCATGTCTCCATCCTCTGCTCCATCCTCTGCCCATCCTGGTGGCCTCTCCAGCAGCTCCATGTCCTTCCTGTGTCCCCAGGTGGAACACAAATCTCATCTTACAAACCTTCCAGCCATGGCCAGAGCCCATCCCGTGATGCCCCTGACGTGCCATGGGGCACTGGCTGGAGGGACAAGGCTCAGCTCAGGATTTTAGGGTGGGAAGAAACAGCACAGCAACATTCATGGCATGGAAGTGATGGGAATTTTGCAGAACTGGCTGCAGGTTATGGACACAGAACCAAAATCCGCTGGGGACGTTTATGTCGTTATGGACAACACTCTCAGGCACAGGGTGGGATTGTTGGGGTGTCCTGGGGTGTTCACTGTCCTATTTTTCTTTCTTTATCTCTTCCCTGCTCTCTGTGTTCCCCAGGTGAGGATTTCGAGGCCACAAAAGAAAGCCCCTTTAGCTGATAAAGAGCCCCTGATTGTTACCAGCGCTCCTTGTTTAAGCCGAACAAAAGATTCACTCTTTCAATATTCACGGCAACTTTACAAAGGCAGAGTCAAAGGACTCGTGTGGCCCCGTTGTTAATTATCTTTGGAGGGGAGAAGTTCAAGGTGGAGTGATTCAGTCACCGCTTTTGTGGAGTAGTCGTGCAGGAGTTTGGAACAGGACTTGCTGTGTTTTCCTCAAGCCCAGGAACAGATTTTTGTCCTTCTGCTGGAGCTGAGCCCCGCGAGGGCACCGGGAGGGGGTTGCTGCTCTGGCAGGTCCCCATTCCGTGAGCTCCTGATGCCAGAGAGAAAACCCAGGAGCGGGACGTTGCTCCTTGTCCCCCTGCAGCATCCCGGGATCCCGAAGCAGCTTTGGCACTGTTGGAACCCGCCCTGTGCCAGTGCAACCCCGCAGCTCTGTGCCCTCTGCAGCCAAGACTCTTCCCTCGGGCTCAATCACTTAACAATTAATCTCTCCCGCCCCCTGCTCCATCCTCAAGCTCTTTACACCCCATCTGTTTCTGGAATAGGCTAATAAATATGATTTTCTCAGGCTCCGGGAAGGATTAATGCACACCTTCTTTATTGAAAAGATGAGTGCAGGTAATTAAACATCACAGATGTTAAGCATTAGTGACAACACCAAGATCCCTTCACAGTCTGTCAGGGAACAAGTTTTATCTCTGGGGGTTGTCAATTAGGCTCTACTTGCTTGGATTACTGTGATTTCTTTTCCCTCCCTGACTGTGCAGGTTGTTGCAGATCCAGGTTGTAGGTTTTGCAGCCAAAGGTAAGGAAAAAAATTCCTTTTTCTTCTGGTGTTTTGCTCTGAACTCAATGGGACATAAAGGGGAGAAGGACCTCCAGAATCTGGGTGGGATTTAATTGGGTTCCCCAGCATGGAATGGAGGGAGGGATTTGTCAGAGGAAACACAGTCAGGTACAAACGTCAGATCTGAAACTTTAACTGTAACTGCCACAAATTGCTTGTGGTATAACATTATCTCATCCAAGAAAATAATATTTTGAATATAATATTATGAATGCAATATTATGAATTTAATATTATGAATGGAATATTATGACTGGAATATTATGAATGGAATATTATGAATGGAATATTATGAGTATTCATATAAGAATGTGAATGTCTGGACCTTTGAAATGGGAAAAAAGAACCCCCAAACTGCATAAATATTTTCTGTGTTCTATTTAAAATGTCATTTCAACTATGGGAAAGACAAAGTTGTGAGTGGAAAAATGGCCTTGGAGGGCTGTATTTTTTTACCACTTTGTCTTGGGTTTCTAAACTTTCCATCAAGAAGTTGGGGTGATATTCCATGGATTTGTGGCTGAGTCCACCCCAAACACGAGGGAGTTGAGGAGCAGTTGGGGGCGATGCCATCTGGATTGGGAGTGCTGAGCTTCCCACTCCCCTAAGCTGCTTAGGGGCAACATCGACCCTTCCCAGCTGCTCCCGGCAGAGCCACGGGAAAGGTGGGAATGTGCGAGAGAGGAGGGAGGGGAACAAGCGCAGAAATCCAACCCACCTCCACCTGAGGCTGGAAAAGCAGGGAGAAGGAGGAGATGGCACTCCCAGCCCCTCTCTTCCTTCTGCTCCTGAATTCCCAGCATCCCACAAAGAACCAAAACAGCTTGGACTTCATAGAATCATAGAATGGATAGGGTTGGAAAAGTCCTCCGAGATCATCAAGTCCAACCCTTGGGCCAGCTCCAGTCCCGTCACCAGATCATGGCACTCAGTGCCACGGCCAAGCTCACTTGAAAAACCTCCAGGGATGGGGAATCCACCCCCTCTCTGGGCAGCCCATTCCAATGCCTGAGCACTCTCTCTGCAAAGAAGTTTTTTCTCATCTCCAACTTCAATTTCCCCTGGCAGAGCTTGAGCCCCCCGTGCCCCCTTGTCNCTTCTTGGCCACCTGGCCACACTCTTGGCTCCTCTTGAGCTTCCTGTCCCTCAGTCCCCCCAGGTCCCTTTCTGCCTGGCTGCTCTCCAGCCACTCTGTGCCCAGCCTGGAGCGCTGCAGGGCTTGGGGTGGCCCATCTTGCTCACCATGCCATAGGATTAGTGGGATGTTTCAAGTTAAGAGCCTTTGCAAGGATCTGGGGCTTAGGAAGGAGCTGTGATTTCATTATTAACATCCTCATATTCCTCCCTCTGGTGCTGACACCTCCCCTGGATTTTGGGGGCAAAACTGCCCCAATTTCAGCTGATTTTCCTCTGCTTTGGGTGTAATAACCTGAGCCCTTGAAATAAAAGCTGTTCAGAACTGAAAACACGCCTTGATTCAGTTTGCAAAGTGCCCAGAACACATTTACACTCAAAATGAAATGGTGTTTCATCTTCTTCTGTGTTATAAACTCTGCTTTTATTTACTCTGCTTTAAGAAATAGATGTGTGTAAAATATATATGGATTTGAAAAAGTATATGAAGCCTTAATTAGATCCATCAGAGCATTTTACTGTGGAACTGGAAATAACTCAAAGCTTTTTGAGCTCCAAGAGATTTTCTTCACTTTAAATAATAGATTGTCTTGGACTCTGTTATTTAAACTCCTATGATAACAAATTGTCAGTTATTTTAAAGGAGTTTCCTGGTTTTCAGTGCCTGTTGCTTCTTGAAAGAATCTCTTGAAATACAATCCCCAATTCCAGCTCGTTTGATTTTTTTATACTCCTGTTATAAATGTATACTCTTGTTTTAAATCTAAATTTTTATTTCTCTCGTTTTAAATTTCACTTCACCTTTCATGGCTTTTAACAGCTTTTTTCCCCATGTAAAACAATCACATCCTGCACCATTTCCACTTGAACTTGGCTTTCAATACAACTCTTTTCTGGAAAACTCAGAGAATATTTAAATTTATTGCAGCTTATAAAAGAACTGCTTGGGGACATGGGTTAGAACTGGATGACCCCAAAGGTCTCTCCAGCCCTACTGTTGGTCTGGTAACTGCACATTTGGGGAATAACCCAGAGTGTTTCAGAGCAGCACTCGGGTGGTGAGAGCTGTGGGTACCAAGGGCAGTCCTGAGTGCACTCGGGGGCACAGGGACCTTTTGTCTCTTCACTCTTGGCCATTTCCACTAAAGCTCATTTCATTTTACTTGCACACAAGTTATTGCACAAATGTTTTCCTTATCCTTTTTTTTTGTTTCCCCCTTTTTTCTTTTCATTTTCCTTCCTTTTTATTTTCTTTCCCTTTCCTTTCTCTTTTTTCCTTTCTCTTTTTTCCTTTTTCCTTTCTATGTTCCTTTTCCTTTTTCTTCTTATTTCCCCCTTCTTATTATTTCCCCGTTCTTCTTATTTTCCCCTTCCCCTTCCCTTCATTTTCCACTTCCCTCTTCATTTTCCTTCCCTTGCTTTTCCCTTTCCCCAGGATTAGGAGCCCAGTCCAGCCTTCCTTTTTCTCTTCCCGTCTGGGCCAGCTTTGGTTGGAATTGTGTTCCCTCTCTGTCCCTTCCCGGAGTTGTCTGTGCCACCCTCCTGGCACTGGCACGGAGCTCCCTGTCAATCAGTAACCCGCTAATTGCCCGAGGCTGCTGCGACAAAAGGCTTTGCCCTCCCTCCCTCTCCCTCTTTTCTGCACCGTTTAGGACCCGAATTACTGGAGCGTGGCTGGACAGTCAGGAGCTGGTACAGGACAACCTGCTGCATTCCTTGGGGTGGCACCCAAGGGTGGCAGCGCCCTTGGGAGTCCAGCCTGTACCCAGACAGGGGGTGGCACATTCCAGACAGAGTATGGGCCGGAGGGGCAGAGCGAGCCGTGGGAGAAGGGGCACATCCTGCTGGAAGAGGAGAGATTGTGCTGATAGACATGGACCAAAGGAGCTGAGCTGGGTCAGGAACAGGAGCCTGGCACCTGCACTGCGGGCACTCCCTGGCACTCCCTGGCACTCCTCGGCTCCTGCAGCTCAGCACTCTTTACCACTCTGCCAACACCAAAGTATAAAACCCCTCAATTTCACTGTATTGGTTTTGTTTAATGCCAATTAATTTGTGTTTTCGAGAGGAGGGGGTCCAGGAGAACACCGTGAGGTTCAACCAGGCCCAGAGCTGGTGCAGCACCTGGGATGGGGCAACCCCAGACATGGGCATGGACTGGGAGATGAACTCACTGGGAGATGAACTCACTGGGAGATGAACTCAACTCACTGGGAGATGAACTCACTGGGAGATGGAACTCACTGGGAGATGAACTCACTGGAGATGGAACTCACTGCGAGATGAACTCACTGCGAGATGAACTCACTGGGAGCAGCCCTGGGAGAAGGACTTGGAGGTTCTGGGGGTGAAAAGCTGGGCATGAGCCAGCTGTGTGTGCTGGCAGCTCTGGGATCCAACAGCACCCTGGGCTGCACCCAAAGGGCAGTGGGCACAGGACAGGGGGGATTGTGCCCCTCTGCCCCTCAGGTGAGCCCCA
>VWZD01013785.1:121823-150884 GCA_013396695.1 Sakesphorus luctuosus | reverse complement strand
TATTAATAATATTTATGTATTATTTAATGTAGGAATAATAATATAGACATTATTTATATATTAATATTATTAATGATATTATTACTAATTAGTAATATTAATTATCAATAACATAATATTAATATTTTATACTATTAATAATATTATTACTATAATAATATTGTTAACAATAATATTATCGAAATGATAATATTGTTTATATATTAATAATATTTATATATGATCTAATCTAGGAAGGTAATATCAGAAGTGAGGAAATACTGAATTCTTCTGTGGTGCGTCTGGTTTTCCCACAGCTTTTCCTGGTTCTGGTATCCCAGAAATGAAGGTATTTCTGTCAATCAGGTGTGTAAAAAGTGACTCTGATCACATTAAATGTCACTCAGTTCTGTCTGGAGTGAGAATTTCCCAGCTGAAAAACTATTCCAAGGTAATAACTTTAAAAGGCCACACTTGGTTAGGAATAATTCCAAGATAATAATTTTAAAAGGCCACACTTGTTGAAGAGAATTCCCTTGGTTTACTGTGGGGTGTGCCCAGAAAATTCAAGTTAGTGCAGCCAAGAGTTGTGTGGAGCTGAAGGGATGAGTAAAGGGATTGTAAAATCCACTACCAGGCACTGGGTTTTCTGAATACTCTGAATTTTGGGGTGTTTTGGTTCTGTTCTGTGCCCTTTCTGTGTTTCCCAGGGTGTGTGACCCTCCTAAAACACCTTCTCTAGATGGTTCCTGGTTCCTGTTCCCTTCAGGAGGCCCCTCAGTAATCCTGGATTGCCCTATTTGAGCAGGGCTGATCCAACCTGAGGTGAGGCAGCACAGCCACTCACAGCTAGTTCTGTTTCCCCTTCCCAGCCAGGGATTTGTACTTGAAATGCTGGGTGAATTTTCTTTTCCTTCTCTTTATTTTTTGTTTTCTTTGGTTTTTTCTTTGTTTTTTTCTGTTTTCTTTGTTTTCTTTTTTTGTTTTCTTTGATTTTAATTGTTTTCTTTGGTTTTTTCTTTGTTTTTTTCTTTGTTTTTTTTTGTTTTGGTTTTTGTTTGTTTTGGTTTTTGTTTGTTTTGGTTTTTGTTTGTTTTGGTTTTTGTTTGTTTTGGTTTTTGTTTGTTTTGTCTTTTTTTTGTTTATTTGGTTTTTTGGGTTTTTTTTGTTTCTTATTGAGGTCTTGGGTGTCCCAGTTTAGAAATCTGAAGTTAGTTGCTTATCAGTCTCTTAAAAACAGACCCTCCTCTCAAGGTAATAGTTGTGGTAAATGACAGTTTGTTCTCTTCTTTATTCTCAAAGAAATGAAAATACCTCATGACTCGTTTTTTAGTGTCAACCCCAAAATCTTCCAGGGGGCTCCTAAAAGCGCTGAGGGGGCTCCTAAAAACTCAACTCTGAGAGGGGCCTCCTAAAAACTCAAACTCAACGCTGAGAGGGGCCTCCTAAAAACGCTGAGAGGGGCCTCCTAAAAGCGCAAGGCTGAGGGGGCTCCTAGAAAGGCTGAGGGGGCTCTTAAAAACTCAACTCTGAGAAGGCTCCCAAAAGCTCTCAGAGAGCTCCCAAAACCTCTGAGAGCTCCCAAAACATCTCGAGTTTTCCTAAAGCAAAGTTCAGAAAGACCTTTAAACTCTGAGTCTTTTCTTTTGTACTTAAGCCTCAAAAATTCCCTTAAATGAAGATTTTTGATCCTCAGGTTGGCCAATGACCTTGGGAAGATGCAGTTTGGGTTTTCTGAAGTGTCTCCTGCCCCTGACCTGCCCCTTTCTGGTGGTTTTAGTGTTGATTTTGTGCTCAAGGAGTTGTGGGGTTTTCCCTCAAACAACACCCAGCTGAGTTTTAATTTCCAGGTGTTGGAGCCACGGAGTGTTTGGGAAGTGTCTGATGTGGCACTTGGGGACATCAGGGGTGGTTGTGGTGGCTTTGAGAGCCTCTTCCAACCTTAATAATTCCCTGAGAATTCCCTTCATCTGCTCATTTTCCCAAATTCCTGCAAATTAATGGATGTAGCAGCAGGTTTAAATATAACCCTTATATTTATGGATAACTTGAAAATGGGTTTTTCTGTCACCACAAGGGGTTTTCTCTGGGAAAACTTCTCTGCAAAGCTGGATAATTAAATTAATTTAGCTTGGTGGAAGAGCTCTGGAAGTGGGAATGGGCCAGTTTGTCCTCACACAACCCCTGGGGCAAACCCAGCTCTGGCTGTTGATGTTAAAAGTAAACTCTGCCTGTTTGTTTAAAAAAAAAATCAGAGAAATGTCATATTTGTGCCTGAAGGTAAAGCCTAAATAAGGTCAGAAATTCCTGTATAACCAGGAAAAGCAGCACTGCAGGTGGGAATCCTGGTAATCCTGGATTATAATATAATTTATTCCATAAAAACAGGATTCTATAGCTCTACTATTATAATTTCACATAATGCTTTGTACATCTACTAATTTCAATATAAATATAATTTATTATGTAATGTAATTACAGCTGCAAAATCCTTTTCCTTCAGTTTTATGTATTAAAAACTTGTCAGTTAATCTGAAAATGAAGCTTTGGAACAAGCCACATTTTTAGACATTTTTAATTGACTTTCAGCCCACTGAGATGATCATGAGATGGATTTGGGGGCTTAAAATAATTAAGGAATTACTGGAATTACTTTACAGGAAGTTTGTCAGATTTCTCAGGAGTTTCTACAGAACTTTCTTTGTCAAATAATGGTATTTTTGTTAATCTCTTCCTGCCTCAGTCAGGTCTCATTAATCCTGTTACTCAAAGCTTGGGGATCCTCTTAGATCACATTAAAAGAAATTATTTCAGAAAAAGAGGAGAGTTTTTACATGATCCCAGCTGTGATTGGGCCAAAATGTTCCCTGGGGGAATGTAAAACTTTCTCTGTGCTTTCCTCCATGTCCTTTGGAGGTTTTCATTCTTTCTCTGCCAAAAAAAATCCGGATTTTTGGCAGTGTTTGTGGCTGTTTCAGTGCTGTTGCTTTCCAAAAAAAGCCCAGGGTTGAGATTGTGGTTCAGAATCACATCCCAATAATCTGGTTTTACTTTGAAACCATTAAAAAAACCCATAAAAATAGAAATCTTCCATTAGGAAAACTTATACATTAAAATTTCTGGAGACATTTACTGAAAAGGAGGTTTTTGGAACATATTCAGTTTTATATCCCACTTGGACCCTCTGTGGGTCTCCCAGGCCAGGTGAAAATAGCAAAATATACTTATTTTTGTGTCAAAAATCCACTGTTATAGTCCTTAAATTGGGCACATCAGTCAACTCTTAAAGAAACAATAAAAATAGAAACAAATAGAAATAAAGTGGAAGTGTATTTAAGTAAAATGATAAATATGGGGACAGAGTAACCAACAGTCACATTTATAATTCTTTAGCAGCATCTCCAGTAATGCTGCACAAAGTGCTTAAAAATACCTAAACCTAAAACCCCACACTGTGAAATTACCATTATTGATGGTACAATGTTGGAGATAATAACAACAAAAAAAATCCCACTAGAGCAAAAGAATAAGTAATAATGCAACAAAAATAAATAAATAGGAACAATAAAAAAATCCTGCGGGGTTTAAGTTAAATAATGTAAATAAATTAAATAATGTAAGTAAATACATTAAATAATATAAATAAATAATAGAGTCAATTAAATAATATAAATAAATAATATAAATAAATTNAGAAATGAAATAATATAAATCAATTAAATAACGTAAACAAATTAAGTAATGTAAATAAATAATAGAAATGAAATAATATAAATCAATTAAATAACGTAAACAAATTAAGTAATGTAAATAAATAATAGAAATGAAATAATATAAATCAATTAAATAACGTAAACAAATTAAGTAATGTAAATAAATAATAGAAATGAAATAATATAAATCAATTAAATAACGTAAACAAATTAAATAATGTAAATAAATAATAGAAATGAAATAATGTAAATTAAATAATATGAGTAAATTAAATAACATGAGTAAATTAAATAACGTAAGTAAATTAAATAATATAAATAAATTAAATTAATTATTAGGATCAGCAGTGACTGATCTGTCCTCTGCAGAAGTGGCTTAAAATTATAAAAATAGTCTTTGTAGCATGGAAAGATTCATTTTATGACAGTTTATTACCCAAATTGCTGATTGAGTTGGGCAAAGCTTTAGTAACAAAGTTTATAAACTCATAAGAATGTTGGTTTTACCCATGAGACTTTTCCTGGAGATGCTTCTCCAGTCAGTGAGTTAAAACTCAGTTTTTGTTGCTGTGTCTTCTCTCACCCAATCCAGGAGCTGTTCTGGCTCTGATGTGAAAGAGCAATTGGTGAAAAAATGAGATAATTCAGAATTCCAGGTTTCCACTGAGACTCAACTTGATGAAACAAACCCAAGGATGACTTGAGGAGTGTGAGTGGTTTTTGGGGACCTTTTTAGCTCCTCAAGACCTGAGTCGGGTGATTGTGGAGGTACCTGAGGGATGGACCCAACCCAGGAGTTCACTGTGTCTCACAAGGGTTTCCTGGGCACCTCTGGCCTGGAAAAGAACCAGGAATGGCTTTATAATTAGTTGGTTTTTGTGTTCAAATCAGTAGAACCTGCCCCTGTGCCCAAGAAAAACTCCTTTGCAAACCTGAAGAGCTCATTCATGCAGGATNCTTCTCCAGCCTCCTTGCTCTTCTCTGGTCCCGCTCCAGCCCCTCAATCTCTTGCCTCAACTTAGGGGCCCAGAACTCAACACAACACTCAAGGTGTGGCCTCCCCAAGGCAGAGTCCAGGGGAAGGGTCACTTCCTGCAGCCTGGAATTTACGGGGGCTTTGTGTGCCAGGCCATGCCAGGAGAGAGGAGTGGCTTTGGAGGTCTCCATTCCTCCTTCCCTTCCCAGAAAATGGGAATATGCTGGGAGTGAGGAGTGGAGCTGAAATACAGGCTGGGCTAAAATACATAGATTTTTAATTTTTTGTGGGTGTAATCCTGAACTGTGGAAGGCATTGTTCTAGAATGGTTGGGAATATTAAAAATTAATCATTAAAAATGGGGTGGGACTGATTTGTGAGTGGTATCTGGTACAAAATTTATGTAATACATGTATGTGTAAGCTATATAATAACTCTGAATACATTTTAAAAGGATTTAGGTATAACTCAATCCTCAGAGTTTGGGAGGTTTTATTGCCTGATTTATCTGGGAGAAAAGCAATCTCTAAGTACCTGATTTACACCTTTTGTCTCTTCCTCCCAGCACTTTTTGCTGCCAGAGAGAACCAGAATTCTCATTAACTCTGAGAGTCATTATTTATTCCTGGTCCCTCTTGCAAAGCAGAGCTCAGTGAAAATTCCATTTATAAAATGAACCAGAGGGAAACTTTCCTCTTCCCTTTGTAGTTTTCAGGTCGATTTGAAGTGGCTTTGCTTTTTAAAGGGTTTTTTTGGGGGGTTATTTTGGTGCTGGCTGAGTTTTCCTGCAGGGCCAACACCCCGAGCTGAGAGGGGAGACCCAACGCCAGGGCTGGGCTCAGTTCCTGCTTGTCCCTGAAATACAAAAGGCAACTGTGGGGCAGGAGCTCTTTGATCCAGCAGAGGGTTTGGAGTGGAAAATGTGATCCAAGTGGCCAAGGAGGGGGCTGGAATATTCCATGGTAGCTTTGCATGGAGGTGGGGGGAGTTTTGATGAATGGCCTCATTGATGTGGCTGCATCAGCTGCTTGGAAAAAGGAATCTTGGCATCCTTAAAAAAAAAAAAAGAGAGAGTCAGATGTTGACTTTCAGATACAGGCAGGTGAACCAAAATCACTTTATTTTCTTTATTGGCTATTCTGGAAATTTCTGTGAAAATTTGGGCCTGGTTTCTGTAGAAAAGCCTCTTAAAAATCAGGATATTTTCCAAGTGAAAACTGACTGAAAGGCAAGAAGAATATTTTTTTTTTCTTAGAGAGGCTGTTTCCTTTCTCTGTAGAAATAGAAAGGTGGGGTAGCTGAGCTGGTGAACTGCCAGGAGATAAAAGCTGGATTGTTAAAATAAATTGGTTTTTTTTCCTATTTCTATTTAAAATAAATTAAATTGGTTTTTTCCTATTTCCATTTTTTCAGATGGAGAAGCCCTTCAGAATTCACAGTTAAATAAAACACTCCTGTGGGTTTGTAGTTAGAATATCCCCTCCCTTCTCATAACCCAACAAATGTAGATAATATTATTAAATACATTAAGGGCAACTCCTGTCTCTGATACTTTTATAGAGTTGGATAATTATTGTTATTTGTTTCTGGACTCTGCTGATTGCTCAGAGCTGGTGGCTCTGCTGGAAAGCTGCAGTGGGACTGTGGCCATTCCCATGGAAAGCTGAGCTTGGGGCTTAGTCCTGGGAATATTTGCTGTGGGCTGGTTTGCCCAGTTCAGGGAGGAGGATGGAATGAAATACAAACCAAGGAAGGCAAGAATTAAAATGTCCATTTCTGGCAGGTTGGGATGTTCAATAGCCAAAGGTTTTCTTGTGCTGACAAGAACTCGTGGAGTGAATTTGTGTGAGCAAGAGGGTATCAGTGGGAGCTTCTGGGGGTGTTGGTTGTCCCACCTCCTGAGAGTGTTGTCCCAACTCCTGAAGTGAGGGCTGTTGTCTCAGCTCCTGAGGGGTGTTGTCCCAACTCCTAAGGGTGGTTTTTCCCACCTTCTGAGCGCTGTTGGTTGTCCCTCCTCCTGAGAGTGTTGTCCCACCTCCCGAGGGCTGTTGTCCCACCTCGTAAGGGTTGTTGTCCCCCCCTCCCGAGGGGTGTTGTCCCCCCTCCTGAGAGTTTTTTTCCCACCTCCCGATGGGTGTTGTCCCCACTCCCAGTGGCTGTTGTCCCAACTCTTAAGGGTGTCTTTTCCCACCTCCCAAGGGCTGTTGTCCCAACTCCTAAGGGTGTTGTCCCCCCTCCCGAGGGCTGTTGTCCCAGCTCCTGAGGGTGTTGTCCCGACTCCTAAAGGTGTTTTCCCACCTCTTGAGGAGTGTGGCCACTTGTGTCAGGCTGGATTTGGTTGTGCTGCATTCCTGCCTTGGCCCCTCAGCAGGGCTGGTTTGGCTCATGGAAACTGTGATGCAGGGCCTGAGCTGTGCCCAGGCTGCAGGTGCCAGGGCAGCAGCTGCTGGTGCAGGCAGTGGAAAGTGTGAATAACTCCAGCCTGGGGTTGTGTAACCCGTGCAATCATCAGCTCAGCCCAGGATGAGTCTCTGGGGGCTGTTAAAACCCTCCCTCCTCCTCACAGCACATGGACAGGCTGTGGGGCAGGAGCAAAGCCTCCCCTTCAGGATTTGGGTGGTATTCCCTTGAGAAAGGGCTGGGAGAGGAGGTATTTATTATATCTAAGGTATATACCAACTTTGAGCACATTTTCGATGTTTTTCTTTGCCACATCCCAGCATAAAACCACTTCTGGTAACCTCACCCAAAGCAGATGGAAGTGCAGGAATTCTTCCCGGGAGATGGTTGAGGAGAGTTTGTTCCTTAATTGGCTGCTTGGGATGCAGCTGAGTCGTGTTCCTTCCTTCCTCAGCTGCCAAAGTGAAATTCCACCTTTATCTCCTGGGCTGCCATGAATGTTTTCATGTCCCCTGCTGGAAAAAAGGGAACCTCCAAAGTCCTGGAGCAGGATTAGAACAAGATCTGGGTCCTGCCCTTTGGCCACCCCAAGCCCTGCAGCGCTCCAGGCTGGGCACAGAGTGGCTGGAGAGCAGCCAGGCAGAAAGGGACGTGGGGGGACTGAGGGACAGGAAGCTCAAGAGGAGCCAAGAGTGTGGCCAGGTGGCCAAGAAGGCCAATGGCATCCTGGCCTGGATCCAAAGTAGCGTGGCCAGCAGGCCCAGGGCAGTGAGCCTTCCCCTGGACTCTGCCTTGGGGAGGCCACACCTTGAGTGTTGTGTTGAGTTGTGGGCCCCTGAGTTGAGGCAAGAGATTGAGGGGCTGGAGCGGGGCCAGAGAAGAGCAAGGAGGCTGGAGAAGGGAGTGGAGCACAAGTGCTGTGGGGAGAGGCTGAGGGAGCTGGGGGTGTTTGTGCTGGAGAAGAGGAGGCTGAGAGGTGACCTCAGCACTGTCTGGAAGTGCTTGAAGGGAAGTTGTGGCCAGGTGGGGGTTGGTCTCTTCTCCCAGGCACTCAGCAATAGGACAAGGGGGCACGGGGGGCTCAAGCTCTGCCAGGGCAAATTGAAGTTGGAGATGAGAAAAAACTTCTTTGCAGAGAGAGTGCTGAGGGATTGGAATGGGCTGCCCAGAGAGGGGGTGGATTCCCCATCCCTGGAGGTTTTTCAGCTGAGCTTGGCCGTGGCACTGAGTGCCATGATCTGGTAAAGGGACTGGAGTTGGCCCAAGGGTTGGACTTGATGATCTGGGAGGTCTTTTCCAACCTAATCCATTCTATGATTCTGTAATTCTAAGATGCAGAACTGTGTTGGCTTTCAGGTGCTGGAATTTCCTAAACCAGAAACCACTGCCTTGAATGTTCAGGAAGTTAAAATGTTTCAGGAGTTGTTTTCTTATGCTGATGTTTTCTTTACCCTTCAATCCAAACCATAAAATCCAAGGAATGAAATGCATCCTCAGAGCTCTCTAGTGCCTCAAAAGCTTTCAATGCCAGTGTGATGCTGATATGTCGTAAATGTCTGAGAAAATTCCAGTGTATCAGAGATTAACCTTAGCAAACTCAGATGATTTAGGATAAAATCCAGAGTTTTCTGTGGCTCCTTTTATTCTCTTCTCTTATCAAGGCCAGGTTGGAACAGTCTGTTCAGTGGAAGGTCCCATGGCAGGGCTGGGAATGAGAGGATCTTTAAGGTCCCTTCCAAGCCATTTTATGATCTTCTTTGGTATATTTTTAAATGTTTTTGAAATTTCTAAGTGCACTTAGTATGTTCTTAGAGGTACAACAACTTCCTGTAATTGCACTGGGGTTTTTTTGCTACCCTGCCAGAACATTCTTGGAAGATGTTTTGAAACTTCCCTTCCGTTCTTCCTTTGGTGAGTTCAGTGGAAAATGTCATTCCTGGAAGTTCACCAAACACCAGCCTGGCTCTGAGCAGCTCCTGTGGTTTTCTGAACTCCTGGGCTGGAATCTGATTTGTTAGTTCCTTGACTTCTGTTTTTCCCTCAGTCACAGAGGGTGGACACGTAACTGCTGCTTCTCTCAGATGAGATCTGCAGTAGCTGAGTTAAATAAATATTATTGTCATTGAAAACCCCAAACGTGCTGTTTTCATGCACCTGAATCCTTCTCTTTGCACTGCCCCAAACAGCAGTTTTGGTGTAATACAGTTGCACTTTTCATGAGAATAAATTGTTCCTTGCAGATGTGCTTTTTGTGCTGCTGCTTCAGGGTTGTGGCCACACCTTCCCTCAGTGTGATGGTTCTTGTACCTGTTGCAGCTGAAAAAACACTATAGAAATATAGAAAAATGGTTTGGGGACAAATTCTGCTTTACTTCTCAGAAATGTTGTTTTACCTTTCAGAAATGGCAGCTGAAGATAAAAAGAAAAATAATAAACCTCTGGCCCCGTAGATGGTGCAGTCTTGAAGGTGTGTTTGGGTTGTCTGCTAATCAAAGTGAATTAACCAGGATAAAGTGCAGCTGGTTAATTCTTATGCCCTGATGGGAGTCTGTTTTCCCTTTCATAGTGCACGGATTTTGGGTCTTCTCTTTGGAGATTTTTATCTCTAGAAATGTTCTGAGCCAGGTTTTATTTAATTACAGAATGGTTTGGGTTGGAAGGGACCCCAAAGCCCCCCCAGTGCCACCCCTGCCATGGCAGGGACACCTCCCACCAGCCCAGGCTCCTCCAAGCCCTGTCCAACCTGGCCTGGGACACTCACAGGGATGGGGCAGCCACAGCTGCTCTGGGAATTCCATTCCACACCTTCCCAGCCAGGAATCCCTTCCCAGTATCCCACCTATCCCTGCCCTCTGGCAGTTTCAAACCATCCCCTTGTCCTCTCCCTCCCTGGCCTGGTGGAACAGCAAACTTTGGTTAAATGGAGCCAGTTTTAGTGGCTGTCTCATGGCACATTCCCAGGGAATCAGGAGTGCAGGAAGGAAACAAGAGGGGAAGTGAAGCCCATTGTACTTGGCAGTGCAGGGTGATGAGGAAGAGTGTGGTGTGACACAGCTGGGACCTGAACTGGTGCTATTTATAGACCCTTTCAGGGTGGGAAACAAACCCTGCCCCTGCTGGCTGTTCCTGAGGGCTGGGGGGTTCCCACAGTTCATCAGCTCCTGGAGTTATTTGTTGTAAATCCATCCTTTGGTGAGTAATGAAACACAAGGGATGTGATGCTTCAAAAAGGAAAGTCTAATATAACTTGTAAAGAAATAAGTTCCAAACCCCTCCAGATAGAGGAGAAGCAGATGGGATGATAAGAATTAACTGCTGATTTTAAGTTGGAATGTAGAGGTACTTAAGTAATTTCTTGTGTGTCTCCCTTTCCTGGGCTAAGCGTGGCTTGAACTCCCAGAGCTCCCTGTGTGGTACTGATAGTTCAATCCTGGTTATTAGGAGAGCAGCTGCCCCATCATTTTATCCTTAAAAACTGCCCAAGGATGAGCTTGGAGCACAGGGGAAAGGATGCTGTGAAAGCCAAGGGACAGGAGAGCCCAGTCCTGCTGCAGCACCACACACTGAGCATTTGGGGGAAAGACTTGGGTCTGCAAATCTAACCCCAAAAACAAGTGCTGAGAGGTCTTTTAAACCCAACCAGGTCAGCTTAAGTCTTGGAAGTGAATAATCTCATTTTTTTTAATAGATTAGGTGTGGGTCACCAAAGCTGATTAATGAACACAAAGATCTGAATTTGTTTCATTTATTTGCACATTATTGTTCAATGTCCTCTCCTTCCCCCCCAGGTTATTTTACGTGTCAGTTCCTTGCTGACTGTCCTGGTGAGGACTTTGAGTTGCAAATGGTCTGATTTGAAAGCTGGGTAATTCTTTTGCATTTCAATCTGCAAACCCCAGAACTGGAAATGCTGCCCTTCAGCTCTTTGGGTTACTTGGCTTGGCAGGTTTGAAATGTCAGCCCTAATTTTCTGAGCTGGTTTTAGAAGCAATCAAGGTAGAGGCTGTTGGATCCAGTGACTTTGGGAAGTGACTGGTCTGTGGTGGTTAAAAATACAGAGTTTAAAGTGCACCAAAAGAGTGTTGGTGATGCCCAGGCTACTCCTCTGAAGGACACTTGGGCACATTCACTGTTTGCCTCACAGTCCAACCTGAGCAGGAAAACTTTCTGTCTCCAGGCTTTTTACCCAAGTTCAATCAAAGCCCAATTCATCTGGAAAAAGTGATAAGCCTCAAGTGGTCACATGGGAACAGTCTTTATATTACATTTATCTGTGTATAAAACAGTATTTGCTTAAAGGCTGAGCTCACAATAGAAGTCATTCCATTGACTGGGATGTTATTGTTGTAGGACCTTAATGAAGTTCCTCAGAAATCCCTTGGAGAGGGGCACGAACAGCAGGAGGGCCAAGAACAGCTCCAGACAGGGCCTGTGGGTCCTTTGTTCCTTCCCTGCAAAGCAGTTTTGGAAAACAGGGTCAGGGGGACTGCAAGGACAAGCAAATAAGGAATCTAAAAGCANTGGCTGCCCCTGAATCCCTGGGAGTGTCCCAGGCCAGGTTGGACAGGGCTTGGAGCAGCCTGGGCTGGTGCACTGGGTGGGCTTTGGGGTCCCTTCAACCCAAACCATTCTGAGATCTTGTGATTCATTCTATGATCAAAAGAGGCTTCCAGTGTTATAAAACGTCTCCTAAATCCAAATGAGGGTTAAATAATGAATCTGAGTGTGACATTCCATGTGGATGGAATTTCTCAGGTTTCAAAGAATCCCAGACTGGTTTGGGTTGGGAGGGACCCCAAAGCCCCCCCAGTGCCACCCCTGCCATGGGCAGGGACACCTCCCACCAGCCCAGGCTGCTCCAAGCCCTGTCCAACCTGGCCTGGGACACTCCCAGGGATTCAGGGGCAGCCACAGCTTCCTTGGGCAGTGCCAGCTGAATTACACAAGCTGTAAATAATGTGGCAAACACCTCATGGAGCTTCCCCATCCCCACAGCTGATCTGCACAGGAAACCAACCCAAGTTCCTTGAATTTGGGCAGGAAAATGGGAGGAGATGATGGTCCTGGGAACTGCTCTGAGGGCTTAGTTAAGTCCTGACAGGATCAGACAGAGGGTGAGCAGAACTTTGATCAGGTGCTAAGTTGGTCTCACTGGTGTGTGTTGGGTTGAACTGAGACCTGGAGGCATTTTAGGAACCAGCCAGACAAGGTGTTTCAGGTAACTTGTAAATATTTCACAGTCCCCCAATGGAGAAAACACCTCTTTGTAGTGTTGTGACTTCCAGGTGAAGAACAAACTTTTAGGAGGTGATGTGAATACTCAGAAAGGCCCTTTCTTAATTTCCTTTAAATAAACATAAAAGAACAGTAAAAAGCCTGGGGTTTGGGGCATCTAAGGCTGGACTTGGAGTAAATGGGATATATAGGAAGTGCAGTGAAATATGTGCCTAAGTTTGGGTTTTTTTCTAATATTTTAGGAGAAAGATAAGTTAAAATCAGAGCTGAGAGAATGAAGGCCCTGAAATGCTGTTTGTGTCTAAAGAGAGAGGCTCAAAGATCCCAATTACAGGGAGAATATATTGCTTTACATACTGTGCAGACTTGGGGGAAATGTTTTCCTGGAAAGTTGAGCATAGCCATGAATCACTTCTGGAAAAGCCAGGGGGGAGGAATTAGTCAAAGAAATACTGGAGCAACCAGTCTTTGCCTTCTGCTCCAGGAAATGCTGCAGCTTTCCATGGTTTTATACAAATCATGGGACAGAAATTCAAAAAAGCTCCAGTTAGACGAACAAGAGTTACAGTTGCTGCTCCTTGACTTTCTTATTTTGAAACAAATCCAAAATTGAATATCAGCCAAAAGGTTTTGCATCCCTGAACTTGCCTCTTCTTCCTGTGTTTTCCTGCTGTCCTATTTGAGGGAACTGGGGGGAACTGACAGCAGAAGGGGACCTCACATGCAGCAAATTTGCCAAGTATTTCTTTCTTGGATGATAATTAATATGTTATTTCATGTTATCACTGTAATTATCAGCCAAGATCTCCTCTCTGTGTGGTTTTCCTCTGGAAACAACTTCCAGTGTGAGAACTTCCAGTGTGAGAACTTCCAGTGTGAGAACTTCCATGCTTTTTGCCCTGGCAGGTGTGACCCAAACAGTGTTGGTTATTCTGGGGTTCCAGGGCTACAAGAAACCAGAAATTCCAGGAAAAAGGCTTTGGGGTGAGGGAGTGCAGCTTGAAATGTTCCTTGGAGTGAACCCTGGGGGAATTTCTGAGACAGCTTCTGGTGTTTGGGAGGGAACTGGTTGGACTGAGTGAAATCCTTTCAGGGATGTGAAACTGAGTATTTAATGCCTGACAATTGTCTCTTTTTGCCCCTTCCTCTTCCTTGCCAAGGGCTGGTTCTCCCAAAGGTCATGCATCCCAGATTTGTGGAGTTTTGCAGAGAATTTGCTTTGTGGTTTGGTTTTTCTTGCTTCTTTGGTGACGTTTATTTTGGTTTGTGGTGGGATTTTTTCTTGTGCATGGATATCATAGAATCCTAGAANAGCCTCCTCTTCTCCAGCACAAACACCCCCAGCTCCCTCAGCCTCTCCCCACAGCACTTGTGCTCCACTCCCTTCTCCAGCCTCCTTGCTCTTCTCTGGCCCCGCTCCAGCCCCTCAATCTCTTGCCTCAACTCAGGGGCCCACAACTCAACACAACACTCAAGGTGTGGCCTCCCCAAGGCAGAGGCCAGGGGAAGGCTCACTGCCCTGGGCCTGCTGGCCACGCTACTTTGGATCCAGGCCAGGAGCCCACTGGCCTTCTTGGCCACCTGGCCACACTCTTGGCTCGTCTTGAGCTTCCTGTCCCTCACTCCCCCCAGGTCCCTTTCTGCCTGGCTGCTCTCCAGCCACTCTGTGCCCAGCCTGGAGCGCTGCAGGGCTTGGGGTGGCCAAAGGGCAGGACCTGCACTTGGCCTTGCTGAACTCCATCCCATTGCAATCAGCCCATCTCTCCAGTCTCTCCAGATCCCTCTGCAGAGCCCTCCTGCCTTCCAGCAGGTCGACACTCCCTCCCAACTTGGTGTCAGCAGCAAATTTGCTGCTGATGGACTCAATCCCCTCATCTAAATCATCACTAAAGATGTTAAACATGACTGGCCCCAACACAGACCCCTGGGGACACCACTGGTGACCAGCTGGATGCAGCTCCATTCACCAGCACTCTCTGGGCCCGACCAGAGAACTTTGAATGTTCTGGATTCGAAGGCAAGTCAGGTGGAATAGGTTGCATATTTTGTTATTAATAAGTGAAAGCTGCTGCCTTCCCTTTTCTCCTCAGCTGTTCTGTGTCCTGCTCCCTTCTGGGCTCTGTTGGACCCAGGCAAAGTCAAGGGAAGATGCTTTAAACAGCTTTGATTTTTTTGCAGAAATAAATTCTTTATTTTCAGTTCAATCTGAAGAAACTTTATATCCAGAAAAGGCTTTTAAAGTTCCTTCTCACCCATCTGAGAGCTGGACACTCCTCCCCTGTGTCTGGAACCAAGCCTGGACTTCTCACTGCACCTCTCCATCCTTTGGGATTCTTGATTTCTCCACAGCTTTCTTGCACTTTCCAGTGCCCCTTGGAATTCTTTCTGTCACTTCTGCTCTTTGATTCTTAAAATAAGAGCCCTGCATCCTCTGCCCAATACACCTTTCATTTTCCTTTCTTTCTAACCCTTTTCCTGGTTTGATGCTCCATGGAAACCCCTTGAGAGGCTCCAGACATTCCAGGTTTTGGCTGCTCCCTGATGGCTTGGACAAACATCCCCTCTCCCCTGAAGGGCCATTTTTCTTCCATGGCTTTACAATTCCATGAAGAAGGAGCTCTGTGACAGGAAACCACAAGGCCTTTATTTCCAGATCATTCTTTAAAGGATTAGGGAATGTCCTGAGGAGCTTTTCCCTGCCTGGGGTTGTAGGCTGAGTGCTCCCTAAAAATTCCCAACCTTTCCACATCCCCAGTGACTGTTTCCCACGTTCCAGATGAGAACCAGCCTCGTGTGCCCTTCCTGACACTCTCCCCAGGCAGGAATATTCCCTGTGTGTTCCAAAGAGCTGCCCAATGGATTGGCAGCTCCCAAGGGCAGGGTGGCTTTGAGGAAGGAATTCCAGAGCTGGAATTCCAGGTGGCACTACAGGAATCAGGGATAATGAACACCCTAATCCCTCACTTTGGGTCCAAACCATCTCTTCTTGAACAAGGTGCAGAGATTTCCTGGACACTTGTCCCTGCAAGGGCTTTGTTCTTCCCTCAGCAGTTTTATCTGGGATTGTTTAATATCCTGGTTTGCACAAGTCTTGGAGCATTTTCCAGATGGAATGTTTTTTTTTAGTATGACTAGAACAAGAGTTGCCACTAAATACACTGTATGCAAATGTTTGTTCCCTCCCAGAGTACTCAAATGAGGGAAAAACTCCCATCAATTTACTTTGGATCATTTGAGTATATTCCCTGCAGGAGTGGAAACGTTGGAAAAAGCCTTTACATTTTGGAATATACTTATTCAAAACTTTTCTAAATGAGGCTGGTTGGTTACTCAGATATTCTGGAGTGGAATTTCCAAATGAGCACTTTTAAGTTACCAGTGAGTGAACAGAAATGGAGTGTTTAATGCTTGGAAATGGAGGGGTAAGTCATGGATTTTTCCAAGGAAGGAACAAGCACATTGTAGGTGTTTATTTTTCAGGTGCTTGGCTGGAAAACTGTAGCACATGGAATCTGTAAATAGACTTTATGTGACAGAGCACAGCTCTGTATGTCCTTTTAAAATAAATGTAGGGTCCATAATAAATCATGCCAAGAGCTCAGAGATTGGAGGCTTGTAAAGAAAATCACCTTGGAAGAGTCTGTTGAGGAGCAGCAGGTCCTTTCCCTGGCACTGCTGGGGGAATTGGCATTGAAAATCATCACGGGGNACTTCCCTTCAGGCACTTCCAGACAGTGCTGAGGTCACCTCTCAGCCTCCTCTTCTCCAGCACAAACACCCCCAGCTCCCTCAGCCTCTCCCCACAGCACCTGTGCTCCGGTCCCTTCTCCAGCCTGGTTCTCTTTTTTTCATCCCTCACTGCAGTAACTGGAGGGAGGATCCAGCCTGGGTGGGAATTCAGCACTTGGATTCACAGGAATTCAGCTCCCTGAGCTCCAGAGGTGGTGCCCACCCAGACTGGCATGGTCAGAACCCTGAATCCCTCGGCATTCCAGCTGCAGGGGGCAGCCTGTGGTGGGAGACTCAAAGGCAATGTCTGTAATTGCATTAAGAATTGATTGGGGCAGGGTTTCTTTTACAGGCAGTGGGCACGGCCCCAAGGCTGCCAGAGCTGCAGGAGCCTTTGGGCAATGGGACAGGGGGGAGTGTTGGGGTGTGCTGGGCAGGGCCAGGGTGGCACTGGATGGTCCCTGGAGGTCCCTCCCAGCTCAGGATATTCTGTGATTCTTCTTTATTCTCTTTTGGAAATAACAGCAATAAATGCAGGTCGCCTTTGGGAGGATTTTTTCCTTCTGTCCCACGAACAGCTGTTGAATTAAGATCCAGAAAATCGGTAAATGAAAGTGGAGCAGGCCTGGGTTGCAGTGCCCATTCCTGGAATAGGTGAGAGTTTAGAGGAAGGAAAAGTAAGATTGGAACTTCCAAGAACTTTTTAGAAGGTTTTGGAGTGACTGGACGAGGGGAATGGCTTCAAACTGAAAGAGAGGAGGGTTAGATGGGATATTGGGAAGGAATTGCTGGCTGGGAGGGTGGGCAGGCCCTGGCACAGGGTGGGCAGAGCAGCTGTGGCTGCCCCATCCCTGGGAGTGTCCCAGGCCAGGTTGGACAGGGCTTGGAGCAGCCTGGGCTGGTGGGAGGTGTCCCTGCCCATGGCAGGGGGTGGAAATGGATGATCTTTGAGGTCCTTCCCAACCCAAACCATCCTGGGGTTAAGTGATAAAATCATCTCAGAGGTTTTGGAAATCGAAAGGATCTTCCTCTGTTTTTGAGGACAAACTGCTTGTTCCTGACCATCTCCCCAACTTTTTTGATTTGAAAAAAGGTGTTTCAGAGTTGCTGCAAAGGAATCAAGAGTGTTGCTCCTTCAGTAAATGTCATCAGGGAGTAATAACAGCTCTTGGAGGGCTGGGATAAGCTGAATTCCATCTGTGAGGGGGAGCAGCCCACGCAGTCACCTGTGTATTATCCTGGATGGAAAACTACACCCAAATTCTCAGAAGTTAATCAGAACTTCTTGAGAAATGGCTTCTGGGAGGAGGGACCACCAAGACACTGTTTTGGACAAACACCCTGCAGTTATTTGGGGGGATAAATACAGTTTTTAGTGCATTGATGTCCCTGTTTCATTTTCCTTTGCCTGGAGGAAAGGGCATCTGTTCTGAAACTGCAAACTGCAGAATTTGAAGGCCCTCCAATGGGAAACTCCAGGTGAAACAGAGGAGGGAATTGTGCCCTCTGCTCCTGTCCCTGTGCCCTGGGGCACAGCCCGACCCCCTGTCCCAGCTCCCCCCTCCTGGCAGGGATTGCAGAGCCAGAAGGTGCCCCCTGAGCCTCCTTTGCTCCAGCTGAGCCCCCCCAGCTCCCTCAGCTGCTGCTCCAGCCCCTGCCCAGCCCATTCCCAGCCCTGCACACCCTCCAGCACCTTTGACTGTGCCAGAACAGATGTGGAAACAAACTCCTGATTGCTCAGAGTAGTTGGGCTTCTTTAATTGGATTATCCAAACCTTTAAAATGCTCTGATTCTCTCTTGGTGTAGATGTTGAGTGGGGAATAAAGAGAAGCTGACACAGATCCCTCCCTTCTGCTGCTTCTCCTCTGTTCTCCTTTATCATTCCCTCCTTCGTTACCTGTAATGTACCAAAGAGATAAAAATATCCTGACTTTTTTTGGTCTTTGGAGAAATGTTTCAGTGGAGATGGAAGGAAATGGAGCCAAAAATGCCACCTGCCCTTTCATGGTGCTGTGATGGTGGTCAGTGTGTGTGTCCTAAAGCCAGAGGGCCAAATCAATATTTTTTTCCTCAAGGAATATTTAAAACATTGGGATGCTGACATGAGGCTTTCACTGTTACCATATTATAAAATAGATAGATTAGAAGATTAGTCTTTAATATAACATGAAATTCCAGCATGGTTTAGGTTGGAAGGGACCTTAAAGATCCTCCACCTCCTGCCATGGGCAGGGACACCTCCCACCAGCCCAGGCTGTTCCAAGCCCTGTCCAGCCTGGCCTGGGACACTCCCAGGGATGGGGCAGCCACAGCTGCTCTGCCCAACCTGTGCCAGGGCCTGCCCACCCTCACAGGGAAGGATTTTTCCCAAATTTTTAGCTAACTGCTCTCTGTCAGTTTGAAGCCATTCCACCTTGTTCTATCACTCCAGGCCCTCATGAAAAGTCTCTCTCCATCTTCAGCTGCTTCAGGTCCTGGAATGTGAATCTGGATCCCAATCCTTCACACCCACCTCAGAATTCCACTTCTGAAAGCTCCTCTCCTGTAGGAGATGTTGTGTCCTCCTCACTGCACCTACACCTGGATTCATCAACAGCCCACACAGCTGAGTGGCTTTGGTTTTTTAAGTCATAAACCACGTTTAGGTTCAGTGTTCTGTATTTCATTTATACTGTGGGTGCTCCCTGCAGGTCCAGGCTGGAAGGAGGAACTGGGACAGTGTTGGTTTGGTCCTGGAATGTCTGGGTAGGGGGAGCTGTGTGTGAGCACACTGGGTGTTAGTTGATATATTTTGAATAAAATGCCATCACAGGAGGGACTGGATCGTTTGTTGGGTCCTTTCCCTCTTATCATAAAAGAGATTTGGGGAACTTGCTCAGGGGGGACCTTCTGGCTCTGCAATCCCTGACCCAGGAGGGGTCGGGCTGTGCCCCAGGGCACAGGGACAGGAGCAGAGGGCACGGCCTCAGGCTGGGCCAGGGCAGGGGCAGGGGGCACAGCAGCAGGAATTTCTGCCTGCAAAGGGTGGGCAGGCACTGGCAGGGGCTGCCCAGGGAGGGTTGGAGTGCCCAGCCCTGGAGGTGCCCAAGGCAGGACTGGCCGCGGCACTGAGTGCTCTGGGCTGGGGGCCAAGGTGGGCATTGGGCACAGAGTGGGCTGCAGAGGCTGGCAGGGCTGTGCCAAGGTGGGCATGGGGCACAGGGTGGGCTGCAGGGGCTGGCAGGGCTTTTCCAAGGTGGGCATGGGGCACAGGGTGGGCTCCAGGGGCTGGCAGGGCTTTTCCAAGGTGGGCATGGGGCACAGGGTGGGCTCCAGGGGCTGGCAGGGCTTTTCCAAGGTGGGCATGGGGCACAGGGTGGGCTCCAGGGGCTGTCAGGGCTGTGCCAGCCTCAGGGATTCTGTCCCCTTGGTTTCTGTGCCATTCTCTGCCCATCCTTCCTGGGGACTGCCACGCTGTGGTTGGGTTTGTGTGGGAATTCCCATTCCCATCCCTTGGTTCAGCTGCTGGACGTTGTTGTGTTTGTGTCACTGTCACCACTAATATATTTACATTAACCTAAAAGCCATTTCTGTGAACTTGGGTCCTTTTTCAGTCTCTCCCACTGTCCAAGCCCATGTCCTTGTCCCCCTTGTCCCCCCCTGTCCCTGCAGGCCTCCAGCTGTGCTCACTGTCAGAGAATGCAGGACATGCCTAAAGAATCCATGAATCCAACTGGAAACATGTGCCCTATTCCCTGCACCTCTCCCTCTGCTTCATCAACTTATAAATAACTTTCCAGCTGTTCCCTGCTCCCAACCCAACGTGTTCTTCATCCACAAGGTGCCCCCTCACTCAAGAAATAATTACCCAAGGCCCAGTTTGGTTTCAGTACCTGATGGTTATAACATGGCCTGTATTCTTTTCTTAAACCATTTCATTTTGCAGTTCCACAGATCTGTTCATTGCCCTCTAGATTTATTTTTTTCCCCTGGTGCTGTTATTCCAGTAAATCCCTTGAGAAGGTGGGATTGCAGCTGATTTTTTTCTGCTTCCAGTGGTGGGAATACCTTGTGTTCCTTTATTTCACAATTACTCTGTGCTTGGGAGAAATTCCTTTATATCTTGGGGGCTGCAGGAGCATTTTTAAGAAATAAATTCCTTCAATTCCCTAAACACTTTACAGATGCTTTTTCCACAGCTTGAAAAATGGCCTGTTAACCCATTTTGCTTTCAAAGCCCTTGTTCTTTTTTAGTCCCTAATAAATATAGAAAATCTTTGGAGAATTTGCCTGTCTTGCCCCTTTTTTAATCTCCACCCTGGGGAAAGGATTTTTATAGAGCTCTGTATTTATAGAAGCCTTCAACAAGTTGCAGTTCCAGTTGTGGAAGGATTTCCTGCCCTTCCCATTCCATAGTTACCCTTTCCTAGCATGGCATGTCCACGGATTCCATGATGAATTGGAGACTGGACTCTCTTTTTCCCCTCCTTTCTACCATAAATAGGAATAAATAATCCACAGTGGAACTGCATCCAGCCATGGGAATGTTCCTATTTCCATTTGTCTTGGTTCAAGAGCATCATTTTAATTTTTGCCTTTTTATTTTATCTTTGGCTCTTTCTTTTCCATGTCATGGATTCAGTTTTAATATTCCTGGACAGCCTTTTTCAGGTATTTTCATGCAATTCTAAAAAGCATCTTCTTAATGTTGTTTTGATTATCTGAACCCAAACTCTGTGGTGGGGGTGAGGGGAGTGTTTATTTAGGATTGACCTTGCAAGAACTTTCTCCTTCCCTTTTTCCAATGTCCAGCCCAATCCCTGCAAAAAGTGTTTCATGATCTGCTCTTCCTATCAGTGTGTGCTCTCCTATAAATGCATTACCTATAAATAATTATGGAATTAAAGGGAAGGAGTTAATGAGTTTAAAGAGAAATAAGTACAGGAGGAACAGTTTTTAAAAATCTCTTTTGACTGGCATTTATCACTGTTTGATTTCAGGTGTATCCAAGGATTTGAGTCTTGTGTTTTAAGCACATGTAAAGGTGCAGAATCTTCATAGCTTTTTTCATTCTTTTTTATGGTTTTGTGTGATATCTTGGGAAATGACCACTCCTTCCTCTGGTTTTTGTTTGGGAAAGGTTTTTTGGAGTAGCTGAAAGTCTAAAGCAGGGGTGACCCCACATTCCAGATGTGTGGTCTGCAATTTTTATTGTCAGCTGAGTTTGGTCCTGTCTCTGCAATAAATATTTTATGGCATTCCAGTGCTAATTGTGCTGAGCTGGTGCCCTGGTAAATGTTGCTGCCAGCAATGCAGCTCCACTTCTGAAAAGACCTCAGAATTCTGGAGTTTCAGAGCCATGAAATGCTTCATCCAACTGCTTTTATATAGTAATTTTTGGAGGTGGCCCTGCCAGGCTTTGAGCACCTCCTTCCATGCAGTTCATTAAAACTGCTCCAGTTTTGGTCTCTATTTTTAGGCCTGGAAGTGCAGGGGCTGAAATGTTTGCAGGGGTGTGAAACAGTGAATGCTCCTTTCCTTTTGCTGCCCTGTCACAAACAGTTCCTGAGCCTCAGCCAGGCCCACCTCCCTCTGAGCCCCTTTTTCCATGTTGTCATCGTGTGGGTGTTGCCTCAACTTGATCCTTGGCAACTTGGCAAACCAGTTTGTGGGCTTGGATTGCTGGGCTCTGATTCCTTTGCTGTAAATAAATCTCTTTGTGCAGGTTATTGGGTGGTACTGGAGGCTTTTTCCATGCTAAGAAGGTGCTTTGTTGCAGGTTGTTTCTCTGCTGATACTCAGGATATGGTCTTAGATCCAACTTAGATCCTTCTTACTCATTTACTCCTTTCACTTTTATCTTGCTGATGAATGCAGAGCATCTAAAATGGAATATTCAGCTTTGAGACACACAAAGCTTTTCATAACCACAAAGCAGAAGAAATTCTCACAGAATCCCAGAATGGTTTGGCTTGGAAGGGACCAGAAAAATCCAGTTCCATCCCCACAGGGACCCCTTCCACTATCCCAGGTGCTCCAACCTGGCCTGGGACACTCCCAGAGATGGGGCAGCCACAGCTGCTCTGCCCACCCTGTGCCAGGGCCTGCCCACCCTCCCAGACACCAATTCCTTCCTAAAATTTCTTTCCTCCTTTATCATCATCAGTGGATGAGAATTCTGACTCCTTTCTTTGTGTTTGTGATCTGGGTGTGCTTGGCATGGCAGCAATGTCTGTGGATAATTTAGAGCCATAAGTAGGTGTGTTGCTATTCCAGGCTCCTGGATTAGATGTGGCTCAGGCTGTTGGAAGGGTTTGGAGGAGAAAAGCATGTCCAAGTAGGATTGGTCTGCCAGAGAGTTTTACCTTGTAACAAATCNCAATTCCTTCCCAATATCTAATCTAAGTGTGACTTTTTGATGTCACTTCTCTTGCTCACCAGTTAAGTTTCAGAAAAAAACAACCCCCACAACACAAACCTCTTTACAGAAAACATCCATAAGAGAGGGGGTGGATTCCCCATCCCTGGAGGTTTTTCAAGTGAGCTTGGCCGTGGCACTGAGTGCCATGATCTGGTGACGGGACTGGAGTTGGCCCAAGGGTTGGACTTGGTGATCTGGGAGGTCTTTTCCAACCCAATCCATTCTATGATTCTGTGATCCAATTTCTTCAATCCCAAGGGCTTGGAAAAGAAGGTGCTGGAGAGTGTTTGCAGACCACTCTTCAAGGCATTGGAGAAAAACCCCCTGCCAAGGACTTGTGCTCATTAACTCTTCACATGTTAAACTTCCTCCTTTTTCAGGGGCTCAGAGTTGTGGGGATTTGGGGATTTACCTGCCTGTGCTGTCTGAAGGTCACCTGAATCCAGGTGTGTTCCAGTGCCCCCAGAGCTTCCTGTCCCCAAACATGCATGGATGGCTCTGGCAGCTGTTTGTGCTTCTCTGTCTGCCCCTCCCTCCTGTCCCAACCCCCAGGAAAATGAACCCAGGGTGATTTTCACTGGAGATAAATTGAAGATGTTTATCCCTGTCCTGAGGAAGGGCTGAGGCAGGAGAATTAACCAGGAGACAGGAATAGAAACTCTGCCTTGGTAGGAAGGAGCAGCAGGTGTGTAGTGGGAGTACAGGGATTACTCAAAGAGCAGCTCCAAAGGCACCTCTAAAATCTGCCAGGAAGGAGAGAGAAGAATGGCCAGGACTATTCTGATTTATGGCTCCTGTGGGAGTCACTTTTTTGGCCTATGGGATTTCCAACACATTTATGTTCATTTTCCTTCTCAGAATGTTCACTTTGCTGGTGCAGTTTGGGGCAATTTTTGTAACTTGCCTTTTTTATTACTTCTGTGTCCTCACTTCCATCTCTTCTGTGCTTTCCCTAATGTACTGCACATGGGGGTTAAATTATGGAATAATTATGGCATTCAGTCATTTTGTGTTCCACTATTCCATGTTCTTGTTGGACTCCTTGTTTCTCCTTTCACCCCAAAGTATCCAAAATTGGTCTCTGTACCCTGCTGCCCTTGGCAGTGCTGCTGGTGCAGGGTCTGTCAGGTGCTGTTGGGAGTTGGGAAGACTTTAGGTCTTCATTGAGCATCTTCTCTGTGGTTTTTAGAACTCAGCTTTCAGAATTTGAGCCCTGGGATCTGCTTTTTTAAGATCAACAACCCTTTCAAGGGAAAGGTGGAACCTGAGGAACCAGGGCTGGCTGTGCTGTTGTGTCCCACTTTCCTCACCCCTTTGCTTTCCTTGGTCCTTGTTTCCCAAAATACCACAGCAGCAGAGAATCCTGGAATGCTTTGGGTTGGAAGGGACCTCAGGGATCATCTAATTCCACCCCTGCCATGGGCAGGGACACCTCCCACCAGCCCAGGCTGCTCCAAGCCCTGTCCAACCTGGCCTGGGACACTCCCAGGGATGGGGCAGCCACAGCTGCTCTGCCCACTCTGTGCCAGGGCCTGCCCACCCCCCCAGCCAGCAATTCCTTCCCAATATCCCATCTAGCCCTGCCCTGTGGCACTTTGAATCCATTCCCCTTGTCCTGTCACTGCAGTTCCTGAAGAACAGCCCCTCTCCTCCTCTCCTGGAGCCCCTTCACGTCCTGGAAGGAGCTGGGAGGTCTCCACACACCCTTCTCTTCCTCAGGCTGAGCAGCCCCAGCTTTCCCAGCCTGTCTCCATAGGGAAGGTGCTCCAGTCCACTTAGAACTTTGCAGCCTCTTCTGAACTTTCAGCATCACAGACTATTCTGAGTTGGAAGGACCCACAAGGATCATTGAGTGCAACTCTTAAGTCAATGGGATTGAACCCACGACCTTGGCATTGCTACAACCAAGTTTTAACCAGCTGAGACTTGCTCCAACAGTTCGATGTCCTCCTCATGTTGGGGACACAGAGAGGACACAGAGCACCCCACTGGCACTGTGAGCTTTGCCTTGTGCACTGCCAGGCACTGATTGGTGCCCAGTGACAGCAGCACCTTCCACAGCTGCTCTGTTGCCCTTGGTCTCTCTCTGTAGGACCCTTGGGAGGCTCAGAGAGCAGACACAAAGCACCACCCTCTCCAGAGGGAGATCAGGGAGCACCAAACCTGCTCTCTGATGCTATCAGAGCACCAGCTGCAGAACTGCTGATAGTGAGGTCGTGTTCTTGTTCCAGACAATGTGTTTGCAGGTCCTTAACAAGCATTCCCGGGGCTGAGCCCCACGGAGGGAACATTTCAACACCACCGAGGTTTGGCAACAGGAATTGTGTAACTTTGGCTCTTGGTTTCTCCACCATCTCAGGGTAAAGCTGCTGCCTGAGACAGCCCTTCCTTAGTGTGGGGCAGGGGCACTGAGGTCTGGGGCTTGTTCTTCTGAGGTAAGAAGTGCTTGAGTTTGGGTTTTAATAATTCAAGATAGTTTATTTTATACACTAATTGAGACCTGTCCTTAAACTGAAGGAGGGCAGGGCTGGGTGGGATATTGGGAAGGAATTGCTGTCTGGGAGGGTGGGCAGGCCCTGGCACAGGGTGGGCAGAGCAGCTGTGGCTGCCCCATCCCTGGGAGTGTCCCAGGCCAGGTTGGACAGGGCTTGGAGCAGCCTGGGCTGGTGGGAGGTGTCCCTGCCCATGGCAGGGGTGGCACTGGGTGGGCTTTGGGGTCCCCCCCAACCCAAACCAGGATTCTCTGACTTATGACAAACCTTACCAAACAATAACCCTGATCATGGTAACATGGAACACACTAGGACTGGTTCCTTCATGTTTTTAAAAAGGCAGATTACAGGCACAGTGTGTATCAGCAGAAGAGTCAGGTTTTATTTTAAATCTGGAGAACACCCTGAATGAAACTGGTTTGTGAGGTGACAAAAGTTCTCAAAGCAGTTGGTTTGTTTAAAGCAAACACAGCAGGCTCTAGTCCTGGATTAGATGGCAAAATTCCATTTGAAAGGTGGCTTGGAAAGTCATTTTCCCTGGGTGCAGGAGGGTGTAGGTGGCCTTGGGGATAGCAGAGGTGTTTCTGATGTCTTTCTTTTCATGAGGTGTGGGCATAAAATGTCCTGACAGAGCCTTAAACCAAGGGCTGGAACTGAGCCCTGGGGTACAGCAGGAACTGCTCTGCTCTCCATCAGCAGCTGCAGCTCCCCTGGGCTGTGGAGGCAGAGCCTGTTTGCCCTCTGGGCCCGGGGGATTCATGGCCATCCTTTCCAGGTGACATCCTGCCCTCCGGCTCTGCAGGCACGTTTCGCCCTTCCACATCCCATGGCTTAAAAAAGGCTTGACAAGCTGATTGCAGGGCAGGATTCATTCGGGGCGTGGTTTGTGTGTGAGCCCAGGGGGTTGGTGCTGGTTGTGAGTGCAGTGTGTGCCCAGTGCAGGCCCTGCATCCATGCCCTGATGGGATGGATCCCATGGCAAGGGCTGGAAGCACTGGCAGGGGCTGCCCAGGGAGGTTTGGAGTGCCCAGCCCTGGAGGTGCCCAAGGCAGGACTGGCCGTGGCACTGAGTGTTCTGGCTGGGGGACAAGATGGGCATGGGGCAGAGGGTGGGCTCCAGGGGCTGGCAGGGCTTTGCTAAGGTGGGCATGGGGCACAGGGTGGGCTCCAGGGGCTGGCAGGGCTTTGCTAAGGTGGTCATGGGGCACAAGGGTGGGCTCCAGGGGCTGGCAGGGCTGTGCCAAGGTGGGCATGGGGCATAGGGTGGGCTCCAGGGGCTGGCAGGGCTGTGCCAACCTTGGAGATCCTGGGATTTTTAGGTCAGGACATCCAGGAAAAGGTGCCATGAAGTTCTGAGTGTTTCATGCTGTGGTAACTCTTGCACTAAGGTGACCTTAACGAAGCAGAGTTTGACTCCTCAAGGGGATTTCAGCCAGCAGAGCCCATGAAAATAGGGAATACTCTTCATCTGAGGAGTCCTCCATGGTTAAATATTTCTGAAATAGGGTTTTAATCTTGAGGACTCTCTGCTTTTTGCAGTTATTCCATAAAACCTACTGCTTTTCCAAGCCCTGAGATACATTAGAATGAACTAAATGTACTTTGGGTTTTGACTTCAGTATAAATTTTGAGCTGAAGGTGCATAGGAAAGCCCCAAACAGCTTGTAAAAGCTTCAGTTTCAATTTAATTAATTACTTGAAATGGTGATGAGTTTTTAAACGGTTGTTGATCTTAAAAAAAGCAACAAACCCCACAAAACCACCCCTTCCCTTCCCTTCCCTTCCCCAAAAATATCTACACCCCTCCAAAGAACAAAAATCCCTCAGAAACCTGTGTCCTGTGCTACTTATTTTTGGGAAATGCTGTGAAACTGGAATACAAATATCCCAGAAATGTCAGAAATGCAGAGTTTGTACCTCACCCCTCTGAGGTGGTGCAGGTTGTCTCTTAAAACCCTGGTGATGCTCCTGAGACAAAAAAGAAACCCAAACCAACCCCCAACAATCCCAAAATAACCCCCCTGCAATTCACGAGGCTTGGGAAGAGCTTTTAATTAGGTGGGACAGATAATTAATCCAAATTATTACTCTGAAAAAGCTTCCAAATGAATCCCCTCCATAACGCATGGAAAATTATTTCCCCTCCCAATCCCTAAATTTCAACCCGAGGCTTTTTTCCCCCTCAAACTCATTCCCGAGGAGTTTCTTTCCCATTCCCAAAACCTTTGGAACATCCCCCAGAGCCAATCGCTCCGTGCGCTCCTTCCCTGCTCCCATCATTTTCTATCCCCACCATTCATTCCAGGGTTTCTTTCCCATTCCCAAAGCCTTTGGAACGCCCCCAAGAGCCGATCGCTCCTTCCCCCATTCCCACCATTCATTCCAGGGCTTCTTTCCCATTCCCAAAGCCTTTGGAACGCCCCCAGATCTGATCACTCTGTGCGCTCCTTCCTTGCTTCCATCATTTTCCATCCCCACCATTCATTCCGAGGTTTCTTTCCCATTCCCAAAGCCTTTGGAATGCCCCCAGAACCAATCACTCCTTCCCCGCTCCCATCATTTTCCATCCCCCCCCTTCATTCCCGAGGGGTTTCTATCCCATTCCCAAAGCCTTTGGAACGCCCCCAGATCTGATCACTCTGTGCGCTCCTTCCTTGCTTCCATCATTTTCCATCCCCACCATTCATTCCGGGGCCAGCGCGGGCTGATGGAATTACTCGCGCTGGAAACTATGCCGGGAGAGGCGGCTCCGCTGGATTTTCCGTGCTGGGAGCCGGGAATAATGAGCTCAGGGAGCTGCCCCAGCCTGACGTCAGCCCTTCCCGGCTCGCTTTCCATGCCCAGCGCTCGGCCAGGGATGCGCTGAGCCCTTTTTTCCCGAAGGGGCCGGCCTTGCTTCCCATATAAACCCATCCCGCGGCCCCGGCGCCTTCCTGAGAACTCTTGGAATTCGGCGGGACTCGCCTGGGAAGATGCACTTTGGGAATTTCCAGTACAGCTTCAGCTCGCTGGTGGCGTGCCTGGCGGACGGGGACGTGTTCGGCCGGGCGGACACGCGGGTACGGGGGGCACCGTGCCCATGGATCGGGCATTCCTGCCGGGAATAACGCGCTGGGAAGCGCCGGGCTGGGGATGCTGGAGCTCCGCACCCAGCGCGCCCAGGGGAGGGAGCCCGGCTGGGATCGGGAGATCGGGGAAATAATCCTGGATTTCCATCCACACTCCCTTGGCTGTTGTGTTCGCGTTATGGAGTTATTAGGGAATATTTATAGGGTTAGTTTTGCAGGAAGATTCGCTAATTTCTACTTTTCCTGGGACCTTTCCCTCCAGACTCCCTTGGCTGTCTGTGTTTGCATTCTGGAGTTTTTAGGGAATATTTGTAGTGCACTTCATACTTTTCCTATGAGTTTTCCCTTCAGACTCCCTTGGCTGTCTGTATTTGCCTTCCAGAGTTTTCAGGGAATATTTATAGTATTATTTTTCTAGGAAGACTGGCTAATTTGTAGTGCACTTTATACTTTCCCTGGGAATTTTCCCTCTAGACTCCCTTGGCTGTCTGTATTTGCATTCTGGAGTTTTTAGGGAATATTTATACGATTATTTCTGTAGGAAGATTGGCTAATTTGTACTTTTCCTGAGAATTTTCCCTCCAGCTTTCCTTTCTCTGTATTTTCACTCTGGACTTTTTAGGGAATCTTTGGAGGAAGATTGGCTGATTTGTAGTGCATTGTATACTTTTCCTGGGACCTTTCCCTCCAGACTCCCTTGGCTGTCTGTGTTTGCATTCTGGAGTTTTTAGGGAATATTTATAGGATTATTTTTGTAGGAAGTTTCACTAATTTATACTTTTCCTGAGAATTTTCCCTCCAGATTTCCTTGGTTGTCTGTATTTGCATTCTGGAGTTTTTAGGGAATATTTATACGATTATTTCTGTAGGAAGATTGGCTAATTTGTACTTTTCCTGAGAATTTTCCCTCCAGCTTTCCTTTCTCTGTATTTTCACTCTGGACTTTTTAGGGAATCTTTGGAGGAAGATTGGCTGATTTGTAGTGCATTGTATACTTTTCCTGGGACCTTTCCCTCCAGACTCCCTTGGCTGTCTGTGTTTGCATTCTGGAGTTTTTAGGGAATATTT
>VWZD01013785.1:104348-119333 GCA_013396695.1 Sakesphorus luctuosus | reverse complement strand
ATATAATATAATATAAATCCTAATGCAATGACCTGAAGGAAAAATGGCATTTTTTTTGTGTCATGTTGCTAGTGTGATATTTATTGAATTATTATTATATTCCTTTTAATTATTTTTTTATTACTTTCTTTTTATTTCTTTTTTATTACTTATCTATTTTTATTAAGGAAGAAAAAAACCTGCTGTAGAGAAAACAAGTGATAAGGTCAAAAAATCCATCATTTAATAGAAATATTCATAGAAAAAAAAGAGGAAGGAAACGAAATCTGAGCTGTTACACAACAGCCAAAGTTCCAGTTCAGTGACTTTTCATATTCTGATTTATTTCTGAGAGCCCCCCATGCTCAGTGTTCCCTTTGGGCTCTCTCTGCAGGCCAAGTTCGAGTCTCTGTTCCTTTGGGCTCAGTGTCCCCTTTGGGCTCTCTCTGCAGGCCAAGTTCGAGTCCCTGTTCCGTCCCTTCGACAGGGAAATCACCTTCCAGTATTTCAAGAGCTTCAAGAGGGTGCGGATCAACTTCAGCAGCCCCCTGGCAGCAGCAGATGCCCGGATCCAGCTGCACAAGACAGAATTCCTGGGAAAGGAAATCAAACTCTACTTTGCTCAGGTGAACCTTTTCCTCCTCATTCCTGCAGGTGCCAAAGCCAAAATTCCTCAGGAGGTTTTTCCCGTCGGTGGTTTTCGGCTCAGAGACCCCAGGTTGTTCCGAAGCTCCCTGGATTTGGGAGCTCTCCCTGGATTTGGGAACTGCTCTCCCTGGGTTTGGGAGCTGCTTTCCCTGGATTTGGGAGCTGCTCTCCCTGGATTTGGGAGCTGCTCTCCCTGGATTTGGGAGCTGCTCTCGCTGGATTTCAGATCCCTGGATTTGGGAGCTGCTCTCGCTGGATTTCAGAGCTCTCCCTGGGTTTGGGAGCTGCTCTCCCTGGGTTTGGGAGCTGCTCTCCCTGGGTTTGGGAGCTGCTCTCCCTGGGTTTGGATCTGCACATTCCAGCCTTTTCCTGTCCATCCTGTTCTTGGAAATCTCCATCAGAGCAGCTCTGGATCTCCCAAAGAAGCTCAGGCTCTGGGAATCCGGGTGCTTTTTGAGAGCTGCTCTGGGTTTCCTTCTGCAAATGGAATGGGAAACTGAATCCCTGGATTGGAAAATGCATCCCTGGGTGGGCAAATGAATCCCTGGGTGGGCAAATGAATCCATGTGTGTCTGTTTGGGATGTCCCAGCCCCAAAGGAGCCGGTTCATTTGGATCCCTCCTGGAATTCCCACCACTCTCACTCGTGGCAGTGACTCCCAAGCCCCTCTGTCATTAAAGGCCATATCCAGCTTCCTCCTACCTTGGGATTTTAAAGGCAGAGGTTTTACTTTAAGGGAAAACTTGGAGGAGGGGGGGATGTGGTGGCCTGGCTGTGGCATCCTGGAGCATTCCATAACTCGGGCACTGCTGCCACCCCGAGTCCCCGGCAGGGCACAGCATCTCTCCCAACCTTGGCATTCCTCTTGATTGGCACGTCCATGGATAATGTTGACACAGCTCTGGCTTTTCTGCCTTTCTCTTCCCAGACTTTGCACATTGGAAGCTCCCACTTGGCACCCCCAAATCCAGACAAGCAGTTCCTGATTTCCCCTCCTGCCTCTCCACCTGTGGATTGGAAACAAGTGGAAGATGCTACTCCAGTTATCAACTATGACCTTTTATATGCAATTTCCAAGTTAGGACCAGGTAAGGGAGTGTAAAACCAGGATTTGGAGGGAGGAAAACACCCATTCAATGTCCTGAACTCCTCCAGCTTCTCAAAGAAATTATTTTCTATCAGTTAAATTTGTAGTGTCAGAAAAAAATCTTAGTAAATGGTTGTTTCTTACACATGGGAATTCCACAGGATCCCTTGGGGAGCCCCACAGTGTGATCTGCTGACAGCACAAATGTTGCTTCAATTAGTGCCTTGTTAATTAACATTTTCAAGCAGCAACTCCCTAAAAATGAAGAGGAAATTGGGTATTTACACACCTTTTGGAGGGATGGGAATGCCCTGGTGCAAACTGAGGCTGAACCAGCTCAGGGCTCTGTGCCCAGATTACTCTGAGAGGGCACAAGGAGGAGGAAACCACTACTGGGTGTTGGAGAAAACTCCTATTCCTGGGAAGTCAAAAGAGAGAAGTTCTTGCCCCTCCGTTTTTCAGTGATTAATGATCACATTTCATTATTTTCTCCCTCAGTCAGTACAACCTTCTGACTGGAAATGGGTTCAAATCAGTATTTCCCCAAATCTCACTTTGATTTAAGGTGTTTATTATTAATTTTAGGGGAGAGAAAAGCAGCACATTTAGTAACAGGATTAAAGGGAATAAAACTTGAGTCTGACTGATTTGACTGGAGGATTTTTATTCTCCAGTTTAAGGAACACACCTTGTTATGCTCAGTAGAAATGGGGAGAGAAAAGGGCAGGGCAGAATTTCAGATCCCCTTTGTGGGGCTTTAAAACTGCCCCTCAAGAATCCTGCTGATGTGTTACATATTTTTAAATTCGGTTAAATATTTCTGTCATAGATTTTATTTTCCTGAAGTTGGTTTTAGAAGCAGAAGTTGGTTTTGATGGAATGTGTTGAATGAATAATATATATTAAAATATGATAAATCACATGACAGCTGCTGTTTGAAGGCAAGGTCAGATGTTTCTTGACTCCAAACTCCTTTAAATTTTCAGGAATACCAAAAAGAAATCTGTAGGTCTTAAAAGAAATACTTAAGGTTTTACCAGGCATTAAAAGTGGGTCCTTTTCCCTCTATTCTTGAGCTCTGCCATGAGCTCGTGGGCTGATCTGTGATCCCTTTTCTCTGGAGTTTTCCATGTTTATTGGGAATGTTGAGGCTCATCAAGCTTTGCCTCTGGACTGGGATGTTCACTGGAATGGGGGGTTGGTTGGTTCCCAGGAGCAGGCAGGGATTGCTCCAGCACAGTGGGAGTTCCTGAGCAGCTGGAGGCCTTTTCCTCCATGGAATTGCAGTTTGGGCCAGTTCCTTTTCCTAAAATTCCTGGGCAAAAGGAGCCTTGGCACACTGGAGTGGGCTCTTTGGATCCCCTGATGTGCAGCTCACTCTGTTCTTCTGGGGATTGAGGAATAATAAAGAAACAGGGAAGAAATGAAGGGAGGATGGTCAGGGGAGAGATGGAAAGAACCAGTTTGTTCTCTCCCTGATTTAACATAAAACTGAAACCATTTCTCACCTGGGTTTATTGATTTATTTTTATTTAATATTTGACTTCATTACTTTGTTGTTTAAATAATAATGATAATAATTATGAAGTTGATAACATTTTAATGTCTGCTTTAAAAGCAAACCTTCCCCTGGACTCTGCCTTGGGGAGGCCACACCTTGAGTGTTGTGTTGAGTTGTGGGCCCCTCACTTGAGGCAAGAGATTGAGGGGCTGGAGCGGGGCCAGAGAAGAGCAAGGAGGCTGGAGAAGGGAGTGGAGCACAAGTGCTGTGGGGAGAGGCTGAGGGAGCTGGGGGTGTTTGTGCTGGAGAAGAGGAGGCTGAGAGGTGACCTCAGCACTGTCTGGAAGTGCCTGAAGGGAAGTTGTGGCCAGGTGGGGGTTGGTCTCTTCTCCCAGGCACTCAGCAATAGGACAAGGGGGCACGGGGGGCTCAAGCTCTGCCAGGGGAAATTGAAGTTGGAGAGCAGAAAAAACTTCTTTGCAGAGAGAGTGCTCAGGCATTGGAATGGGCTGCCCAGAGAGGGGGTGGATTCCCCATCCCTGGAGGTTTTTCAAGTGAGCTTGGCTGTGGCACTGAGTGCCATGATCTGGTGACGGGACTGGAGTTGGCCCAAGGGCTGGACTTGATGATCTCGGAGGTCTTTTCCTATCCAATTGATTCTATCATTCTATGATTATATTAAGGAAAAACCAGCTTTGAAGTCAGTGAAACCCTCCAGGATGGGCAGTGTGGGCACTGATGGCATCAGACTGGTGCAATTCCATTCCTTTCCCATTTTCCTGTGTTCCAGACACTCCTAAACAATACCCAGGATTATTTCTGGTGCGAGGTTGGCTGTCTTGGGTTGAACTGGCAAAATGCCAACTGCCCAGTACAGAGTCAGAACTTCCCCCCACCCCCATCAAGAAAAGGGAGAAAGGAAAAAAACTGGAAACTCAAAACAGGTTTAAACTTAAACTAATTATATATATTTATACAGAAAAGAGAAAAATAAGACTACAATATAATACACACATAGAGAAGTTGGATATAACAACAATTTTCTACCTCCCACTGACAAAGACTCCATCACTTTAGATCCATAAGCACCCTGAAAGACACCCAGAAAGTATAACAACAAAATGTTTCTACTTCCCTGAACTCAAACAAAATGCAAGTAGTGGCAGCCACAGCAGGGCCCAGACAGCAAGACAACAGCTGCGTGTCCTGCCTCTACTTTGGCCATGATGGAACTGAGAGAACTCCTCCCACTCCTGTATCATATCTCAGGTTTGAGTCATCTGGTTGTGCTGGTTTAGAGGGAAACCAGCAGGTTATTTTCTTTGAGTTATTTGCTGGTTTAGAGGGAAACCAGCAGGAGAAATGAACTCTACGCAAAAGAGATTATAAGTCAGAGTTACAATTTTAATAACAATATTACAATAAATACAATGGCACAAGGAGAAATTGGTTTTAACCCACAAAACCCAGTATGACCCACCACCCTGGGGTACAAACCCACGTGGTTCCCTCAAGTCCCAAAACAGAAAGAAGTGAGAAACCTGTTGGTGCAAATGACAGTCCCAGTCTGGTCGAGAGTGGTGGCCACAAGCTGGTTGAAAGTGATGGTCTTCTCCTGTCCAGGTCCTGCTGCTTCTCTGGATCCCATGAGTGGTCCCCAGGGTCTCCTTACCCCTTGCTTATGTACCCTCAGGGAGCACCCAGTCCCTCCCCCAGGGCGGGGACTCACACAATGGGTGATTAACTCTGTGATTAACAATAGGGGGTATTGTTGAGCCGTTGATGGCCCATTTGTAGCCACGGCCCCCTAGGCTGGGTGTGAAGGTGCCAACGACTCCCTGGGCAGCTGCTGCAAATGGTCCATTGTTCCTGGGAAATGAATAGAGAGGGTAGAATCCACAGCTTTAATCACCCCCACACAGGGATAAACTGGTCCCACCTGCTGAACTGGGACACTGGCATGAAATATTTCTTTGCTTGCTTAAGTCAGGTGATCCCTGTCTCTCCTAATCTACATAAATTCTCTGAGCCTGCTAATTTGAGGCCTAATTAAAACCACTGCAATGGCCCTGTGTGACCAGCTGTGTGTGCCCTTTTGCAGGGGACAAGTACGAGCTGCACGCGGGCACTGCCACCACGCCCAGCGTCGTGGTGCACGTCTGCCACAGCGACCAGGACAGTGACGCCGAGGACGAGCCCAGGAGGCCCAAACCCAAGATCATCCAGACCAGGAGGCCAGACTACAGCCCTGCCCACCTGAGCTGAGCCCAGCTGAGCCCAGCTGAGCTGCTGCTTTGCCACGGGGTGCCCGGGAGCCAACACTGCGGGGCAGCCGTGCCAGGGGGCGGCGGCAGCGCAGAAACCCCACTCTGGGTTTGCTCAGAGGAAATAAAGGAAGTGTTTGATCCTTGTTCTTGAGGCTGCAGGTTGATCCATGGCACGAGGGGGTGCCCACAGCACTGGGAGGAGATGGCATTGTGGGACAAAACAGGTTTCTTTGGGGGCAGAGCAGCTGGAGGAGCTTTCCTTGCCCACCTCTGAATCCTCCAGCTGGGTGGGAAACCTTGGGATAAAGGAGAAGGTTTCAAGGATTGAAGCCTGGGAATTGTACTTGTCCTTAGCCTGCATTTTGTGCATGTGTATTCTTGGTCTTCTGAAGAACTTTGAGTTCTTTTCTATAGTTTCTCACGAGTTTCTGGGAGAATCTGGGAGATTTAAAGTGCATATTCTTTGTCTTCTGAAGTAACTTTATTTTCTATAGTTTCTCATGAGGTTCTGGGACAATCTGGCAGATTTCAAGTGCATATTCTTTGTCTTCTAAAGGTAACTTTGAGTTATTTTCTATGGTTTCTCACGAGTTTCTGGGACAATCTGGGAGATTACAATGTGTATTCTTGGTCCTCTAAAGTAACTTGGAGTTACTTTCTACAGTTTCTCACGAGTTTCTGGGAGAATCTGGAAGATTAAAAGTATTTATTATCTCAGCAGCCCAGATTTCTCCTCCATGTGTACATACAGATATATTTATATTGGTTTTTACTGGCACTGCTTTCCCAGCAGGCACAACATCCCTCCTGCACCTCCTTTTGGTGCTCTGGAACTTGTGCTTTGAACATTTTCACCTCTGAAATGCCTGCAGAGGGTTTGACCTGGCAAAACAGTGGGAAAAAAGTGCAATAGGAGAGGGGTTGAAATGAGTGGATTTTAAATTATTTAAGTTCAGATAATTTATATCTTCAATAACTTTTGTTCTGTAGCTTTGACTTTGGGGGGAAAAAAGGACTTTCAAGGGTATAAATAAAGCTAATGGTGCATATTCAGGATTTTTTCAGTGGAAAAATGGTGATGGAGGGACTTGAATCTGCATTTTTTGTGCAAAACTGTTTAATAGTGATTGTAAAATTATACCCAGGGTGTAAAACAGGGAGGAGAGTTGGTGCCTTTTCCTTGTCCATTCCTACTACACTTGGATCTTTTTCTACTGGCTTTGTATATCCAGAAATCCAAACTTTCTTAGCTTTGCTTCCCAACTCAGCTGGTATTCAATAATTCCTGCCAAGTAATGCATCTTTAATGGGAATATGTGGGAGAAGCTTTAGGGTTTTATATGTTAAAAACAGTCCTGATACTCAAATTCCAATGAAAAAAAAAAGATGCCAGAAATGTATTTTCCTACTTGTTTTTTAAACTGGAGATCCTCACCTTGAAACAGGTTTCAGTATTTTTATCCTTGACTCCACTGACCTCTCCCTGACCAGGTGGGCTCTGGAAATCCTGGAATGGTGACAGTGTGTTCTGGTTGTGTCTCTGCTTTTTTTCTGTTCCTTTTTTTTGAATGTTCAACTGAATGCTTAGTTGGTATTTTATACAGTTGTATAGCACGGGGCATATTTAAATTAAAATATTTTGTTGTCTTCTTGTAAATGTTGTGGTGTTTCTGCATGAAACCACTTGAAGGGTTGCACCAAAATCAAGATTTTAACCTTCCCAACACTGATCTGCAAAGGGGGACAATAATATTCCCAGGTCACATCCTTAATAACCAAATAAATCTATTCCTAGGAAAGGTTTCCAGCCTTGTCCTTCCCAAAGTTGCATGATCTCAATCAAAGGATGGAGAGGCTGCTAATGAATAAAATCCAGAATATTCCAGTTAAAAATTGGTTCTTCTGTGCCTGAAGTTGCTTCTTAATAAAGGTCTCAACATCTTCCTGCTTTATAATAATCCCTGTGAATTCAAAATAGACATTTCATATTTATATTAAATCAATAATGTGGAGAAAATGTGGATTCTCTGCCTGTTCAAGTCTTGCTCTGTCAACTAAAACAACATCCTGGGGAAGACAAATGGGATCCTCTTTGCTTTTCTCCTGCCTTGCCCAGCACTTCAGGAACATTTTGCAGGAAATGACACCTTTTTAATGCTTTGATTAAGTCATAAATTGTCTGAAAGGAAGACAAACCAACCAGTGGGAAAGACAATCCCCAAGATCTCTTCAAGAGATTTTTGACTCTAAGCTTTTCAATAACATCAAATGTTCAATAATACTGTAATTTACAGTTCAAGCAAGGCCAGGAAAGTGTTTCCAGTGAGGAGAAGGGGACAGGGCTGGATTTATCTTCTCCTGGCAGAATTTCCATTGACAATGTGGTGACTGTCACATTTCCAAGCCCTTGGCACGTTGAGTTGGGTGTTTTTTGTGCCCTTGGAGTCGTGCCAGGGATTCAGTTTGTTTGGAGCTTTGGTGGAGAATGTCCAAGGCAGGGACTGGAGCTGGGGAAGGTTCTGGAGAATGTCCAAGGCAGGGAATGGAGCTGGGGATGGACCTGGAGAGTGTCCAGGGCAGGGACTGGAGCTGGGGAAGGTTCTGGAGAATGTCCAGGGCAGGGACTGGAGCTGGGGAAGGTTCTGGAGAACGTCCAAGGCAGGGAATGGAGCTGGGGAAGGTTCTGGAGAATGTCCAGGGCAGGGAATGGAGCTGGGGATGGACCTGGAGAGTGTCCAGGGCAGGGATTGGAGCTGGGGAAGGTTCTGGAGAATGTCCAGGGCAGGGATTGGAGCTGGGGAAGGTTCTGGAGAATGTCCAGGACAGGGAATGGAGGTGAGGATGGACCTGGAGAACATTCCTGTGAGGAGCAGCTGAGGGGGCTGGGGGGGTTTGTCTGGAGAAGAGGAGGCTCAGGGGGGACCTCATTGCTCTGCACAACTCCCTGCCAGGAGGGGCAGTGAGGGGGGTCAGGCTCTTCTGCCATGGCCCAGGGGAAAGGGGGAGAGGAGATGGCCTCAAACTGCCCCAGGGCAGGGGCAGAGCAGAGATTGGAAACAACTTCTCCCTGTAGGAGAGGTCAAGGCCTTGGAATGAGTGTCCCAGGGAGGTGGGGCAGTCACTGTGTCTGGAGTGTCCCAGAGGGGGCTGGATGTGGCCCTTGGGGACATGGACTGGGGGTGATCCTGGCGGTGCTGGTGGCACTGGATGGTCCTGAAGGTCTCTTCAAACCTTGATGATTCTGGAATTGGAGCCTCAAAATGTGGCTGGATAGTTGTATTTCCAGAACTCCGTGGAGATGCCCATAGGTGGAGCTAAACATCCACCAGAGACTGAAACTGAAACTTCAAACTCGAGCTCAGGCTCCCACCTCGACAGCAGATGTGGAAAAGGTCCTTCTGATCCCTTTTTCACCTCCTGTTTTCCACTTTTAGGATTTTTGAGCATTCTGAGGCAGGAGGTGTAAACCCCTGGCCTGGCCTGAAGCAACAAGGTCTTCCCAAGGTGCTACTGAAACGGTTCAGGTGCTGCAGCACTGCTGGGAAATGGGGAATGGGATTCCCCCTCCTTTGGCTGATCCCCTGCTCAGTGAGGAGAAAAAAAATCAGCTGGCACTTCACCAGAGTCAGTCCCTGCTGGGTTAATGTGCATTTATTGCTCTAGGAATCAGCAGATCTTCCAGCGTCTTCTCAGTGTCCCTCTGGTGTCTTTGTTCCCTTGCTGGGTTTCTGTAGGAGCTTCTCCTGGTCCCTGGAGAGCTGCAGGAGCTTCTCCTGGTCCCTGGAGAGCTACAGGTGCTGCTCCTGGTCCCTGGAGAGCTGCAGGAGCTTCTCCTGGTCCCTGCAGAGCTGCAGGTGCTGCTCCTGGTCCCTGCAGAGCTGCAGGAGCAGCCAGAGAGCTCAGGAAGCTTCAGAGAAATTGCTGCTCAGCCCAGGGATGGATTTCTCAGCCCTGTATTTCAGATGCTCTGTGTGAACTCTGTGCCTTGATTGTCTCCAGCCCCTTCCAGTGGCTGCCCACCCTTTCCAGGCAGAAATTCCTGCTGCTGTCCCATCTGCCCCTGCCTGAGGCTGTTCCCTCTCCTCCTGACCAGGGGTTCTTGCAGAAGGGACACAGGGCTGTTGGACCTCCCAGCACAGTCTGGAATCAGGTTGGGTTTATTCCCTTTAACACTGAACAATCAAAATGATACTTCTAAATTACTAAAAGCCCCAAGCAGTTTGCTGAGCAAGCAGAACTTTTCCAGGTGCCTTCAGCTCTGCGAACTCTCCCCTTTTGGAGCAGCATTAGGGAGTGGGAAGCTTTGGCCCAGCTTTAATTCCAGCCCATTGTGCTGTGGAGCAGCTCCTGAAGGTGGGGCAGGAATCCTTGGCAGGAATCCTTGGAGTTCCAGCATGTCCTGGCTGAGGAGCAGCTCCTGTGGCTCCTGCTCAAGGACAGAGGGTCCAGCAGTGGGAATCGGGCACCTTAAAAAGCAGCTGCAGCCTTTGCACTGTTCATCTCCCTGTGCCAAAGTGTGCCCTGTGGGAGGGGCTTCAGCAGAGCTTTCCATGCCTGGTTGGCATCCAGGGCCCCACATTCTGCCAGGGAAGGGACTGGCACCGGTTTGGGGGGTGTTGTGCTGGTCAGTGGGAAATCAGCAGGGCCTGGAGCACCTTCCCTATGGAAACAGGCTGGGAAAGCTGGGGCTGCTCAGCCCGGGGAGGAGAAGGGTGTGTGGAGACCTCCCAGCTCCTTCCAGGACGTGAAGCGGCTCCAGGAGAGGAGGAGAGGGGCTGTTCTTCAGGAACTGCAGTGACAGGACAAGGGGAATGGATTCAAAGAGAAGTTCCAGCCAGGTAGGGGTTGGTCTCTTCTCCCAGGCACTCAGCAATAGGACAAGGGGGCACGGAGGGCTCAAGCTCTGCCAGGGGAAATTGAAGTTGGAGAGCAGAAAAATCTTCTTTGCAGAGAGAGTGCTGAGGCATTGGAATGGGCTGCCCAGAGAGGGGGTGGATTCCCCATCCCTGGAGGTTTTTCAGCTGAGCTTGGCCGTGGCACTGAGTGCCATGATCTGGTGAAGGGACTGGAGTTGGCCCAAGGGTTGGACTTGATGATCTCGGAGGTCTTTTCCAACCCAATCCATTCTATGATTCTGTGAAAGTGCCACAGAGTAGGATTGGATGGGATATTGGGGAGGAATTCCTGGCTGGGAGGGTGGGCAGGCCCTGGCACAGGGTGGGCAGAGCAGCTGTGGCTGCCCCATCCCTGGGAGTGTCCCAGGCCAGGTTGGACAGGGCTTGGAGCAGCCTGGGCTGGTGGGAGGTGTCCCTGCCCATGGCAGGGGTGGGATGAGATCATCTTTATGATTCCTTCCAGCCCAAACCATTCCTGGATTCCGTGGTTGTACCTGGCCAGGCAACAGGATCACCTGCAGTGGGAGCTCTCCAGGTGGTCTCTGTGGGGCTGTTCTTGGGGGCAGAACCTGCAGCCCCACCTGGCAGCAAGTGCCCAGCAGGACCCAGGGAAATGGAGACCTTTGGACCCAGAATGTGCCAGCAAGGGGCCTCTGAGGCTGCCAGGCTGTGCTGGCATCCATGTCTGGCTGCTCCAAAGTCAGGCCCAGGGGTTTGTGGTGAGCTCTGGGGAGTTCCAGATTGGCCTCTTCCCACTGCCCCTGGGCAGGAGGGCACAGCTCTGGGGGTGTCCTGGCATTGCAGTGGGTCATCCCATGGGCAATGGAGCAAGTGTATCCCTGCAGTGCCCCTGTGTGGGCAGCAGTGCTGGAGCAGCTCTGGGTGACTCAGCAGGACCAGTGAGAAGGCTCTTGGTGCCAAGGACATGAGCAGTGCCAGCCCCAGTGCCCACACCATCCCCTTCCCAGCCTCAGAGAGGACAATTCCCGGAATTCAGAGCAATTCTGGGCTGCCCTGGAGTGCAGAAAACCCATTTCCAGGAACACTGAATTTGTCAAGTGTTCTGCTAAATAGCTCTGAGAGCTCCCTCAGAGTCCCTGAGGGGGAGCTGAGCCACAGACTGGGCTGTTTCCTTGGCACCCTCTTTGTGCTCAGGGATTTCTTTCTGGTCCCTTTGGAGTCTCCCACCCCTCTGAGTGTCTCTGCTCAGCCTGGAGCTCCACACAGAGGCTTCCTGGAGCCTGATGTTTGCAAAGACAGGCACCAGTGTGGGCTCTGGTGGACAATTAATTGGGGTTTGATGAGTCCTGCCCTCCTGCCAGCCCTCAGCCACTTGGCTCTGCCCAGGTGCCCCCACACTGCCCCCCCAGCAACCCCTTGGGGATGCTCTGGGCCCATGGGATCTGGGCTGTGGATGGAAGGAGGCCCAGGAGGGCTCTGCCAATGTGTTGGGTGTCTGAGGGGGGCAAGGGCAGGGAGAGCAAGGGCCAAAGGCATGTTGGGAACCTTTGGGAATAGAAGGAATTACAGGAAGCACAGAATCATTAAGGTTGGAAAAGACCTTGAAGATCATCAAGTCCAAGTGCCAACCCAGCACCAGCATGTTCACCATGTCCACAAGTGCCATATCCATGTTTTTTGAACAATTCCAGGGGTGGTGACTCATTCCAAGCCTTTACAAAAACCCTTTCTGTGCAGAATTCTCCCTACTATCCAATGGAAACCTCCCCTGGTGCAACTTCCCCTCCTGTCACTGCTCACCTGGGACAGGAGTGGGAGGAGTTCATTCCTTGCCATGCTGTGTGGGGAGGAAAGGTTGAGTATTTCATAGAATTATGGACTGGTTTGGGTTGGGAGGGACCCCACAGATCATCCATTTCCACCCCCTGCCATGGGCAGGGACACCTCCCACCAGCCCAGGCTGCTCCAAGCCCTGTCCAACCTGGCCTGGGACACTCCCAGGGATGGGGCAGCCACAGCTGCTCTGCCCACCCTGTGCCAGGGCCTGCCCACCCTCCCAGACACCAATTCCTCCCCAATATCCCACCTATCCCTGCCCTCTGGCACTTTGAAGCCATTCCCTTCATCCTGTCCCTCCAGCCCTTGCAAATGGTCTCTCTCCATCTTTCTTGGGGCTCCTTCAGCTCCTGGAAGGCCACACTGAGGTCCCCCCAAAGCTTCTCTTCTCCAGGCTGGCCAATGCCAGCTGTGCCAGCCTTTCCTCCCAGCAGAGCTGCTCCATCCTCTGCCCATCCTGGGGCCTCCTCTGGCCTCTCCAGCAGCTCCATGTCCTTCCTGTGCTGGGACCCCCCAGTCCCTGGGAATGTGCAGCCCCAGAAATGGTGACAGGAACATTCCTGGAGTCTTTGTGTTCCAAACCAACATATTTACATGCTTTGAACCTCAATTTATGGCATGTAATCAGTCAAAGTGAAATGCCAGGGGATTTTTCCTTCGAAGGCTGAACAGGAGCCTTTTGTGTTGGGTTTGCTCTGGGTGGAGTTGGGGTGGGAACCATCTTCCTCCTTTTTCACTGGGAAAAACACCCCCATTATTTGCACTGACTGTGCCCTGAGTGCAGTTTGCTTTGTTGGCAAAAACCCAGAGCTTTGGTTTGACACACCTGGAGCAGCTGAGGGTTGGGGTGGGCAGCAGAGCCCTGGGGGCTCTCAGGGAGCTTGAGAGCAGATGCTGGAAAATATTCCCTGCAGGAGTGGTGAGGCCTTGGAATGAGTGTCCCAGGGAGGTGGGGCAGTCACTGTGTCTGGGAGTGTCCCAGAGGGGGCTGGATGTGGCCCTTGGGGACATGGACTGGGGGTGATCCTGGTGGTGCTGGTGGCACTGGATGGTCCTGAAGGTCTCTGCCAGCCTGGACAACTCTGGGACCCGAATTTCTGGTGTCATGGTGGGCTGGGTGGGGTTTGCTGGTTTGGGCTGGACTGGACTTGGCACCTTCTGCCCCTTGTTCTGTGTGGAATGAATAAAACCAGTGAGTTCTTTCACAGAAAGGGAGAATCCCAGACTGGTTTGGATTGGGAGGGACCCCAAAGCCCCCCCAGTGCCACCCCTGCCATGGCAGGGACACCTCCCACCAGCCCAGGCTGCTCCAAGCCCTGTCCAGCCTGGCCTGACAGAGACAACCAGGAGTGTCCCAGAGGGGGCTGGATGTGGCCCTTGGGGACATGGACTGGGGGTGATCCTGGTGGTGCTGGTGGCACTGGATGGTGCTGAGGGTCTCCAGCAGCTTTGATTCTGTGAGTCTGTGCAATCCATATTTGCAGGTGATTTAACACTGATCTCATCCTAAAGAGAAAAGCCAACCCTGAACCCAACCAAAGCCTTTCTGTGATTCTGATTCCCAAGGCCAAAGGAGACCCCGATCCTGCTCGAGGGTTTGGATGTTGCAGGTTCAATTAAAACCAAAAAGCGATAATTCTTGGTTACTGGAGATTTGTTTCTTGTTAATATTAAGCAATTTTGGTGCCCAGGTTTACTCCTTGGTGTGATGAGCAGCACTCAGACCATGAACATCTCTGCAAGGCCAGGTTGGACAGGGCTTGGAGCAGCCTGGGCTGGTGGGAGGTGTCCCTGTCCATGGCAGGGGTAGCACTGGGTGGGCTTTAACCCAACCCAAACCAGTCTGTAATTCTATATAATTGTGGTCATGACTTTTGGGGTTACATTCAAAACAAAACATCCCATGGGGTCATTTTTCTGTTCAGTGGGAACATGAAGGGTTGGGTTGGAACTTGAGCTGGAGCACCAGGATGGAATGAAGGGCAGGAGGGCAAACAAAGGTGGTGTTTCCAGGCTGCTCTTTGTTTGGGCACACTCCTCTCCTTGGCTGTTCCCTCATCTCCAACAGGGAAATCAGGGCTGTCAACGTGTTTAATTAATTTGCCATCAGGAGCTTTATTACACTGGGGAAGGTTGATATAAGATATTAAAGCTCAGCTTTGCTGGGGCAGGGCTGAGTGGAGGAGAGTTAAACCAAACCAAAGTGTTGCTGGGCTGGTCTCAGGTGGTTAAAACCCAAAAAGGACAAGAATCTCACTTATTTCCTTTCAGTTTGGGTTAAAAGGGGGCCAAGCAGAGCTTTGTGACAGGAGTGTGGCTGGTGGTAACACCAGGATGAAAAACATCCTCTTGGTGAGATCTGCTGGAAACTATTTGGGTGGTAAATTTGTTGCATTAATGAGCTCTGAGTAATGGCTGGGTCTGGAAATGAAACTTTCTGAGCAAAAGGAATAATATTCTATATCTAGTGCAAGGGTTGAATTCACTTTTTCCGTTTCCTCCTGTGGAACAAACAAAGGAGGCTTAAAATTAGTAAATCTGTGAGTCAGTGAATTAGGAATGGCATGGGGGGATAATCCTGGAATTATGAAATGGTTGGGTTGGCAAGGACCCCGAAACCCACCCAGTGCCACCCCTGCCATGGGCAGGGACACCTCCCACCAGCTCAGGCTGCTCCAAGCCCATCCAGCAGCCCCAGGGCAGGGACTGTCCCCTGTGCTGGCACTGCTGAGGCACCTCCAGGGCTGTGCCCAGTTCTGGCCCTCAGGGAAAGGACACTGAGGGGCTGGAGGGTGCCCAGGGAGCTGGGCA
>VWZD01013785.1:91706-104244 GCA_013396695.1 Sakesphorus luctuosus | reverse complement strand
CCAAGGTGGGCATGGGGCACAGGGTGGGCTGCAGGGGCTGGCAGGGCTTTTCCAAGGTGGGCATGGGGCACAGGGTGGGCTCCAGGGGCTGGCAGGGCTGTGCCAGCCTCAGGGGTCCTGGGATTCTGTGAAATCCCAGGGGGTTTGTAGCAGTTTTGGATTTCTCTGAGGGAACTGCTCTCCCACAGTAAGTTTGGATCTTCCAAAGTGTCTTTGTGTGGACCCCAAAGTCCATTTTCAGCACAGCTTTTGATTTCCCTGCAGCCTTTTGGAAGGTTTGCTGATGCCCCTTTGCTTCTCAATCTTGGGGCACCAGAGGCGCAGGGATTTTAAATGCAATTCATTAAAACACCTCAGTAATGAAGTGCAGCTCTGTAACCCCCCCGGGACTGATGTCACCTCCTCCTTTCCCTGGGCTGTTATCCCTGAGCTGGGAGGAGTTGGAGGCACAAGAGCCGGGGGCTTTCCCAGCTCCATCCTCTGCTGCTCCCCAGGGAAGATGGGAATGGCGGTTTAGCAGGAGGGATGGGACGGAGGAGTTTCACTGCCTGTCCTGCCTGTTTGGATTGGAAGGGGGGTCAAACAAACTGAGATTTGTTTGCAGAGGAGGGAGAGAAATGTCTGAAGGGATGAGAATGTGCAGTGGGGAGAGGATGGTCCTGTGTGCACAGCTGGGACCACAGAACACCCTGAGATGGGAGGGACCCCCAGGGACCAGCCAGTGCCACCCTGGCCCTGCCCAGCACACCCCAACAGTCCCCCCTGTCCCTGTCCCATTGCCCAAAGGCTCCTGCAGCTCAGAAAGGCTTTTGTGTATAAATAGACACGTAAAAAGTGCAGGGGAAGAGGAGGAGCACAAGGAGAGGAACCTGAGTGAGTGTCAGAGCTGGTGAGTTTGGTGGGAAAGATCCTGGGGCAGTGCCTGGTGCCATCGAGCCACAGCACCCACCTGTGGGCACTGCAGAGGTCATGGAATCCCAGACTGGGTTGGGTTGGGAGGGGTATTAAAGCCCACCCAGTGCCACCCCTGCTATGGGCAGGGACACCTCCCACCAGCCCAGGCTGCTCCAAGCCCTGTCCAACCTGGCCTGGGACACTCCCAGGGATGGGGCAGCCACAGCTGCTCTGCCCAACCTGTGCCAGGGCCTGCCCACCCTCCCAGACACCAATTCCTGCCCAATATCCCATCTAGCCCTGCCCTCCCTCACCTTCAGGGCATTCCCCTTGTCCTATCCCTACATGCTCTTTTCCAAAGTCTCTGTCCTTGGCTCTCTCCTGGTTCAACAATCCTGTTCCACTTTCCAGCTTTTCCTGCCCAGCAGTTCCCTCTCCAGAGGTGGCAGCACAACGAAGTTCTTGCTTTGTGGTGGGTTTAGGAGCTGATGGTGTAGAGGATAAAACACCATCAGAGGATGCAGGAGGATCTGTCCCCATCTCAGTTCTCAGCTGGGCTGGGGGACTTCAGAGAGCTCCTGTCTCCTCCTGGGCTTCCTGCTCAGCTTGCACAGCTCACACATCCATGTGCCTCTCACTGGGAATCACCAGAGCCCTGAGGACACCTCAGAGCCCCTTCCAGGGCCCTGGGGACACCTCAGAGCCCCTGGGGACACCTCAGAGCCCCTTCCAGGGCCCTGGGGACACCTCAGAGCCCCTGGGGACACCTCAGAGCCCCTTCCAGAGCCCTGGGGACACCTCAGAGACCCTTCCAGGGCCTAAAGGGGCCAACAAGAAACATGGAGAGAGATTATTTACCAGGACCTGGAGGGACAGGACAAAGGGAATGGCTCCAAACTGATAGAGAGCATGTGGGATATTGGGCAGGAATTGGTGTCTGGGAGGGTGGGCAGGCCCTGGCACAGGTTGGGCAGAGCAGCTGTGGCTGCCCCATCCCTGGGAGTGTCCCAGGCCAGGTTGGACAGGGCTTGGAGCAGCCTGGGCTGGTGGGAGGTGTCCCTGCCCATGGCAGGGGTGGCACTTGGGGGGCTTTGGGATCCCTCCCAACCCAAACCAGTCCATGATTCTGTGATCAAGGCATTTATTTCAAGGCACTGGTACCAAACTCTTGGGCTACACCTCAGTCTCACTCTGCCCATCTCCTCCTTTGGCTCCTCAGCTGATGACCTGCCCAGCTGTGCCCTCTGGAGCAGCCTCGGCCTCACATCTCCAGCCACACGGACACCAAGTGTTGACAGTGTGTCCACCACAGTTAATCTCCTTGAGGTTCATTTTAGCAGCATCATTAGGTGGAGCTTCGGCCTCTGGCACTTCTGGAGGCTCTTTATCTGCCGTTCATCAGTCACTGAGAGCAGGAGATAATTTCAAAATCAATTAATTATTGTCCTCGTTGCCTCTAATTCCATCACTCCTGAACTCCGTGAGGGGTTTTCCAGGTAAGCAGGAGATGAGGGAGCCAAACTTTGGTCACAGGTGGGACTGGGTGATCTTGGAGGTCTTTTCTGGAGTTTTGTGATGTCCCAGTGACCACACGATGCTTGCACAGATGGGGCAGGGCAGGACTTCCTCAAGCAGAGCAGCCCAGACTTGCTCTGAGCTGAGCTTTGCTCCTCTCCTGTCCTCTCTCCTCTCTTCTCCTGTCCTGTCCTGTCTTCTCCTGTCCTGTCCTGTCCTGTCTTCTCCTGTCCTGTCCTGTCCTGTCCTGTCCTGTCCTGTCCTCTCCCTCTCCCTCTCCCTTTCCCTCTCCCTTCTCCCTCCTCCCTCTCCCTCCCCCTGGTGCTTCAGGGACTCAGGATTTAAGCTCTGACCAACTGAACTTGCCCATCCTCAGGTCTGGTTAAGCCTGGCCTGGCACCCCCAGGCTGATGCCCCCAGGCCAGCTCTGCCCCCTGCTGTGGAGAACGTGGGGCACCAACTCCAGGTAGGCATCAAACAAGAGTTGATTTTATGGGCAAGGGAGGAGAAGGAGTGATTTGGGTGGTAAAACTGGGCTTTCTGCTCTGCCAGGGGGTGGGCACTGCAGCACCTGCAGCAGCTGCTTCTCCTCCAGCCTGAAGGGCAGAGTGGGTGCCAGAGCTGCTGGGCAGGGCTCAGCTGTCCCAGGGGTGGGCAGAGCTGCTGTCCAGGGTGGACCTAAACCCAGCCCCAGACCAGAAACCTCTGTGGTCACAGTTCCTCCTTTTCCATGCATTTCCAGCCTGGTGGTTCTGCCCAATCCTGGATGGGCAAAGACTTCTAACCAGAATTATCTGACTCTGGGTTTGGTTATCCTAATGAAAAAAACACACAGAAAGTGCCTCATGGTTTCAGTGTGTTCTGGTTCCTGTGGGTCTCTCTTGTCTCCAACCCCAGCAAGACCTGAGGGACCATCAGCACATGTGGTGCTGTGCCAGGGGTGCCCACTGTGGCTGTGGCTGCCCAGTTGGGCACTGGTTCCTCACCAACTTTCCCCAACTCGAGGTGTGGGTGAAATGGAGTCAACATGTTAACATCTTTAGTGATGATTTAGATGAGGGGATTGAGTCCATCAGCAGCAAATTTGCTGCTGACACCAAGTTGGGAGGGAGTGTCGACCTGCTGGAAGGCAGGAGGGCTCTGCAGAGGGATCTGGAGAGACTGGAGAGATGGGCTGATTGCAATGGGATGGAGTTCACCAAGGCCAAGTGCAGGTCCTGCCCTTTGGCCACCCCAAGCCCTGCAGCGCTCCAGGCTGGGCACAGAGTGGCTGGAGAGCAGCCAGGCAGAAAGGGACCTGGGGGGAGTGAGGGACAGGAAGCTCAAGAGGAGCCAAGAGTGTGCCCAGGTGGCCAAGAAGGCCAATGGCATCCTGGCCTGGATCCAAAGTAGCGTGGCCAGCAGGCCCAGGGCAGTGAGCCTTCCCCTGGCCTCTGCCTTGGGGAGGCCACACCTTGAGTGTTGTGTTGAGTTGTGGGCCCCTGAGTTGAGGCAAGAGATTGAGGGGCTGGAGCGGGGCCAGAGAAGAGCAAGGAGGCTGGAGAAGGGAGTGGAGCACAAGTGCTGTGGGGAGAGGCTGAGGGAGCTGGGGGTGTTTGTGCTGGAGAAGAGGAGGCTGAGAGGTGACCTCAGCACTGTCTGGAAGTGCCACATCAGGGAAGTTGTGGCCAGCTGGGGGTTGGTCTCTTCTCCCAGGCACTCAGCAATAGGACAAGGGGGCACGGGGGGCTCAAGCTCTGCCAGGGGAAATTGAAGTTGGAGAGCAGAAAAAACTTCTTTGCAGAGAGAGTGCTCAGGGATTGGAATGGGCTGCCCAGAGAGGGGGTGGATTCCCCATCCCTGGAGGTTTTTCAGCTGAGCTTGGCCGTGGCACTGAGTGCCATGATCTGGTAAAGGGACTGGAGTTGGCCCAAGGGTTGGACTTGATGATCTGGGAGGTCTTTTCCAACCCAATCCATTCTGTGATTCTGTGATTATATGAACGGCAGGGACTGGTTGGTTGCAGGAGCTGGTCTGGAAGAAACACAGCACAGGTTGTGTCTTTGCTTCACACTGAGTCAGGATGGTTGGGGGGTGGAGGAGACCTTGAGATGACCCAGACCAAGCTCCTCCTGGAGCAAGATCTCAGCACTGTGTCCAACCAGGCTTTGGGTGTCTGCAGAGCAGGAGACCCCATGACTCCTTTGGGCAGCCTGTCCCAGCACTCTGCCACCCTCAGGAGGACCCACCACAGCCACACTCTCCCTGGAAGGCTTTGGCCATCCTGGGAGGCAGCTCAGGAACATTTTTCTCTGCTTGGCTTGGCCTGGCTCATTCCCGGTTGTCTGATGGAGGGAGCACTGAGCTCACATCTCCAGCCCCTTCAGGTGTCCCCACACCCTCTGGGTCACCCCACACCCCTTTGGATTTCTCTCCTGGGAAAGCCAAGAGGAACCCGACAGAAACCCCTGACTCCAGGTGGAGTGAACCCCCCCGGACTGAGTTTGTGTGCACTCTGGTCCTGAGCTGCAGGTTCAATCCCCTTCTGCTTGGCTGTGGCCAGAGGACAAAGATCAACTCTGTGTGCTGCCCAAGGAATGACCTTGGAATCATGGAATGGTTTGGGTTGGGAGGGATCTCAAAGATCATCCAGTTCAATCCCCTTGCCAGGAGTTCAGGCCAGGTTGGACAGGGCTTGGAGCAACCTGGGCTGGTGGGAGGTGTCCCTGCCCATGGCAGGGGTGGCACTGGGGGGGCTTTGGGGTCCCTTCCAATCCAAACCATTCCAGGATTCTCTGCTGCTGCTCAGGAAGGGATTTTGGAGCAACTACAGAAGTTGTGACTCTGCCACAAGGCCACACATTGAGGTCTGACTTTCCTTACCCCAAACTTGGAGTGAATTTGCACAGCCAGGGTTAAATCCATGGAAATGGGGTTCAGGAGGGATGGGGTGCTCAGGACAGTGCCACCCCACCCCAGGTGGGCAGGGAGGGCTGCAGGGGCACAGCTGCACACCCTGAGCAGTGCCCAGGAGCTCAGGGGCTCCTGCAGGGTGGCATCTGCTCCTCCTGCTCCCGTCTGGTGTCTGCTCAAGGGGAGAACCAGCACAGCAAGAAGGTCCTCGTGGCTGCTCCTGGAGAAAAGCTCCTCTGGGCCAACCACTACAAACCTGGAGACTTCCAGAGGGGAGGAAAAGGGAGGAAAAAGGAAACACTCGGGGCTGGTGCTGCCCCCGAGAGAGCCCCTTGGTGAGGGGGGCAAGGCTGCCCTTCACCATGGGCAGCACAGGAAGCTGTGGTTGTGTGGGCACAGCACGGGCAAACCACTCCCACTGTGTTAGTTCAGTTAACAGAAAGCAGCTTTAATTGTTGCTCCCCAGGATGCAAAACTTCCCCTCCCTCTGCTCTGGCCCTTCTCCTGAATGGGTGTGGGTTTGAGGCCATTCCTTGGGAATGGAGGACCCTCCTCTCCCACCCTTACCCACCAATCTGGGGCAAATTCCTGCCAGCTTGGAGAGGACATTTGGACAGTTTGTTCTTTGTGTGCCATCAGGGCATCTTTAATCTCTCTTCCTGTCTTGTGACAATGCCACCAACAGAACTGGTGTCTGACCATGAAACATCTCTGCTTTCTGGTGTTTTGGGAGCNAATCCAAACCATTCCAGGATTCCATGTTCTCCCAGGAAGAGTGTCTGAAGTGGGATCGAGAGTCTGCCCTTCCTCCCTCTGCCAAAATTCTGCACTTAAATATCCAGCCCAGTGTCACTGAGGGACCCCAAAGCCCACCCAGTGCCACCCCTGCCATGGGCAGGGACACCTCCCACCAGCCCAGGCTGCTCCAAGCCCTGTCCAACCTGGCCCGGGACACTCCCAGGGATGGGACAGCCACAGCTGCTCTGCCCACCCTGTGCCAGGGTCTCAGTCCAGAGTGGAGGTTGTGGAGCCTTCCCTTGACTCTTGATCAAGGAATGACCTCCAGCACCAGCCTCTGCTGCCCAAATTTCCAGTGTCTTTTCATTNGGGCTGTGCCAGCCTCAGGGATTCAAACCTGAGGACCTTATTTTGTTGGATGGGCTTTGTGAGTGAATCGTTTCCATTTTGCCACCTGCCCAAGTCAAGGTTGGGGTTTGTCAGCCCCACATTAGAGGTCCCTTTGTCCAGAGTAAAGGGAGTGGGGGCTGATCACCAGGAGAGAAAGGGAAAGCTTTGAGGGGAACCTCAGTGTGGCCTTCCAGGAGCTGAAGGAGCCCCAAGAAAGATGGAGAGAGACCATTTGCAAGGGCTGGAGGGACAGGACAAGGGGAATGGCTTCAAAGTGCCAGGGGGCAGGGTTAGATGGGATATTGGGAAGGAATTGGTGGCTGGGAGGGTGGGCAGGCCCTGGCACAGGGTGGGCAGAGCAGCTGTGGCTGTCCCATCCCTGGGAGTGTCCCAGGCCAGGTTGGACAGGGCTTGGAGCAGCCTGGGCTGGTGGGAGGTGTCCCTGCCCATGGCAGGGGTGGCACTTGGGGGGGCTTTGGGGTCCCTCCCAATCCAAACCATTCCAGGATTCCATGTTCTCCCAGGAAGAGTGTCTGAAGTGGGATCGAGAGTCTGCCCTTCCTCCCTCTGCCAAAATTCTGCACTTAAATATCCAGCCCAGTGTCACTGAGGGACCCCAAAGCCCACCCAGTGCCACCCCTGCCATGGGCAGGGACACCTCCCACCAGCCCAGGCTGCTCCAAGCCCTGTCCAACCTGGCCTGGGACACTCCCAGGGATGGGGCAGCCACAGCTGCTCTGCCCACCCTGTGCCAGGGTCTCAGTCCAGAGTGGAGGTTGTGGAGCCTTCCCTTGACTCTTGATCAAGGAATGACCTCCAGCACCAGCCTCTGCTGCCCAAATTTCCAGTGTCTTTTCATTGCTGGGGGTGGCTCTTCTGAGCCATCACCACCCCAATCCAGCTCTCCAGCCCCTGTGCCTCTGCTGTGCTGTGATCCCCAAATCCCTCTGCAGGGAGGGAGTGGAATTGAACCTCCTAGTGGGGTTGGGAGTGTCTCCATCCTCCATCTCCTCCTCCAACCACTGCAGCTCCAGCACGTTTTTCATTGAACTTTGTGGGGTATTTTCCAGTCCACGTTGCATTTCAGTGTAAATCCCCTCAGCTGCTTTTCCTGCTCCTCTGCCCCCTGGAATGGCTCCTGCTGTGCATCCAAATATACCTTTACTTTGCAGTTGGAAAACAGCAGAGATTGTGCAAATGTGAGGGTCAGGGGGTCCAAAGCCTTGGGTTTGGGGCCTGAGATGTCACCAAGTGGGTTAATGTCCCCCTTTTGACCAGATTTGCTAACTGTGGTTTTCCTGCAAGCCCATCCGTGGCAGGGTGACTTGGATAACCCCCAATCCAGTGACTTCTGCAGCATTTGGGCTGACTTGGAGGTCACATCCCAAAGGGACTGGGCAAGACCTTTAGCAATGAATTGTTTGGTGGGAAGACATTCCTGAGGTGGGAGCTGGAGCTGGAGGAGGATTCCAGTCGTCCTCCTGTCCCCTTGGATGAGCCACAAGGAAGCAGAGCCCCAGCCTGGAGCTGCCAAGAGCTGAGCCCAGCTCGGGTCTCTGTGGGACCAGAGGAGACCAAAGGCACCTTCTGAGCTGTGTCCCCCTAGCTCCAAGCCATGTAGGGAGAATGCATTGCTACACCCCTCCCTCCTGTTCAGGAGCTCAGGAAACTGCAGGGGAGGCTTTGCCTTGGAGAGTCCCCCTGATTCTGAGGGACTGACATGGCAAAGTGGCAGAGATAAAGATCTGGACTTGGTAGACTTCATCTCTCTATGTTCAAGGGCCACAGCAGCAGCTTTTCCAAGGGAGAGCAACGAGGCATTGAAAAAGCAAAGTATGTTTTCTACTCCCTTTACTTATTTCAGTATTTCTTTCCCCAAAACAGCAGCAAGGCCAATTTAAAAATGAAAGACTTGCAGGGCTGTGGTTCCAAGAGACCTGAAAGCTGCTGTGCTGGGACATGTCCTTTGTCACCTTCCCCAGGGAAGCTGCCTGTGCTTCCTGAGGGATCCCATCACTCTCCAGGTTCTATTGGAACCAGAGGAGATGAAATCTGTGGCTACTGACAGATCCATGAGGGCAAATTCTTGCCTGGAGTCGTAGTTATATGAATGTTATAAAAACCAATAGTCTGCTCTTGAGTCCCACCAAAGTCAAACAGAAGTTACACAGATGCTCCCAGAAGGTGGAATTTGCTCCAAGGAGGAGGAGTTGCCCAGTTCTGCCTTCAGTGAGGAGCTGGGGTTGGGTTTGAGGGCAGCCCTGGGGTGGCTCCTCCTTCATCCTCACATCCCAAAATCCTGGAATCACAGAATACGCTGAGCTGGGAGGGACCCCCAGGGACCATCCAGTGCCACCCTGGCCCTGCCCAGCACATCCCAACAATCCCCCTGGCCCTGTCCCCTTGGCCAAAGGCTCCTGCAGCTCTGGCAGCCTCGGGGCTGTGCCCAAGTGTGCAAGATCCCAGGAGATGGATCTCACCTTCCAGCTCCTGTTCCCAGGGGGTTTGCTGACACCATTGCTGTTTCTGAAAAGACCATTTCTGTTTCTAAAAATGCCTCCTGCACAGCTTTGGTCCCTTGTGTAGAGCCAAGGACACGGAGGGCAGGGGGTGTTTGTGTGTGTGAGGGGACACGGACAGGAGGAGACATGTGAGGGGGCAAGGGCAGCAACCTTTGAGGTGTCCCAACATCCCAGCATGTCCCTGGAGCAGAGGGCACTGAGGGCAGAGCTCAGCAGGGGCTGCAGCTCGTCCCGAGGGGCAGCTCCATCTCTGAGCCCTGAGAGCAGGGCCAGGCCCAGGGCACGGCTGGAGCTGTGCCAGGGCAGGGGCAGGTGGGATCTCAGCCAAAGGCTCTTCCCCCAGAGGGTGGTGGGCACTGCCCAGGCTCCCCAGGGCAATGGGCACAGCCCCGAGGCTGCCAGAGCTGCAGGAGCCTTTGGGTAAGGGGACTGTTGGGAAGTGTTGGGGTGTGCTGGGCAGGGCCAGGGTGGCATTGGATGGTCCCTGGGGGTCCCTCCCAGCTCAGGATATTCCATGATTCCACAGTTCCTCCTGCCTGCCAGAGCCCGTGGCACCCACGTGTGCCACCCTGGGAGCTCCCTGTGCCCCCCCCCNGCCAGGGACAGGGACAGCCAGGGGAGAGGGACAGGGACAGCCAGGGGACAGGGACAGGGACAGCCAGGGGACAGGGACAGCCAGTGGAAGAGGGACAGGGACAGCCAGGGGATAGAGACAGTGACAGCCAGAGGACAGGGATAACCAGGCCGCTGTCTGTGCAGGAGCCACGAGCCAGGGGACAGGAACAGCCAGGGGACAGGGATAACCAGGGGAGAGGGTCAGGGACAGCCAGGGGACCGCGACAGCCAGGGGACCGGGACAACGAGGCTGCTGTCCCTGCTGGTGCCACGAGCCAGTAGACAGGGATAACCAGGCTGCTGTCTGTGCAGGAGCCACGAGCCAGGGGACAGGAACAGCCAGGGGACAGGGACAGGGACAGCCAGGGGATAGAGACAGTGACAGCCAGAGGACAGGGATAACCAGGCTGCTGTCGCTGCAGCAGCCACGAGCCGGGATCCAGGATCCAGGAGCAGCCTCTGGGCGTTTTCCAGCCTGACATCGTCCAGCTTCTCCCTCCAGGAGCTGCCGGAGCCCTCCAGGTGTGTCCTGGCACTGGGAATGCGGGCTGGAGGTGGTGGAGGGCTGGGCAGCGGCGGGACCTGCCGGACACGGAGCTACCCTGATGGCACAGAGGCAGCCGGGGCTCTGCTGCAGAGTTTGTTGGCTGTTCCAGCCGTGCCAGGGCATCCCTGCCCCGGAGGGCCGGGGGGGGAGCTGCATCCAGCAGGAGAACCGTGGCTGGGTGTGTTTGGGGAGGCGATTTCTTGAAGAGTTAAGTGTTGGACTCGGTGACCCTGGTGGGTCCCTCCCAGCTCAGCATGTTCTGGGATTCTGCCTCAAACCGGTGGGATCCCCACACAGTGTGTGAGGAAACTGCAGTTCTGTCCCGGGATCAGATCAAACTGGGGGGTTTGAGGGGAATTCAGTGTCCCCCAGAGCCCAAACGCTGCTCCTTAAGGCCACACAAGGACCTGCAGTGCTGCCCAGGGGGGCAGGGATGGACAGTCCCAGGACAGGTAGGGAGAGGTTCCACGTTTCCTACGGGCAGGAGGTGTTTGCACTTTGTGGAGAACTTCAGCTCTGCCCATTTGGCACTGCCTTCTGCTGGGATGTGCTGCTGCTCCATCTCAGGCAGGAGCCTGTCCTGGATGCTTGTGCACTGTCACAACATTCCCAGGAGCTGGAGAGAGGGAAATGGGTCTGCCTTGTGCAATCCCTGACCTGCAGAACGTTGTCTGAGCTGCTCAGCGCTGAAGGAATGGCAGGGAAAGGAGCCAGGGAGGTCAGCAGATACTCTGTGGGGCTGGAGAAGGTTGTTGGTGGCAGAAAATTTCGGGATGTGCTGGGCTGACTTCTATGAGTGTAGCACAGGCTGGTTGTGTGTCGGCAGGGCAGGAGAAGTTTCTAGAGAGCTGCAGTTCCCAAAGGTGAGGGTTCCTCTGGAATCCCCCTGTTTCTGCTGCTGGGTTAGAGATGCTTTTGGCAGAGTGGGGACAGAGAGTGATGGAGATGCTTGCTCAGCAGGGATTGGAATGTGTGTCCTTGGTTTGGCAGAGCTGAGGAAATGGTGCAAGTGGGGAGTGTCATTTAATATCCATCTCTGTTTCCATGAGAAATATCCCACTTAAAGCTCGAAAGGGAAGGGAAATACAGCCAAAGAGTCAGGATCATGGAATCATAGACTGCTTTGGGTGGAAGAGACCCCAAAGCCCACCCAGTGCCACCCCTGCCATGGGCAGGGACACCTCCCACCAGCCCAGGCTGCTCCAAGCCCTGTCCAACCTGGCCTGGGACACTCCCAGGGATGGGGCAGCCACAGCTGCTCTGCCCACCCTGTGCCAGGGCCTGCCCACCCTCCCAGCCAGCAATTCCTTCCCAATAGCCCATCTAGCCCTGCCCTCCCTCAGCTCAAGGCCGTTTTTCAATAGGTGAAGCTGATGAGTCCATGATAGCCCTTCATGGTCAGGTTGGATGGGGCTTGGAGCAACCTGATCCATGGAAGGTGTCCCTGCCCATGGCAGGTGATCCCCAAGGTCTCCTCCAGCCCAAGCCAGTGTGAGATTCTCTGATTCCATGACCTGCCCCTGACCTCTTCACCACCCAAACCCTCAGAGCTCTGGAGTGTTAGAGCTGCCAAATGCAAGTCCAGGAGACACTTCCCATGTCCTGCAGAGTCTGACCATGGCTGGAGCTGGAGAGAGGCCAAGCTGAGCTTCTGGAAAGCACCTGGTGCCTGTCCAGGTGATGAGACCATTTGGAACATCCCAACAGAGCTGTAAACTGTCATTTGAGTTCAAATGCAGCAGTTCTGCACCTTCTGCCTCCAGTGGAGATGCCAGAAGTGCCTTCCCCCTGCTGGTTCCCAGCCTGGGCACAGCAGGAAGGGTCAGGCTGCTCCCTGGAACCACCAGCTCTGGGAATGTCCTGCCAGCCCCTGCTGAGCTGGGCTGGTGGCCAGCAGGCTCAGGGCTTGGTGGGGACAGTCACCTGCTGGGGCTTCAAAAGGAAAGAGGGAATTTTCATGCCATGTAAGGGACCCAAAGCATGTGCCACTCTGCTCTGGAGCTCAGTGGGAATTTTACCCTCCTGAATGAGGTGCTGGAGAGGCCAGAGGAGGCCCCAGGATGGGCAGAGGATGGAGCAGCTCTGCTGGGAGGAAAGGCTGGCACAGCTGGCATTGGCCAGCCTGGAGAAGAGAAGCTTTGGGGGGACNGTGGGAGGTGTCCCTGTCCAAGGCAGGGGTGGGAATGGAGGGGCTTTGGGGTCCTTGCAGCCCAAACCAGCCTGGGATTGTGTCATCTCTGGTGTAGAGGTGGCACCTGCATGTACTGTGAGAGGTGGAGAACCAGCAGGGCAGTGAGGGCAGGATGTGGCCCAGGCTGGGGCTGCCTCCAGCTGGGAATTCCCACCCAGGCCTGGCCAGGAGAAAGCTGTTCAGTTCTGCCCCAGGTCATTCTCAACACCAGTCACTGCTCAGTGATTGCCCCTC
>VWZD01013785.1:74996-91633 GCA_013396695.1 Sakesphorus luctuosus | reverse complement strand
GGTGGGATGGGGTGGGATGGGATGGAGTGGGGCCACCATCCAAAGCCAGGAAGAGAGTGAGGGTCACAGAAACACAGAATTAGAGATTCAGAGAATCACAGAATATCCTGAGCTGGGAGAGACCCCCAGGGACCACCCACTGCCACACTGGCCCTGCCCAGCACACCCCAACACTCCCCCCTGGCCCCTTGCCCAAAGGCTCCTGCAGCTCTGGCAGCCTCGGGGCTGTGCCCACTGCCCTGGGGAGCCTGGGCAGTGCCCACCACCCTCTGGGGGAAGAGCCTTTGGCTGAGATCCCACCTGCCCCTGCCCTGGCACAGCTCCAGCCGTGCCCTGGGCCTGGCCCTGCTCTCAGGGCTCAGAGACGGAGCTGCCCCTCCACGTGAGACATTAATTAGTATTCCACCTTCTACTGGTAATTGATTCCTCTCTTCTCATACTAATTACTCCACAGTTTTGGGGGTTTTATTACCTTTTTCTGGACAGGATTTCAGTCCAATTGCTGAATTGTCCTTTAGTTTCTTCTTTATGTCAGGGTTCTGCAGAGTGTCCCTGTGGCCCCCAAGTTCTGCAGTCCTTGTGGCCACTTTGAGCTCCATCTCCCTCCAGGCTTTGCCCATCTCCCTTCAGGCCTGGCACCCCTGGAGCCCAGGGAGGTTGGTTAGAGCTGTTTCAGCAAAACTATAAGTGTCATCATTTTCCCAGACTGGTTCCCACACTGGCAGCTCTTGGCAAAGCTGGTGAGATGCTGGCAAAGCTGGTGAAGTGCTGGCAAAGCTGGTGAAGTGCTGGCAAAGCTGGTGAGATGCTGGCAAAGCTGGTGAAGTGTTGGCAAAGCTGGTGAAGTGCTGGCTGTGCTGGCACATGGCAGGGCAGGAAATGATTCTGCTTAGGAGTAAGGAAAAAATTAGTTAGAAAAGTGCATTAAAATAAATAGAAAAGTGATGAGGAAAGTTCTCTCATTTCCAGCAGGGAGACAGAGGGAGGGACATCCTGAGCACAAGCCCTGTGAGGAGAGGCTGAGGGAGCTGGGGGTGGTCAGGCTGGAGAAGAGGAGGCTCTGGGTGCGATGGGCTGGTGATCACAGTGGGGTTGGACTCAGTGATGTTGGAGGTCTCTTCCAACCCAGCTGATTCCATGACTCCATGCCTCCATGATGCATGATTCCATGATTCCATGACTCCATGATTCCATAACTCCATGACTCCATGACTCCATGACTCCATGACTCCATGATTCCATGACTCCATGACTCCATGAGTCCATGATCTCATGGCTCCTCCTGGGTTTCACCCTGTTCCAGATAAGCTGCCCCCGGGGAAGGAGCGAGGAGGACCCAACCCCACGATGCTGGTGCTGTCCAACAGCACAGCCCTGAACCTGCTGCTCTCCAAGCTGCTCCAGGACTACCTGGAGCGCACCAACAGCTCTGCCCCTGCCCAGGTGGGCAGTGCCAGCAGCAGCAGCAGCCTGGAGATCGTCTACGTGCTGCTCATGGTGGGGCTCTTCGGTTTCTTCACGGCGGGCGTGCTGGTGACCCACCTGCGTGCCCGCAGCGCCCCTGGCACCACCGAGCCCTACGACAGCCACCTGGCCAAGGAGCGCTGGCACAGGAAGGACAGGCAGTACCTGCAGGCCAAGGTGCTGGAGAGCTACAAGCTGTGCTGTGTCCTGGAGAACCAGCTGGCCATGGTGGAGCAGCCTGGGGCACAGATCCCCGAGGAGAAATCCTCCTGAGGGGGCGACGGGCACGGCACTTCGGGGGGGTTTGCCCACCTGCAGAGCACCAGGCCATGAATGGCCAGGAGTTGGTGGTGGGGCTGCGAGCTCTGGTGCTGCAGGAGCTCCTGGTGGCTCGCTGGGGTCTGTGAGGTCGAGGAGAACACGCACATGGGGAGGATCTCGGGATCATCAGCTTCACCTCCTGCAAAATGCCCCCCGAGTGGAGGAGGGCAGGGGGACAGTGAAATTCCACCTCTGGAAGTGCCCAAGGCCAGGTTGGGCAACCTGCCCCATGGAGGGTGTCCCTGCCCATGGCAGGGGGTGGCACATGGTGATCCTTAAAATCCTTCCGACCCAAACCATTCTGGGATTCTGGACTTCCAAACCAAGGCAACTGTTGGTGTTGCCAGTGGGAAATTAGAGCCTAATTAGTACCAGATTGGAATAGTTTCCAAGCACGGCTTAGACAACCATTTTCAAGTAAGACCAATTCATTTCAGGAGAAGCAGCTGAAATATTTCATTTGCATTTTCATCCAGCACAGGATAATTCCAGTGCTGTGGCTTTCCTGTTCCTCTTAGGAGAAAATTCCTTTTTTTTTTTTTTTTTTGTCTTCCCTGACAACACTTTCTGTGGGAAAATAAAGACTTTGGAGGGAAATCTTTTAGTGACTGTTGTAGATGTGGCACTTGGGGACATGGGTTAGTGGTGGGCTTGGCACTGCTGGGTTGGGGGTTGGACTTGAACATCTCAGAGGGCTTTTCCAACCTAATCCATAGGAGGTCCCTCAGCCTGGCCCTGCTGGTTCCTTTTGCTTCTCCTCTTGGGTGGGGCTGATCCTCGGGGACAATATCCATGTCCAAGGGCTCAGCAGGCACAGGGGCTGTTCCAGAGCGGGAGAGTTCCTGAGGTTCAATCCCAAATAATTCCTGCACAGGAGCCCAGTGCCAGCCCGTGGCTGGGAAGGGCATTTCCACCCTAGCAAGAGCAGCCCACGAGGTTTGGGATGTTCAATCAGTGTCTGTGGCAGCTCCTGCAACTCCAGGAGCAGCTCCCTGTCCTCTCTCCTGGCATCCAGCACAAAATCCATGCCAGGAAGGGTTTCCTGCCCTTGGCTTCCTTACCCTCCTTGCCAGGCAGTGTCTGCCCAGCTGGGGCGGGGCACAGGGCAGCCAAATCCAGCTCCTTGGCAGGATCCTCCATCTCTCCAGGAGCAGGAGGGGCACATCTCCCCTGGGCATGGCAGTGTTCAGAATAACAGCCTTGCCAGCTTGAAATCTGGGGCTTTTTTGTTTGGGATGAAAGAAGCAACAGGATTGGGTTTTTTATTCCTGCTCTGCAGACACACATCCCATTTTTAGCTCCTGGAGATGAAGGAGAAGTGGGAAAGGCTTGGAAGTTGTGCAGAGCAGCTGCTTCCCAGGCAGAGATTTTGGGTGGGCAGCAGTACCAGGCCAAGCACTTCCCTTTTCCAGGCACTTCTTCAGCTCTGCTCTTTCATTTAAATGATATTCCAGCCAGGTCTGTCTTCCTGGGATGCTTCAAACTCTTCAGGCTTGTTTTCTTTCAAAGCCATTTCTACAGTGCATCAATCTGAGGATGAGACCCACATTTTCAGTGTCTTGAAGAGCTTGGAAAGCTCCCTGAGCTTCCTTCTCCAGGGTCCTTTTCCCTCCAGAGCTGTGAAACCCAACCCAGCTTTGGGACAATGTGGGTTCCTTTGCCTGGATCCTCTTTGGGGACCTCCCTGTGCAGCCTGGCTGGGACCTGCATGGCCTGGGACAGGTTGGCCATGCAAAGGTTGGGTTGGAATCTGCCTCACAAATGGCCTTTAGTTCCATGAAGCCCTTTAATTCTTTGAAACCCTTTCATTCCATGAAACCCTTTAAGTCCATGAAACCCTTTAATTCCTTGAAACCCTTTCATTCCATGAAACCCTTTAAGTCCATGAAACCCTTTAATTCCTTGAAACCCTTTCATTACATGAAACCCTTTCATTCCATGAAACCCTTTCATTCCCTGAAACCCTCTAAGTCCATGAAATCCTTTCAGTCCATGAAACCCTTTCATTCCATGAAACCCTTTAAGTCCATGAAACCTCTGCAGGTGAAGCTCCTCCCAAGGGCTCCTCCTGCTTCTCTCCCTCCCCCCCCAGGTGGTTTCAGGGATTTTGGGTCTCACTTTATTCCAGCAGCTCTGGGGTGTTATTTGTGACCAGGGTGATTTGTTGCCACCATTATTTGTATCTCATATTTTTTTCTTTCACCAGCTCTGCCTTTTGGTTGATTTAAACCTGAAAGGAGCCACCAGAAGTCCAAGTGGCTTTTGCTGGGTCACCCTTTGGTGGCACATTTAGACTCCCACATTGCCTTTGTGGTTCTCTTTCCCCTCTTGGTTTTTTCACTTGCACAAAGCAATAAAACATGATTTGCACACAGTGCTCGTGGCCTCAGCTCCTGTTCCTCCCTCCCAACCTGTTCCACAAGCCCAGGGGAAGGTGGTGCCCCCACCCCTGGGCACCCACTCACCCGTCCCTTCTACACCCAATTAAGCAGGGCCAGGTGCTGGGAGGTCTCCCAGAGCACCCAGAGCTGGGAAACACCACAGTGCTGGGCAGGAATTCTCCCCCCCAGCAAACTCCCAGGGTGTCCATGCCCCTGGCTGGTTGGGCTCCGGGGTGGGCAGTGCCACGGCTCAGCCTGGGGGCACCAATCGCTTCCTCCTCTGCAGCACCTCCCAGGGGGCACTCCGGGCCTGTGCCCCCCAAAGTGCCAGGGAACTGCTGCAATGACTCCAGAGGAGGCCACAGAGTGACCCCAGGGCTGGAGCCCCCCTGGCATGAGAGAGCTGGGGGTGCCCACCTGGAGAAGGGAAGGCTCCAGGGAGATCTGAGAGCTCCTTCCAGTGCCCAAAGGGGCTCCAGGAGAGCTGGAGAGGGACTTGCTGCTGGACAGAGTCCAGAGGAGACACCAGCATGGGCAGAGGATGGAGCAGCTCTGCTGGGAGGAAAGGCTGGCACAGCTGGCATTGGCCAGCCTGGAGAAGAGAAGCTTTGGGGGGACCTCAGAGCCCCTTCCAGTGCCCAAAGGGGCTCCAGGAGAGCTGGAGGAGGACTGGGGACAAGGGATGGAGGGACAGGACAAGGGGGATGGCTTCAAACTGCCAGAGGGCAGGGCTAGATGGGATATTGGGCAGGAATTGGTGTCTGGGAGTGTGGGCAGGCCCTGGCACAGGTTGGGCAGAGCAGCTGTGGCTGCCCCATCCCTGGAATGGCCCACACTGGGCTGGCACAGGACCCATCTCTGATTTTATATCATGGGAGAAACAGGACTCAGTGCCCAAGGAGTGCCCAGAAATGTGTGATCAATTCACTTGCTCATCATCTCTGCCATAGACCAAAGACCAGCAACCAAGTTGGCACAGAATGCCCATCAAACAGAGCTCGTGTTTTCTGATCTGCTGCTTGGTGGGTACATGGAACAATTTGAAATCCTTTAGGCAACTGTTGCACTTTCTTTGGCCCAAACGTTAAAAGTGTTTCACGCAGGAGACATAAAACAGCCAAGGAGACTGGCAGAGGTTTGTTTTGCTCTGGTTGGGCTGTGCCCCAGGGCACAGGGACAGGAGCAGAGGGCATGGCCTCAGACTGGGCCAGGGCAGGGGCAGGGGGCACAGCAGCAGGAATTTCTGCCTGCAAAGGGTGGGCAGGGGCTGCCCAGGGAGGTTTGGAGTGCCCAGCCCTGGAGGTGCCCAAGGCAGGACTGGCCGTGGCACTGAGTGCTCTGGGCTGGGGGACAAGGTGGGCATGGGGCACAGGGTGGGCTGCAGGGGCTGGCAGGGCTTTGCCAAGGTGGGCATGGGGCACAGGGTGGGCTGCAGGGGCTGGCAGGGCTGTGCCAGCCTCAGGGATTCTGGGATTTCACAGGAAGAGCATTTTGCCTTGAAGCCCCACAGTGCCCCCAGAGTGTGAGGGCACTGCCCAGGGGGCTCAGGCAGCAGCTTCTCTCCTGGGCCTGTTTTAAAGGTTCTGCCTTGAACAGTTGCAAATTAACCTGGAATTTGGGTGGCACGAACCCGCAGGAATGGGGACAGGATTCTGGGCTGCACCTCTTGGAGGGCAGAGTCAGTGCCATGTCCTGGGGGAGAAGCTCCTTGGCAGCTTTCCTTGGCCAGCTCAGTGGTCGTGTGGCCACTGAGTCACCCAGAAGGTGCCTCTGTGCCCTGTGCTGGGATGGGAGGCTGAGGATGGAGAACTATGGAATGGTTTGGGTGGGAAGGGACCCCAAAGCCCCCCCAGTGCCACCCCTGCCATGGGCAGGGACACCTCCCACCAGCCCAGGCTGCTCCAAGCCCTGTCCAACCTGGCCTGGGACACTCCCAGGGCTGAGGCAGCCCCAGCTGCTCTGCCCACCCTGTGCCAGGCCTGCCCACCCTCCCAGCCAGCAATTCCTTCCCAACAACCAATCCAACCTGCCCTCTTGCAGTTCAAAACCACTGTCCTGTCTCTCTGGGTCCCCAGCTCAGCTTTAGGCCAGCCAGGTGCCAGCCCCAGCTGGCATTTGGAGCCCAATGTGCCCAGCCAGTGGCTCAGAGTGATTTCTCTCCAGGAAACCCAGAGATGCCCAAACTGAGGGCTCATGTTTTGCCTCCCCTCCAAAATCTCCCCTCTTTTCCCACCATCCTGGATTGCTCCAGGCTCTGATTTCCCACCCCATGGAGAACCTGCAGGAGGTGGCACCACCCAAACCCCTGGAGAGCTGCAGGGCAAGGACCAAGCCCCTCAGACTCCAGAGTGCATCTGGAAAACACTTAGCAGGCCAAGATGGGGAGTTCAAAGTGAGTTATCAGGGTCATCTTTCTTTGCAGCTGGCTGGGCCAGACCTGCTAAACCTGGAACCATGTCCACGGGCCGGCAGGAGGAAGCAGATACAGAGAGAAGATAGGGGCAATCAGGGGCAGGCAGAACATTCTTGGCAGCTGCCAACGGGGCGGATCTCACACAGCTTTGCTCTGGCATCCTGTTTGTGTTTTACACGTCCTTATCAGTGCACCAAACTCAGCCCTGAGCTCCTCACCCAGCTGGAGTCACCATGGGAACCACCATGGGAACCCTCATTGGAACCCTCCATGGATTCCTCATGGGAACCCTCCATGGGAACCCTCCATGGAGCCACCATGGGAACCATCATGGGAACCCTCTGTGGGAACTCTCCATGGACCCCTCATGGGAACCTTCCATGGGAACCCTCCATGGATTCCTCATGGGAACCCTCCATGGGAACCCTCCATGGATTCCTCATGGGAACCCTCCATGGAGCCATTGTGGGAACCCTCCATAGGAACCCTCCATGGACCCCTCATGGGAACCCTCCATGGAACCCTCCATGGGAAACCTCCATGGAGCCATCATGGGAACCCTCATGGGAACCCTCCATAGGAACCCTCCATGGATTCCTCATGGACACATCATGGGAATCCTCCATGGATTCCTCATGGGAACCCTCCACGGGAACCCTCCATGGAGCCATTGTGGGAACCCTCCACGGGAACCCTCCATGGAGCCGTCATGGGAACCCTCCACGGGAACCCTCCATGGAGCCGTCATGGGAACCCTCCACGGGAACCCTCCATGGAGCCCTCATGGGAACCCTTCAGTGAGCCACCATGGGAAGCCGCCACAGAGCCTTTCTCAACACTCTGCTCCAGGGAGCAGCACAAAGTGCCTGGCAGAGGAGACCAGGGGAGGTCAGGCTGTGGGTCACTGGGGATGTGGGCAGGGGCCATCGAGAGGGACCTGGGCAAGCTCCAGGAGTGGCCCCTGGGAATCTCCTGAGGTCGAACAAGGCCAAGGGCTGGTGCTGCACCTGGGCTGGGACATCCCTGGGATCAACCCAGGCTGGGGATGAGCAGATGGAGCAGGACTTGGGAGTGCTGGTGGGGGACAGCATGTCCCAGCTCTGGTCCACCTCAAAGCCCACCCAGTGCCACCCCTGCCATGGGCAGGGACACCTCCCACCAGCCCAGGCTGCTCCAAGCCCTGTCCAACCTGGCCTGGGACACTCCCAGGGATGGGGCAGCCACAGCTGCTCTGCCCACCCTGTGCCAGGGCCTGCCCACCCTCCCAGACACCAATTCCTGCCCAATAGCCCATCTAGCCCTGCCCTCTGGCACTTTGAAGCCATTCCCCTTGTCCTGTCCCTCCAGCCCTTGCAAATGGTCTCTCTCCATCTTTCTTGGGGCTCCTTCAGCTCCTGGAAGGCCACACTGAGGTCCCCCCAAAGCTTCTCTTCTCCAGGCTGGCCAATGCCAGCTGTGCCAGCCTTTCCTGACATCCAGTCAATGAATTCTCAGCTTGTGGTACTTCTGATTTTGTCTCCAGATTCACTTTTTGTACTATTACACCACGAAATCCAAACTCCTTATCCCAGCCTGAGCATCCATCCTGACCTGGAGTGTCCCAGGCCAGGTTGGACAGGGCTTGGAGCAGCCTGGGCTGGTGGGAGGTGTCCCTGCCCATGGCAGGGCTGGCACTGGGTGGGCTTTGAGGTCCCTCCCATGGTTCTGTGGTTCCTTCCTTCCTCTTTCCAACTTCAGGCACTTTTCCTTCCTGGACTTCCATGGGAAGCAGCTCAGGCAGGGCCTTCCCTGAGTTCAGGTTCCTCCTCTTTATTTTCTGGGGATTTGCAGACAATTAAATCATCTGTGAAATTTTAGAAAGGGAAAAAAGAGCTGTCACCTCCCGAGGGGTTTATCGGGTGATCTGGGGGTTTATTCCCCAAATTTAATGGGTTTTATTCCACTGAAGTTTCCTGAGAGGAGGAGCCCAGACCTCCTGCAGGGAGCAGACCAGTGTGTCCCAGTTGCTGATGAGCTGCTGACCAGTTAAACCCCGGTGCAGGTGGCTCAGAATAACCCATTTTATCTGGAAATCTCCAGGGAAGCGGGAGGAGGAAACAGGGAATTGCAGTTCTGGGGACAACCCAGGACAGCCTGTCCAGGTGCCACTGTGGTGACCACCCCCAGATGTCCCCCTGTCGTGGTCCTGCACAGACATTCCTGCTCTGGTGACACCTCCTGCTTCTATTTTTGGGCCTTCCTGGGCAGATCCCAGAGGGTGTTCCAGCCTATGGATTTAGGAATGTGCAGCACCCCATGGCAAGAGGTGGAACGTGGGGATCTTTGAGGTCCCTTCCAACCCTTCCACCCTGTGGTGGTTTAGGGAACTCCAGGTCGATGCCTGAGGAGCTCGTGGAGCAGAAACGATGCCCTGAAGGGCATCCACCCCCCCAGCTGCGGGCACAGGGCAGCACCCACAGCTCTGTGCCCTCCTCTGCCACCTCCTCTGACCCCTGGTTGGGGTGAAGCACAGAGAGCAAAGGCCTTGGGGCAGTTCCATGGCTATGGCAGTGCCCTGGGGCAGTTCTATGGCCATTGGCAGTGCCCTGGGGCAGTTCCATGGCCATTGGCAGTGCCCTGGGGCAGTTCCATGTCCATTGACAGTGCCCTGGGGCAGTGCCCTGGGGCAGTTCCACATCCATTGGCAGTGCCCTGGGGCAGTTCCATGTCCGCTGGCAGTGCCCTGGGGCAGTTCCACATCCATTGGCAGTGCCCTGGGGCAGTTCCATGGCCACTGGCAGTACCCTGGGGCAGTTCCACATCCATTGGCAGTGCCCTGGGGCAGTTCTGTGGCTATGGCAGTTCCCTGGGGCAGTTCCACATCCATTGGCAGTGCCCTGGGGCAGTTCTGTGGCTATGGCAGTGCCCTGGGGCAGTTCCATGGCCACTGGCAGTACCCTGGGGCAGTTCCACATCCATTGGCAGTGCCGGGGGCAGTTCCCTGGGGCAGTTCCATGTCTGCTGGTAGTGCCCTGGGGCAGTTCCATGGCCATTGGCAGTGCCCTGGGGCAGTTTTGTGGCTCTTGGCTGTGCCCTGGGGCAGTTCCATGCCCATTGCAGTGCCCCCACAGACAATTCCAGGCTCCAGGTGCCAGTTTTCCCACTCAGCTCTCTCCTGCCGGGCTGGCACAGCTGGCACTGCGCTGGCACCGCTGCCCCCAGTGGGATGTTTTCTCCCTCATGCTCAGCCTGTGGCAGCAACAGGATGTGAAGCACAGGATGGGAGCGGCAGGAGCTGTTCCTGCTGCCCTGGGGGTGGCACTGCCCACTGGCGGTGCCTGGCCAGGAGCCAGGAACGTGAGCATGGCCCACAACAAACGTGGGGTCACTCTTTGTTTGCTCCGTGGGGACAATTGGAGGGCACCAAGCAGAGCTTTGCCAGCGGGAGGTGACTCAGGGGTGGCAGGAGGTGGCGCTGGCACGGAGCCAACCAGCGCCTGGCACGGGGGATGAATCAGGAGCTGAGGAGGGCCAGGCACAGCCTGGAGCACATTCTGCTGCCTCCAGGTGCTGGGGGGTCACAGCAGCACCAAACCCTCCCTGTGGTACCAAGGGACAGGCTGGCAGAGCTGGGAGGGTGGCACAACCCGTGCAGGGCACTGAGAAAGAAAAGGCTTTGAGGAGCATGAGTTAAACTTACAGATAAATGCTGGGAAAGGCAGGAAAATAGGGAAGAGAGAAAGAAAAACCTGAACTGAACTGCCTGGGACTTTGCCCCTCAGAATCACTCCCTTTCCAGTGCCAATAACACCATTTTGTGCCACCTGGCACTGCCCAGAAGGGCTTTGCTTTTCTGGGATATGTGAGAGGATGTTCAGAGCTTTCCCTTATTGCTGAGGGGGAATATTGGGAATATCCAAAGATTCTGCAGGAAAAACCAGCGAGGAAGGAGCGAGCCCAGTGGCTGCAGAGAGCCCTGGGCACAGGAGCCATGCCAGGGCACCACCAGGGCTGCCAGAGTGTCTGCACAAACACCCAGGGATCAGAGGAGCTTTTTCTCACACCCACACTCGAGCAGGAGAGCGAGAACCAGGTCACCAGACAGCAGGACTGGCCCAAGGCTGGCATTGCAACAGCCCAAGGAAAGCTCTGCCTCATTCTCAGTCTTGGAAACTTGGGCAATGCCAACCGTGACTTGAGATGACCTGCAGCGGGCACAGCCTGGCCCTGGGACCAGTCCTGGAACTGTGGGATGGTTGGACCCCAAAGCCCCCCCAGTGCCCCCCCTGCCATGGGCAGGGACACCTCCCACCAGCCCAGGCTGCTCCAAGCCCTGTCCAACCTGGCCTGGGACACTCCCAGGGATGGGGCAGCCACAGCTGCTCTCCCCGCCCTGGGCCAGGGCCTGCCCACCCTCCCAGACAGCAATTCCTGCCCAATATTCCACCTATCCCTGCCCTCTGGCAGTTTGAAGCCATTCCCCTTGTCCTGTCCCTCCAGCCCTTGGAAATGGTCTCCACCTTTTCTGTTGGTCCCTCAGGTCCTGCCTTCCCTTGGCCCTCAGCCAGTGCCCTTTCCAGAGCCCCCTGAGCCTTGGAGAAGGACACATGGGTGGGCACCCTGCCCAGCAGGGCCCTGGCATGGGCTTTCTGTGCCAAGTGCCTCAGTGCTCTGACAAACCTTCCCCAGCTCTTGCCCGACTCTGCTGCCCCAACATTCCCCTCGAAGTGTCCCAGGCCAGGTTGGACAGGGCTTGGAGCAGCCTGGGCTGGTGGAAGGTGTCCCTGCCCATGGCAGGGGTGGCACTGGGGGGGCTTTGGGGTCCCTTCCAATTCAAACCAGTCTGGGATTCAGTGATTCCTCATCCTACCAGGGCATGGCCCAGCTTGTTCTTGAGGAAGTCCCAGGGTTAAGGTGCAGGGAAGCTTCTGGGGCTGAGGTGCCAGTGCCCAGTGCCATCTGTCCCCAGTGCCCTCTGTCCCCAGTGCCCAGTGCCATCTGTCCCCAGTGCCCTCTGTCCCCAGTGCCCAGTGCCCTCTGTCCCCAGTGCCATCTGTCCCCAGTGCCCATTACCCTCTGTCCCCAGTGCCCATTACCCTCTGTCCCCAGTGCCCAGTGCCCTCTGTCCCCAGTGCCCACTGCTCTCTGTCCCCAGTGCNCCCAGTGCCCTCTGTCCCCAGTGCCCAGTGCTCTCTGTCCCCAGTGCCCATTACCCTCTGTCCCCAGTGCCTGCTGTGCTGTGTGGTGCTGGCAGGAAGGTGCTGGCACTGCTCTGCCATCCAGACATCACTCCGTGCCACCTCCAGAGCCCTGTGGCCCAACAGGAAGGATCAGCTGGAGACATGACCCAGCCTGTGTGTCCTGGGGATGAGAGCCTGGAGAGCTTGGCAAACAGGCCCTGCTGAGAGCAGAGGGTGCCCAGGAAAGGCTGCCAGGCTGGAGCTCCTCCAGGCTCATCCAGGTGGTGAATTGGCCCTTCCTGGCTCATGCCAACCCATGGGATTTATGGGCATGTCTGTCTGTCTCAGTCACATCCTGCCTGTGCTTCCAGGGATCCCTGGAGCTGGAGGAGGGGAAGCAGAGGTTGATCTCCAGCAGCTCCTCAAGCCCAGCCAGGGCTTTGATCCTCCCTGTGGAGTTGGCAGAGCTCTGAAGTGCCATCTCTGTGCAGGCACAGGAGGGATGTGCAGTGTCCCCTTGGGTGACCTTTGCCAAGAAATGAACTCTCAGCCAGAAGGTGACCAGCCCCTCAGCTGCTGTGCCCAGCCCTGTCTGTCTCCTGGAAACCTCCTGGCAATGTCCCAGCTCCTTTTGGGGTCTTCTCTGAAACACTGTTGGGTTCATTTCTTCTGGCCCTGAGTCAGGTTTGTGCTCCCAACCCCTTCCCTCCTCCTTCCTTCCTTCCTGTTGAAAAGCAAAGTGCCACCCTGCCCTGGCACAGACTCACAGGGCTGTGGGTGGAGGAAGGAGGTGACACCATTCTGCAGGTGCTGAAGTTCCTGGTGTCCCTTGGTCCTGGTCAAGGGACGTGGCTGTGGCTCTGTCTCTCTCCATCCACACTCCAAGAGATCCCATTCCCAGAATTCACTCCCTCCCACTCACCTGGGCACCTCACCCCACCCATCTCCTCCTTCTCCTTACTGGGGAGCCTCCTCTGGGTGGGGTTGGATCCTCCCTGTCCCACCTTGGTGGGGACAAACAAGAATCCTTCACCTTTTGCCTGGGGATGATGGAGAGGGGTCCATCCTGGCACCTGTACTGGCACCCTCAGAGGCTGGTACTGACCACGGGCATTAGCAATCCAGCTCCTCTGCAGGGCACGCTGAGCTGGGATGGACTGGCACCACTCAGGGCTGTTTGGGTCTCCACAAGAACTCTTGGAGCTCCTGTGGAGTCCCTGGCAGGGGAACAAACCCCACCTGGTGTTTGCTGGAGCCTGTGTGCCCACCCCCCCAGGACAGGTGATGCAAGGCCATCACCCCCAGGGATCATCCTGGGGTTGGTACCTCTGCATTTCCACTGGGCTTCTTTCCAAGAGACAGGAACCATCAAATCTGGGCAACAGGAATGAAACTCTCACTTCAGGAAGGGCATTGAGGGGCTGGAGAGTGTCCAGGGCAGGGAATGGAGCTGGGGAAGGTTCTGGAGAATGTCCAGGGCAGGGAATGGAGCTGGGGAAGGGTCTGGAGAATGTCCAGGGCAGGGAATGGAGCTGAGGATGGACCTGGAGAATATGTGAGGAGCAGCTGAGGGGGCTGGGGGGGTTTGTCTGGAGAAGAGGAGGCTCAGGGGGGACCTCATTGCTCTGCACAACTCCCTGCCAGGAGGGGCAGTGAGGGGGGTCAGGCTCTTCTGCCATGGCCCAGGGGAAAGGGGGAGAGGAGATGGCCTCAAACTGCACCAGGGCAGGGGCAGAGCAGAGATTGGAAACAACTTCTCCCTGCAGGAGAGGTCAGGCCTTGGAATGAGTGTCCCAGGGAGGTGAGGCAGTCACTGTGTCTGGAGTGTCCCAGAGGGGGCTGGATGTGGCCCTTGGGGACATGGACTGGGGGTGACACTGGATAGTCCTGAAGGTCTCTGTCATTGTGATTCTGTCATGCTGTGAAACCACGTGGGGTTTCCACCTCCACAGTCCAGCTTGGTCCAGATGTGAGGACCAAAGGAAAAAGGACCAGATGTGACACTCACCCAGCCCTGGTGACTCTGAAACTGGACACCAGCAGCTCTGGGATGGTGCTGGGGGTGCCCTGAGGAGCTCATGGCTGTGACCAGGGATGGTGCTGGTGTGCCCTGAGGAGCCCAGCAGAGAACAAACACCCCCTGGCTGTGCCCAGGGCCATGCTGACCCTGCCGTGCCACTGCCCAGCCCCTCTGGCAGCCCCACCCGGCTCTGCCCGTGTCCAGCCCATCAGGAACGTGTCTGTGCCCCATGCCAGACCAGCCAGACTGGCCTGCTGGCATTTCATGCTCTCCACTGACTTTTGGCTCTTAAAAACACGGTGGTTAAAACCTCTTGGCACTGCCTTGTGCCCCGCAAGCTGGGGTTTAGCTGGCAAGCAGCTCCACCATCCCGGGGGTGGCACAGAGAGGCTCCCCAGAGCTCTGCCATGTCCTTGCTGCCCCAGAGCCCCCAGCCCTCCTCTCCTCCAAGCAGCAACTCCCTGGGGCTGATTTTCCACCAATTCCTGCATTTGTTGGCCGAAGATGGGGCTCCCCACGAGCTGCTGAGACTCCTCCAGCCCTGGGTGATCTCCAGAGATCAGACCCACCAAGGAGGAGCAGCTGGACCCAGTGGCACAGTGAGATTCAGGGCTCTGTGCCAGCACAGCGGGACAGCCAGAGCTGCTGCTGCTGCTGCTGCCCCCGCGGGGCGCTGGGCTTGGCCTCTGCTTCCCAGGGCAGGAAAAGCAGCTGGACTCAGGCTGAGCTCCCCCTCTGCCTCCTCATCCTCCCTTCTCCCCCTTCCTTCTCATCCTCCCTTCTCATCCTCCTTCATCATCCTCCCCTCCCNCCTCTCCCCCACTCCCTCTCCGCTTGCACCGCCAAACATGTCGCAAGCCGTGGCCGGTGTTGTGTCGATGCCAGGAGGGGGGTTGGCAGGGAAGGGCTGGAACTGCGGCTGTTTTGCCACAGAGCGGGTGTATGAGTGGCACCAAACACCCATGCCCGGCTGGCAGAACAGGATAGAAGAGGCTGGGGCAGGAAGGTGCGAGATGAGAGATAGGGAGGTTGCCTCATCCAGCATCCTCTTTCCTATTCCTGGCGACTTTCTTTCCCCATCCTTTCTCCAGAAGGGGAAGGCAGGACGGGCAGGGGTGTGGAGGTGTGTCCCAAACAGGGCCAGAACTCGGAGCCTCCTCCTCCTCCCAGGGACGGGGGGGAGTGTGGGGTGTCCTGGGCAGGGCCACGAGTTGGGCCGGATGGTCCTGGTGGGTTCATTCCCACTTAGGACATTCCACGATTCCTCTGGTGTGATGATGGGGCAGCATCAAAGGACACATCAAAGGACACATCAAAGGACATTTCTGACAGTCCCCGAGTTCAAGAAATGACAGATGACCCCCAATCCCCAACACTCAGCCCAGGCCCACAATGTGCCCTCACACATCCAGCAGCAAATTCCCTCCCAGAACATCCCTGATGGTTTATTTTATTTTGGTTTATTTTGTTCCCCCCTACACATCCCTGATGGTTCATTTTGCCACTTTAGCCCAAACCGAACCTTCACCCCCACTATTCCATCCTCTCCTGGATAAAGGGCATCTCCTGGCCCCTTCCCCATGGAGTGGGACCCTCCCAGGTGCCCTCCCGAGTGCCCTCCTGGGTGCCCTCCTTGATGCCCTCCCAGGTGCCCTCCTGGATGCCCTTCCAGATGCCCTCCCGGATACCCTCTCAGATGCCCTCCTGGATACCCTCCTGGATACACTCCCGGATGCCCTCCCAGATGCCCTCCCGAATGCCCTCCCAGGTGCCCTCCCAGATGCCCCTCCCAGGTGCCCTCCTGGATGCCCTCCTGGATACCCTCCCATATGCCCTCCCGGACGCCCTCCCAGATGCCCTCCCGGGTGCCCTCCCGGATGCCCTCCTGGATACCCTTCTGGATACCCTCCCAGGTGCCCGTGCCCCATCCTGCCGGCCGTGCCCCTCCCCGCCGTGACGAGCTGCGATGATTCGCCCCGGGCAGGGCAGGGCAGGACGGGGAGGGCACCGCTCTGCCCATAAATAGTTAACGCGGCTCGGGCTGGGCAGGAGCAGCTGCCCCGGCACCTGCGGCAGGTGAGGGAGTGACCCGGCCCGGTGCCCTGCCTGGCACCGCTGCCCTGGCACTGCTGCCCTAGCACTGCCCGCTCCTCCCTGCAGGGCACAAGGGGGCAACTTTTAGTTGGACTTTGTCCTTATTTTGCATCCATTGACTGGATTTTTTTCCCTCCTGAAGTTCAGGTTTGTTTAACTCTGAATGATTTGGGGGGGTTTGGAGCAGCTCTTGGGTTGGATTTGGAGCTCTGGGGGTAGTTTTGTTGTTTAAGGTGTGTTTGGGTGTTCAGGGATTGTGATTTTTGGTTTTTTGGAGCAGCTCTTGGGTAGGACACGGAGCTCTGGGGGTGGGTTTTTGTTTCAAGGTGTGTTTGAGTGTTCAGGGATTGTGATTTTTTGCTGTTTTGGAGCAGATCTTGGGTTGGATTTGGAGCTTTGGGGGTGGGTTTGTGGTTTAAGGTGGGTTTGGGTGTTCAGAAATTATGATTTTTGTTTCTTTTGAGCAGATCTTGGGTTGGACACAGAGCTCTGGGGGTGGGGTTGGGTTTGAAGGTTTATTTGGGGGTTTCCAGAGAGAAGTTCAGGAAACCCTCCCTGTGCTCCTGGATTTTGGGCTCCCTGTGGGAGAGGGGATGGAGATCCTGGAATCCTGGAATGGGTTGGGTTGGGAGGGACCTTAAAGATCATCCCATCCCAGTCCCTAATATATTAATACATAAATTTTATATATTTATGTATTAATATATTTAGTTTACATTTTTATTTATATATTTTATTTCTATTTATACTTCAATTTTACATTTATGGGGATATTTCTACTTTAT
>VWZD01013785.1:18219-46648 GCA_013396695.1 Sakesphorus luctuosus | reverse complement strand
GCACAGATACACGGGCACAGATACACGGACACAGGGACACACGGACATGAAACTACCGTTCCCGGCAGCGCCCGCGCCGCAGAAGGGCCGCCCCTTACGGGGCTGGGCCCGGAGCCCGCGGGAGGGACCGGAGCGTTCCCTCCTTCCCTAAAGTCGGGGGGTGTGTGGGAAAGCCATTCCACTGGGATTGTGGGGCACCTCCTGGGCTGGGCACACACCTGGGCAGGGCAAGGCAGGGCAGGGGGGAATGTGCCCCTCTGCCTCTCAGGTAAGACCCCCTCACCCTGCAGAGCTGCTCCAGCCCTGGGGGCAGCACAGGAAGGACATGGAGCTGCTGGAGAGGCCAGAGGAGGCCCCAGGATGGGCTGAGGATGGAGCAGCTCTGCTGGGAGGAAAGGCTGGCACAGCTGGCATTGGCCAGCCTGGAGAAGAGAAGCTTTGGGGGGACCTCAGTGTGGCCTTCCAGGAGCTGAAGGAGCCCCAAGAAAGATGGAGAGAGACCATTTCCAAGGGCTGGAGGGACAGGACAAGGGGAATGACTTCAAAGTGCCAGAGGGCAGGGCTAGATGGGCTATTGGGCAGGAATTGGTGTCTGGGAGGGTGGGCAGGCCCTGGCACAGGTTGGGCAGAGAGGAACAGCACAGCCAAGGACAGGGAACAGGCTGCTTTCATAGAATCCCAGAATTCCAGAATGGCCTGGGTTGGAAGGACCTCAAAGCCCATCCAGTGCCACCCCTGCCATGGGCAGGGACACCTCCCACCAGCCCAGGCTGCTCCAAGCCCTGTCCAACCTGGCCTGGGACACTCCCAGGGCTGGGGCAGCCACAGCTGCTCTGGGCAATGAATAAGGAAATCAAAGTGGGAATCAGATCATTTGGTTTGCAGTGACTTTGTGAAGGTTCAAGTCACCTGGTGGGATTCACATCCATCACTTTGTTCACTCAGTAGATAGAGATCTGCTGTTTTCCTGGGCATCTCCAAGTTATTTTTAAGATGGGCTTAAGTCATTCAGTTTGGTTCTAAATGACCACTTTTGACCACTAATCTACAGTTATTCCGAGGTGGGAACATCAGGATCTGCTTCTGGATTTGGGGTAAAAAATAAGCTAAAATAATCAACTTATTAATTCTCTTTGTTTTATTTTTCTACAGAAAAGAATCTCAGAGTGAAGGACAATCAGACATTTCTCTTGGAAGTTTCCTGAGTGGCTGTGCCAAGGTCCTCATGGGAACCAGTGAGGGGGACTGGGATCAGTAGGGTTGATGGGAACCAGTAAGGTGGATGGGGAACCAGTAGGGTCAATGGGAACCAGTAAGGTGGATTGGGAATCAGTGAGGTTGATGGGAACCAGTAAGGTTCATGGGAACCAGTAAGGTGGATTGGGAACCAGTAAGGGGAATTGGGAACCAGTAAGGGGAATTGGGAACTAGTGAAATTGATGAGAACCAGCAAGGTCATTGGGAATCAGTGAGGTTGATGGGAACCAGTGGAGCTGATGGGAACCAGTAAGGTGGATTGGGAACCAGTAAGGGGAATTGGAAACCAGTGAAATTGATGAGAACCAGCAAGGTCATTGGGAATCAGTGAGGTTGATGGGAACCAGTAGAGTTGATGGGAACCAGTAAGGTGGATTGGGAACCAGTAAGGTGGAGTGGGAACCAGTAAGGTTGATGGGACCCCATAGGGTTGGTGGGAACCAGTAAAGTTGATGGGAACCAGTAGGGTTGGTGGGACCCAGTAGGGTTGATGGGAACCAGTAGGGTTGATGGGAACCAGTAGGGTTGATGGGACCCAGTGGGGTTAGTGGGAACCAGTAGGGTTGATGGGAACCAGTAGGGTTGGTTCCTCAGCACGCCGTTACACACTGACCCCCCTGTTAATTGAATGACCCATCCCCAGCTCTCCCTAATCCCAGTGAGCTCCCACCGAGTGTCCCCATGGTCCCCTCTCCACTGCCCTCTCCAGAAGCTCAGGGGGACTCTGGGCTCGTTTTGTCCCTTGCTCCCACATTCTCATGGATCACACACTTGAGGTCCTCTCTGTTCAGCACCTGGTTCTTGTACTTCTCCCCCCAGTCCTCCACGATGTACTGGTGGTAGGGGTCATTGGAGTGCTCCCTCCTCTTGGACTTCACGGTGCTCACCAGGATGGCCACGATGATGAAGGAGAACATCCCGATCATCACCATCAGGTACAGGATGACATAGTCGAAGTTCTCGGCGGCGACCTCGGCCTGCAGCTTGTTGGCTGCCTGCGTCATGTTCCTCCTCCAGCCGTTCATGTAGGCGAGAAAGGTGTCCTTGAAAATGTCTTCCACTGTCCACGTGAAGTTCTTCACCTCAGCCATCCTTGCTGAAGACAACACAACACTCACTTGAATCAATGTCAGCACTGGCACAGTTGCATTGATGTGTCTGTGTGAGGGCAATCAGTGAGTGCCACCCATCCACCCACCCTCTGCCACCTCCAAGGGCAGCTTTAGCTCTGCTGAGACTCCCTATCTCTGGGTGGGTCAGTAATTCAGAGAGCCAGGGAGGTCTTACTCAGAGTGGCACGATGGTTTGTGTTGGAAGGGGCATTGAATATCACCCAGTGCCACCCCTGCCATGGGCAGGGACACCTCCCACCAGCCCAGGCTGCTCCAAGCCCTGTCCACCCTGGCCTGGGACACTCCCAGGGATGGGGCAGCCACAGCTGCTCTGCCCACCCTGTGCCAGGGCCTGCCCACCCTCCCAGCCACCAATTCCTCCCCAATATCCCATCTCTCCCTGCCCTCTGGCACTTTGAAGCCATTCCCCTTGTCCTGTCCCTCCAGCCCTTGCAAATGGTCTCTCTCCATCTTTCCTGTTGGCTCCTTCAGCTCCTGGAAGGCCACACTGAGGTCCCCCCAAAGCTTCTCTTCTCCAGGCTGGCCAATGCCAGCTGTGCCAGCCTTTCCTCCCAGCAGAGCTGCTCCATCCTCTGCCCATCCTGGGGGCCCACTCAGGTCTCTGTGGTCTGTGGGGAGCTCTGGTGAAGCTCAGTCAGTTTGGGCCCCTGTGACCCACATCAGAGGGGCTGAGGGACAGTCCCTTCCCTGCACAGGTGAGACACCAAGAGGAGAAGGATTTCTCCTGAGGAGAAGACAAAGCCCTGCCTGAGGTCTCTCAGTGAGGGATGTGACCTTCCCCCTTCCTTGCTGGGCTCGGACATCACACCAGCTGCTCAGGACACCATGAGCCAGGTCTCCATCCCACAGCAGACACCCCTCCAGCATCTTCCTGCTGGACAAGGCTGACGTGAGGTCACATTTACAGAGCAGCCAATTCCTGCAGCTCCTCAGGCCCACCAAGCCCTACAGGCTGTGGAAGCTCCCCCAAAAGCCACCTGACCTCAGGGCAGCCCTCAGGCAAAGCAAAGGTGGTGGCTTTCATCTCTAGAAGGCACTGGGGTGGCTTTCAGACTGAAATCCAGGAGTTCCTCAGCCTTTGGCCCAGCCTGGTGTGCACACACAGGAGGATGAAAGTCCATGTGCAGATTGTACTGAATTAAAAGAATTCAGATCATACTGAAATTGTACTCTCATAAGTGCTCAACTATATGAAGGTAACTAAGGAAAATAGAAGCATATATAAATAAAAACTGCCCTGAAACTTTTCTGTCTGTAAAATCTCTCTGCTCTTTCTTGGGTTCAGAACCAAAATCGCTGTGATTTTCAAGAGGAAGTGAAGACTTAGTGCCAGAAACTTTCCTGTGCCTGTAAAAATCTGTAAAATCTCTGCTTTCACTTTGACTCAGAACAAAAATTGCTCTGCTTTTCCAATAGAAAATAATGAACAAAAGAACCCTACCTTTCCTGTGGCCCTTTTCCAAGAGATTCCCTCAGGATTTTGAGGTTCCTCTGGCTGGGAAGGTGATAATCCCCACAGCTCCAGCCTGCCCGGGGCTGTGGGCACTCTGCAGGGGCAGCTGTGGGCACTCTGCAGGGGCAGCTGTGCCTTGCACTGCCCCTCTCTGTTTGCAGGCAATTAAAAGCCCAATCTAATCTCACCTGGAAAGTTAAACACTGGCTGGCACTTCCACGGGCACCCCGGGGGGTGCTGGCTGCCACTCCTGGGGCTCAGTGCTGCAGATCCTTGTCTTTTAGGAGCACTGCTGTGCCCTCCTGGGGGCAAACAGAGCTGCAGCCCCAGCCTTGGTTGGCCAGGCTGGAGAAGACCCAGACTGGAGAAGGGGGAACCATGAGCTCTGCAAAATGATAATAATAGGAATTAATAGAACTGCATTTATGCCCTCTGAGGAGGCAGAGAATTGCTGCTCTTTCCAGCAATGGGTGGGCTCTGTGTTTGAAGGTGCCCCCCTTGCCCAGGGCAGGGCTCTCTGACCACCACACCCCCGGGGACTCGTTGTTGTCCTTCCTTGCTCCGTGTGCTCTCCGTGGCCCCAGGAGCTGCTGGTGGGGCCTTCCCCTCAGCCCTGGGCACTCCTCTGCTCCTGCCTTTGCCCTGCCCAGCTTTGCCCTCAGCTCCTTTGGGTCTGCAGAGGGTTGTCTGCTCCTGCCTTTTGGTGGTTTTGGGCCATAAAGACTCTGCAGGGTCGTGTATGAGGCACCTCAATGTCTGAGCAAGTCCCTCCTGCCCTGCCCTGCCCTGCCTTGTCCTGCCCTGCCCTGCCCTGCCCTGCTGGAGAGGCCAGAGGAGGCCCCAGGATGGGCAGAGGATGGAGCAGCTCTGCTGGGAGGAAAGGCTGGCACAGCTGGCATTGGCCAGCCTGGAGAAGAGAAGCTTTGGGGGGACCTCAGTGTGGCCTTCCAGGAGCTGAAGGAGCCCCAAGAAAGATGGAGAGAGACCATTTGCAAGGGCTGGAGGGACAGGACAAGGGGAATGGCTTCAAACTGCCAGAGGGGAGGGCTAGATGGGCTATTGGGAAGGAATTGGTGGCTGGGAGGGTGGGCAGGCCCTGGCACAGGGTGGGCAGAGCAGCTGTGGCTGCCCCATCCCTGGGAGTGACCCAGGTCAGGTTGGACAGGGCTTGGAGCAGCCTGGGCTGGTGGGAGGTGTCCCTGCCCATGGCAGGGGTGGCACTGAGTGGGCTTTGGGGACCCTTCCTACCCAAACCATTCCATCATTTGGTGAGTAATACAGTATCTACCATGACAATAATGATTTCTTTGGCTAATTTGTGCCCCAGAGGTGGGCACAGAGCAGGCAGTGAGGGACCTGTCAGGCTGCTCAATGCCTTAAGTTTGATTTTCATTTCCTTTCCTTTCTCCCACCAGGATGATGTTTATCAGTGACCAAGCCCTCCATGAAGCACCCAAGACCAGGCTCTCTGAGCTCTGATCACCTCATGATCTGGAGAAGACAAAAAACTCCCTTAAAAAAGACAGGAAAATAGAAGCAGAGTTAATGAATGTAGATTTAATTTGTAGCAAACAGCTCCCTGAGAGCTCAGAGTCACAGCCCAGGAAAGAGAGGAGAACTGAGGGACACCCCAGGGGACTGGGGTGGGATTGTGCTGCCAAGTGCTCTCTGGGCACATGGGCTGGCACAGCTGTGCTGCACAACCAGAATTTCCCCTGACAGGTGGTCCTGGCCAAGGAATGTGCAGAGAAAGCTCTTTCCCAGGTGGCTCTGCCTTGAGGGAGACAAAGTAAACCTGAAGATGTGCTCCTGGTGTGGACACAGCAAACCTGGAGATGTGCTCCTGGTATGGGCAAAGCAAACCTGGATCCAATATGGTATGGAAAAGTGTGGATCCCTGAGGAAGCCCTGCCATTGGCATGGTTACTGCTGTCATTTCTCCTGGATGATTTTCTGGGCACAACTCCCCTGCCAGCGTGGGAAGAGCTGCTGGCAGCATCTCCTCTCTGATGCCCTTCTTTTCCCTGGCATGTGCCCTTGGCTGGGCCCTTGGAAGCTGAAGGAGCTGGCATTGCTTCTGTTGGCTCTGGCGAAACCCAGAGGGAGCTCAGCAGGTCCTGCACTGTGCAGGGACACTCCTGGCTGCTCCTCCTGGATGAATCTGTGCTCTCAGAGGAGCTTTGCCCATGGCCTGGCTGTGGAGCATGAGGGGACCTGCAGCCCCAGGGGGTTCCACCAGAGCAGTTTGGGAACAACTGCCAGAAACGGGGGGAAATTTATCCCTCCCTCAACCAATGTCTTCTCCCACCTGTCCTGGCCAGTCCTGTTTGGTTGATACTTGCAGTGCACAGGCAAAATATACATATTTCATCTATCTGTCTATCTATCTATCTATCTATCTATCTATCTATCTGTCTGTCTGTCTAGCTGTCTAGCTGTCTGTATCCATCTGTCTATCTATCTGTCTGTCTGTCTCTGCCTGTCTATTTAAAAAGATCCATCTGTTGTCAAGCAGCCATGAAATCCAAATGGCAGCTCTGGAAGGTTCCTGGGACAATCCCATCCTGAAGGTCACTTTGCTCAGGGTTTGCTGGGTCTCAGCAGCAACCAGGTGGTGGTGGAGGATGGAGAGTGTGGGAATGGTGGGAAAGGAGGAGGGGCAGCCCAATATCTGGGGCAGCAGAGGTGACAGAGGTGACAGCCTGGATGGAGGGGTCTGGAACGGAGATCAGTGCTGAGCAAAGTGGTGCCATGGAACCATGGAATGGCAGGGGCAGCAACTCTGGCAGGGGCAGCTCCTGTGGCAGGGGCAGATCCTGTGGAAGGGGCAGTAGCTCTGGCAGGGGTGGCTCCTGTGGCAGAGGCAGCTCTTGTGGCAGGGGCAGCAACTCTGGCAGGGGCAGCTCCTGTGGCAGGGGCAGCTCTTGTGTCAGGGACAGCTCTTTTGGCAGGGGCAGATCCTGCGGCAGGGGCAGCTCCTGTGGCAGGGGCAGATCCTGTGGCAGGGGCAGCTCCCAGCTCTGGCAGGGCTGAATCCCTTTGAGAACAGCAGTGGCTTCACATCTCATTCCTTGTCCTTTGCCATCCCCACCAGAGTCCTGGGAGCTGCATCCAAACCCTCAGGAGCCCCTGGCTGTCCTTGATCCCTCCTGCCCTCTCCAGGGCACTGAGAAGCTGTGCCCTCCTTGCCCAAGACAGTCAGAACGAGGCTGATTCAGAGGAGGAAAATGCACCAAGAGTGTTGGAGGAAAAGGACATCGTGTCCATTCCCAGCAGAGGATTATTCTGGGCAGGTGTGACCATGGTTGCCCCACTCATGTTCTTCCTCAAGCTCAGGTTGGTCCATTCCCTGACTGGTTTCCTCACCTCAACCCTCCCCACCCTGTCTGGGGAAGGGAGGGAGAGGCAGGACAGGACTGGGGGAAAGTTCAACGATGCCTGTGAGGACCAACCTCTGAGGACAGAGACAAAGGGAGGGTGGGAAGGGCACCAGGAGGCTCCTACTCAACCCAAGGGGGCACTGACTTGGTGGAGCTTCAGGTGGGACAAGGGGAATAAAGGGGGAGGGCAAGGGAGCTGCCAGAGCCTTTCTGGGAGGTTCTTCAGGGCTCAGAAGAGAAAAACCTGCATAGGAGCCAAAGGAAGTGCCTGAAACCAGGACAGTCTCACACTGAACAACTTTGAGTTTAACGCTCCACCCTGGGCTGTGTTTGCATGAAAACACCTACACAGGACCATGAGATGGTTTGAGTTGGAAAGCACCTTCAGATCATCTTGTTCCAACCCCCTGCCATGGGCAGGGCCCCTCCCACTGGCCCAGGTGACAAACCAGACCAGACATGCAGACACAGTTTTTGTATCTCAATCCCTTCTGGTTTTAAAGACTAGATGAGTCTTTCCTAAAGACTCAGGGAACAGAAATGGCCTGGAGAGCCCAGGACAGGGCCTGGGGCTTGGAGATGCTGAGCTAAAGCTGGGAGCCGGATGAGACAGCAAGTCAGGGGGCAAAGGTGTGACCACTCCTTCATCACAACCTCAGGGGGAGCTCAGCCTTCACTGCTCCTCATCCAGGTGTGCCCCGAGGCCTCTTCCCACCCCAGGGGCTGCTCCTGCCCCTGGATGTCCTGCTGGAGGAAGGTGCTGGCCAGGGATGTGCTGGAGGGTCCATGTCCAAGTCCTTGGTGCTGGTGAGCTGCAGATTTGGGTCAGGAGCCTCCTGTGTGGGGGAAGAAGAGCCCTGAGCTCTGGTTTGAGCAGCGTGGCCATGAGCTAAACCATGAAAGTTCCACCTCAACAGGAGGAAAGTCTTTATGTTGAGAGTGGCAGAGAACAGGAACAGTAGAGTGGAGTGGAGGTTCCTTTTCTGGTGACATCCCAAACCCACCCGGACCTGTTCCTGTGCCACCTGCTCCAGGTGACCCTCCCTGGGCAGGGGGTTGGACTGGGTGATCTCCAGGGGGCTCTTCCAACCCTGATAATTCTGGGATTTTGGGATTCTGGGGTTCTGGGGTTGTGCTACTGGTGGGTCCAGCTCCACCAACACGTGCCTGTGCCACGTTGTGCCACTCAGGGAGGAAGAGGAGGAGACCACCCAGCAGGGGCTGTGCCAGAATTACCTGGGGTGAGCACCTGGTGCCCATGGCTGGGTACAACCTGCTGCCCAAGCCAGGGTGTGGCAGGAATGCCCAGCTGGTCTGGAGCTGCTGTGTTGGGGTTCCCCAAGCCAGGGTGTGGCAGGAATGCCCAGCTGGGTCTGGAGCTGCTGTGTTGGGGTTCACTGCACCCCATTGCTGCCCATCAAAGTGCTGGTTGGTTGGAAGTTGCAGACCTGGGCCCACCTTGGTGGAGATGCTCATTGTCCATCCAGGGGCTTTCATGGAGGGCTGTGGTGGTGGAGCTGGGAGAGGAAAAAAGGGAAGCAGAGGCCAGGTGAGGACATTTGGATGGGACAGAACCTCAGAGTGAATCCTCCCCCCAACCTCCTGCCACAGTGTCCCCTGAGCCGATGGCACTGCCAGGGAGAGTCACGTGGCACTGGCATTATCTGTGCAGAAAAACTGGGTGTTCTATACACAGCCCTCCACAGAGGCCACTGAGCCCAAACACACCCCGAGGCCCCACAAAACCCACCACCCAGGGGACCTCCCACATGGAAAGGAGACACAGGGATGACTTCCAGCCACCCCCAGGGAGGAGAACAAGGTGTCAGCACAGAGTTGGGAGGTCACTGCTGCTGTCACCTGGTCTGTGGGGGTGAGCACAGGCCAGTCCTGGTGTCCTCTCCCTGCCTTCACCTCGGGCCCATCTGCAATGCCAGTTGTGCAAACTGGCCCTGCAATCTGCCCCTGCCCAGCTCCTGCTTCCAGCAGAAATTCATCCTCTCCAGAGGCGCAGGACAAGGCCAACCCTTCCCTGGCACAGCCTCGGGGTGAGGCTCTGGTGGCACCTCTGGCTCCAGAATGCTCTGGATGCTGTGCTGGCTCCCCCCTATCCCCAGTCCAACCATCAGGAATGGGCTGGACACAAAGGAAAGCTTCTCGTGCTCCTCTGGTGACCCACACAGGTTCATCCCCCTCCTGAGATGGCTCCAGGGGTCGAGAGAATGTGAGATTTGGGAGACACTGGGCACTGCACAGCTCTGAGTATTCCCTTGGCCAGGAGGGGCATGGAGGGATGGGACAAAGGCAATGGTTTTAAGCTGAAGGAAGGCAGGGCTAGATGGGATATTGGGCAGGAATTGCTGTCTGGGAGGGTGGGCAGGCCCTGGCACAGGTTGGGCAGAGCAGCTGTGGCTGCCCCATCCCTGGGAGTGTCCCAGGCCAGGTTGGACAGGGCTTGGAGCAGCCTGGGCTGGTGGGAGGTGTCCCTGCCCATGGCAGGGGTGGCACTGGGTGGGCTTTTAAGGTCCTTCTCAACCCAACCCATTCCATAAATCTCTGATCTCTGAACTCAGCACCAGCTCAGCCTCACAGTGACCTCTCTCTTGGTTGGCATCTCCTGCCAACCACGAGGCATTTTACACCCGCCATGTTTTTAGCAGGTAGTTGCTGAAAACATAGGACCAGTTTTGCTCAGGGAACTCTAAACCATCTGGAAGCTTCCAGAGGTGATGGGGTGGTGGGAAGGAGCTGGATCTTTGGAAGGAGCCTCATCTCAGCATCCCAGGGCTGTTGGAGCTCAGGGAAGGGGAGGCTGCTCCTCCTGAGGGACACAGGCCCAGCACAGCCAGGGTGTGCCATGCCAGCAGCTCTGTGCCTGCAGGGCTCTGGGCACAGCTCTGTCCTGGGGTCTGGGGGCATTTTCCTCCTGGCAGGACCACAAGGGGCTTGAGAAGTTCAAAGGAAAACAGGAAGCTCAAGAGGAGCCAAGAGTGTGGCCAGGTGGCCAAGAAGGCCAATGGCATCCTGGCCTGGATCCAAAGTAGCGTGGCCAGCAGGCCCAGGGCAGTGAGCCTTCCCCTGGCCTCTGCCTTGGGGAGGCCACACCTTGAGTGTTGTGTTGAGTTGTGGACCCCTGAGTTGAGGCAAGAGATTGAGGGGCTGGAGCGGGGCCAGAGAAGAGCAAGGAGGCTGGAGAAGGGAGTGGAGCACAAGTGCTGTGGGGAGAGGCTGAGGGAGCTGGGGGTGTTTGTGCTGGAGAAGAGGAGGCTGAGAGGTGACCTCAGCACTGTCTGGAAGTGCCTGAAGGGAAGTTGTGGCCAGGTGGGGGTTGGTCTCTTCTCCCAGGCACTCAGCAATAGGACAAGGGGGCACAGGCTCAAGCTCTGCCAGGGGAGGTTTGGGTTGGATATCAGGAAGAAATTCTTTGCAGAGAGAGTGCTCAGGCATTGGAATGGGCTGCCCAGAGAGGGGGTGGATTCCCTATCCCTGGAGGTTTTTCAAGTGAGCTTGGCCGTGGCACTGAGTGCCATGATGTGGTGACGGGACTGGAGTTGGCCCAAGGGTTGGACTTGATGATCTCAGAGGTCTTTTCCAACCCAATCCATTCTATGATTCTGTGATTCTAAGTTCAAAGGAAAACGCTGCTTTGTGATTCCCTTTCAGGAAAGCAACTTGGAGGTGCATCCCACCTGTTAAAAGCTGTGGGAGTGAGGAGGAACCAAAACAGCTTGGAGAAGGTTCAGTGGTTTGTGTGGTCACTGAAGGACTCTGGGGTGGCCCAAGAGGGTCAATCTGCAGCTCCTCAGCTCTGCCTGTCCCTGCTGACCCACCAGCTCTGGGCACCTTTGATGCAGGGACTGGGGTATGGACCCATCACCATGGAACGCTGAATTCTCCCTCTTGTCCAAAATCCCTCCTGTGCCACCTGCAGGAGGAACCAGCCCGGGAGTCCTCGCAGAGCTGCCCGTGTCCCAGAGCTCCCCCTGCTCCCTGAAACAGGAATTGGGGATTCAGGAACTTCCAGTATTTTTAATGGGTCCTTAATTCCAGATACAGGTGCCTGAAGCTCCCAGAATGGGCAGAGGAGCTGGGGAGGGGCTGGGGCACCAGGGCAGGAATCTCAGGGCAGGAATCTCAGAGCAGGAATGCCGGGACAGGAATCCCGGGGGCAGGAATCTCAAGGCAGGAATCCCGGGGCAGGAATCTCAGGGCAGGAATCCCGGGGCAGGAATCACAGGGCAGGAATCACAGGGCAGGAATCCCGGGGCAGGAATCTCAGGGCAGGAATCCCGGGGCAGGAATCCCGGGACAGGAATCTCAGGGCAGGAATCTCGGGACAGAAATCTCAGGGCAGGAATCTCAGGGCAGGAATCTCAGGGCAGGAATCCCAGGGCAGGAATCCCGGGGCAGGAATGCCGGGACAGGAATGCCAGGGCAGGAATCCCAGGGCAGGAATCCCTGGGCAGGAATCCTGGGACAGGAATCCCAGGGCAGGAATCTCAGGGCAGGAATGCTGGGACAGGAATCTCAGGGCAGGAATGCCAGGGCAGAAATGCCAAGGCAGTAATCCTATGGCAGGAATCCCGGAGCAGGAATCCCGGGGCAGGAATCTCAGGGCAGGAATGCCGGGGCAGGAATCCCAAGACAGGAATCCAAGGGCTCCAGGAATCCCGGGGCAGAAAATGGAATCAACACTTTTCCTCTTCACAAACTGGTCAGTGCCGGAATTTGGCCATCCCGAAGCCTGGCACGGAGGGCCACATGACCCTACGGGTTGGCACTTGGGTTTGGTCACTTGGTCTTTGCTCTTCTGTGTGTCTACACCTGGCTTAGGAGAAGACAAGCCAGAGGCTCCGCTTATCCCAAGGCTCAGCTTATCCCAGAGGCTCTGCTTATCCACAGCTGAGCTCCTGCCGTTTGCAGGAGCGACCACGGCGTGTCCCCACAGCGCTGTGCTCTGTCCCTGCTCCGCCCCTGCTCCCTCCCAGCTCCCTCCCTGCTCCCTCCGTGCTCCATCCCTGCTCCCTTCCTACTCCCTCCCTGCTCCCTCCCTGCTCCATCCCTGCTCCCTTCCTACTGCCTCCCTGCTCCCTCCCTGCTCCATCCCTGCTCCCTTCCTACTCCATCCCTGCTCCCTCCCTGCTCCATTCCTACTCCATCCCAGTTCCCTCCCTGCTCCATCCCAGCTCCATCCCAGTTCCCTCCCTGCTCCATCCCAGTTCCCTCCCTGCTCCATCCCTGCTCTATCCCTGCTCCATCCCATCTCCATCCCAGTTCCCTCCCTGCTCCCCCCCAGTTCCCTCCCTGCTCCATCCCAGCTCCCTCCCTGCTCCATCCCTTTTCCCTCCCAGCTCCCTCCCAGCTCCTCTCAGCAGGAGCGCCCAAGTGGCAGCTGCTCTGCATGCCCATGGATGTGCCCCCTCCAGGCTGCTCCGGCCGCTGCCACGGGCAGGGCTGGCAGAGAAACCCCCTGACCTTCACCTGCTGCGGTGCCCTCGCTGCGGGCACGGAGGGGCCAGTGCGGGCAGTGCTGAAAATGCCCAGCAGAGCACCCAGCCCTGGAAACACCCAACAGTGTGGGGAGGTCACAGGGCAAGGGCTGCAGAGCACCAGGGGCCCTGCTTGTTGGCATCAGGCACGTTGTGCTGAGCCCCCAAATGTCCCAAAAAACTCCTCCTGTGGAATGTTTGGTGTCCCTGTGGGGTGGGAGGGAGGGAGAAGCCTCCCTGTGCTTGCTGGGCACACACCTGAGCCCCGCCCAGGGCACAGCAGAGCCCACCCCAGGACATACCAGAGCCCACCCCAAGACACAGCAGAGCCCACCCCAGGGCACAGGAGTTGGGGTGGCAGAAGAACTTGGCCCTTTAGAGCTGCCCCTCTGCCGCTCAGGTGAGCCCCCCCTGCAGAGCTGCTCATGCCCTGGGGGCAGCACAGGAAGGACATGGAGCTGCTGGAGAGGCCAGAGGAGGCGCCAGGATGGGCAGAGGATGGAGCAGCTCTGCTGGGAGGAAAGGCTGGCACAGCTGGCATTGGCCAGCCTGGAGAAGAGAAGCTTTGGGGGGACCTCAGTGTGGCCTTCCAGGAGCTGAAGGAGCCCCAAGAAAGATGGAGAGAGACCATTTGCAAGGGCTGGAGGGACAGGACAAGGGGAATGGCTTCAAAGTGCCAGAGGGCAGGGCTAGATGGGCTATTGGGCAGGAATTGGTGTCTGGGAAGGGTGGGCAGGCCCTGGCACAGGGTGGGCAGAGCAGCTGTGGCTGTCCCATCCCTGGGAGTGTCCCAGGCCAGGTTGGACAGGGCTTGGAGCAGCCTGGGCTGGTGGGAGGTGTCCCTGCCCATGGCAGGGGTGGCACTGAGTGGGCTTTGGGGTCCCTCCCAACCCATTCCAGGATTCTGTATCTGCATGACTAGCCCTGAAAGCAGCAACAGGAAGGGGAACACCCAAATTCACCAGAATCCATCAGGAATGTGGTCAGGACACCCCAATCCCCCTCCCTTGCCCTTTCAGACACAGGGTGTCTCTTCACACCTGGGCACTGCAGGTGCCACAGGCCCTCTCTCCTCCCTGCCCACAGCCAGGTGTGCCAATCACCTGAGACCCAAGGAGGGGGGAGGGCAAATAAGGCCCACATTGTCCTCAAGAAATGGGGAGGAGATCCTGATGACTTCTGTGATGCTACAATTCCATAATGTGATGGAATCCCACCAGAATTGGCTCCACAGCCAGACTTGCTGGGGGATTCCCAACCTGTTGCTCCAGCTCCAAGCCCTGCACACAGACCAGGGGAGTGTCTTAGGTAGGAAAAAAAAGCAATGGCAGAAGAAAGATGCCCTTTGATGCCCCTCATTTCTCCTGGCTGAACTGCACCAACAACTCCCTGGCACCCAAACTCATCACACAACCTCCAACAGAGAGAGGAGAAAAGGTTTGGAATTGAACTGGGGCTGAGACAGCTCCTGGTTTTAGTTAAGACAGCTCCTGAGTTTATCCTGATTTTAGTTAATACAACTCCTGATTTTAGCTAAGACAGCTCCTAATTTTAGTTGACACCTTCTGATTTTAGTTGACACCTCCTTACTTTAGTTACTACAGCTCCCGATTTTAGTTACTACAGCTCCTGATTTTAGTTGACGCCTCCTGATCTTATCCTGATTTTAGTTAATACAGCTCCTAATTTTAGTTAATACAACAACTGATTTTAGTTGACATCTCCTGATTTTAGTTAATACAGCTCCTGATTTTAGCTGAGACACCTCCTGATTTTAGTTAAGACAGCTCCTGAGTTTAGTTAATTCAACTCCTGATTTTAGTTGACATCTCCTGATTTTAGTTAATACAGCCCCTGAGTTTAGCTGAGACACCTCCTGATTTTAGTTAAAACAGCTCCTGATTTTAGTAAGACAGCTCCTGATTTTATCCTGATTTTAGCTAAGACAGCTCCTGGTTTTAGTTAATACAACAACTGATTTTAGTAAGACAGCTCCTGATTTTAGCTAAGACGGCTCCTGATTTTATCCTATTTAGTTAATGCAGCTCCTGATTTTAGTTAAGACACCTCCTGATTTTATCCTGATTTTAGCTAAGACAACTCCTGGTTTTAGCTAAGCCAGCTCCAGATTTTAGTTAAGACAGCTCCTGATTTTAGTTAAAACTTCTCCTGATTTTATCGTGATTTTACTTAAGCCAGCTCCTGATTTTAGCTAAGCCAGCTCCTGATTTTAGCTCAGCCAGCTCCAGCCTTTGTGCTTCCATGAGGGAAGGCTCAGGAATGAGGTGCTGGTGGTTGGGGTGGCTGGTTGGGCTCTCCCCCTGCAGACTGGCAGCCCCAGGACACACAGGGCTGAGTTCCACAGCCCTGCTGGGACCTGGCAAATTCTGACGCTCAGCAGATTTGCTGGTGTTGCCCTTCTTAGAAATGTGGTTGCACATTTTTCTCCCCCAAGCTTTGGGGTTTTTCCACTCTCTCTCCCACGATGGGAAACACCTCCAGGTCTTCTCTGCAGTTTCACTCCCACAGGTAAATTGAACCTGCAGGCAAACACCACCCGTGGAAAACTCCAGCTCCAAAGGGGAGTGTTTTGGAAAGTCAGGAGAGTGTGAAAGTAGGGCCAGAGTGGAAACTATTCCTGCCCCAGGAGGGAAGGGATTGTGTTCCCTCCTGGGCTCCTTCTCCGCAGCGTTTCGGGTTTGGAGCCAACCCTGGTTTGCAAAGTGCACCAAAGCCAAACGAAGCCAACCATGGGCTGACCAAAATTCAATGTTGTCCCATGAAACATAGTTGAGGTGAAGGAAATTGTGTGGAATGGCAGTTGAGGTTGAGTGAACACAAAGGCAGAGGAATTTGGGCACGTTGTGGGACGTGTAGGGAATATCTTTGCCTTTGCAGCTGGTACAAATTGGAGATGAAAGTGCTCACCCTGGGCCAAAACGGTGGTTGGGCAAAGCAGCTCCATTGTCTTCGAAAACTAAATATTGTTTCTCGAGGATTTGTGTTTGTGTAGCTTCGAGATATTCCCCAGGGAACTCTGGGGAGAGCCAGGGGGGAGATAAAATTATCCTGCAGCCTCAGGCAAAGCTGGAAGGTTGGAAAGAAAAGCTCCAGGAGCTCAGACAAAGGGCCGTGGGGAGGCTCGTGGAGGTGGCACCTCCAGAGAAAGGTGTGGAAGAGGAGGAAGTGCTGCCCATCCCACCTTTGCTGGGGAGTCTCCTTGTTCAAACCAGGCAATGTGGAAGTTTGTCCTTCCCTGTGTGTTTGTCCACTGGGTGGGAGAGGAAGGACGGACGAGGATTGTGGAGATCCAAAAGCAGTGGCAAAAATGGCATTTTATATCCCACAATCCCAAGATCCCTGAGGCTGGCACAGTCCTGCCAGCCCCTGGAGCCCACTCTGTGCCCCATGCCCACCTTGGCACAGCCCTGCCAGCCCCTGGAGCCCACCCTGTGCCCCATGCCCACCTTGGAAAAGCCCTGCCAGCCCCTGCAGCCCACCCTGTGCCCCATGCCCATCTTGTCCCCCAGCCCAGAGCACTCAGTGCCACGGCCAGTCCTGCCTTGGGCACCTCCAGGGCTGGGCACTCCAACCCTCCCTGGGCAGCCCCTGCCAGTGCCTGCCCAGCCTTTCCAGGCAGAAATTCCTGCTGCTGTGCCCTCTGCCCCTGCCCTGGCCCAGCCTGAGGCCGTGCCCTCTGCTCCTGTCCCTGTGCCCTGGGGCACAGCCCGACCCCCTGTTCCAGCTCCCCCCTCCTGGCAGGGATTGCAGAGCCAGAAGGTGCCCCCTGAGCCTCCTTTGCTCCAGCTGAGCCCCCCCAGCTCCCTCAGCTGCTGCTCCAGCCCCTGCCCAGCTGTTCTTCTCCCACCATGGGGTCACCACTGCACTGAAGCTGCTCCTGCCATGAGCAAAGGGAGATAAAATGAGATGCTGCCCCTCCTGGGGGATTTCAGTGCCAGGATTGTCAGGAAAACATTGAATTTCCTGCCATTTTTTATCACTATTCAGCCAACAGCTGTTTGTGCCTTGGAGAACCATCTCTTGCTCCACAAGAATGAAACTCAAGAAGACAAAGACCCTGAGACATCCCAGCTCATGAATCTTCACCTTCACACCTCAACCTTGTGCTGGTGGCCAGAAGGGTGTTCTGGGAATACAAAGCTCTGAGGGGCACACGGAATTCACTTTATATTCACCTTCTGGAAATTTCTGCTTTCCAGGGGCCAAAAAATAAGGATTTTCCTGCTCCTTTCCCCCCCTTTTTCTTACAGAACAGTTATTTGAAGTGATGCCATTTCCAGGACATGGCAGTGCTTGGGGCACTTTGGGGCTGCCTTTCTGATCATCCCAACGTGCCCTCCACCACCCAGATCTTTGGGGTGGTCCAGATATGTTGGGTCCAGTCCTGTTTAACATCTTTAGTGATGATTTAAATGAGTGGATTGAGTGCATCAGCAGCAAATTTGCTGCTGACACCAAGTTGGGAGGGAGTGTCGACCTGCTGGAAGGCAGGAGGGCTCTGCAGAGGGATCTGGAGAGACTGGAGAGATGGGCTGATTGCAATGGGATGGAGTTCAGCAAGGCCAAGTGCAGGTCCTGCCCTTTGGCCACCCCAAGCCCTGCAGCGCTCCAGGCTGGGCACAGAGTGGCTGGAGAGCAGCCAGGCAGAAAGGGACGTGGGGGGACTGAGGGACAGGAAGCTCAAGAGGAGCCATGAGTGTGGCCAGGTGGCCAAGAAGGCCAATGGCATCCTGGCCTGGATCCAAAGTAGCGTGGCCAGCAGGCCCAGGGCAGTGAGCCTNGTGGGGGTTGGTCTCTTCTCCCAGGCACTCAGCAATAGGACAAGGGGGCACGATGGGCTCAAGCTCTGCCAGGGCAAATTGAAGTTGGAGAGCAGAAAAAACTTCTTTGCAGAGAGAGTGCTGAGGCATTGGAATGGGCTGCCCAGAGAGGGGGTGGATTCCCCATCCCTGGAGGTTTTTCAAGTGAGCTTGGCCGTGGCACTGAGTGCCATGATCTGGTGATGGGACTGGAGTTGGCCCAAGGGTTGGACTTGATGATCTCGGGGGTCTTTTCCAACCCAATCCATTCTGTGATTCTATGAAATGGGTTTGCATGGAGGAACCCAGAAGTTTCTCCTCACCCAAGGTCAGGGTTTGGCTTAGAGGGACTATATTTAACTGTGATTAGAGGACCTCTGCATTGTGCTGAAACAATTCCATACACAGCAATCTCACTGTAATTTAATTTTTTGTCTGGCCTGAGATCCCCCATTTCTTTAGTGAGATTTGGGGGGTGAGGATGGGATTTCATTACAGGAGCAAAGAGAAGATCATAGGAGAGAAAAATTAATAGTTTCCCTTGTTGCAGTTTAATCTGTTTAAATGACTTTAGAAAAGGCTCAGGGCCTGAAATATCTGACTGTTCCCCAGTAAAGCAGCTTAAAGAGTCCCCTGGAAAACCCTTGATTGGTTTTCCTCAGGATAACTGGATATTGAGGTTTTCAAACCAGACCTTAAGGCAGCATTTTCTCACACTCTTGGAAGAGCTGAGAATTTATTTTTCAACAGGAAAAAAGGCCCTTGTGAGTCTGTCAGTTTGCTGTTAACTGAGTTCAGGCTCCAGAGCCAGCTGAGATTTTACACCCTGGATAAATCCACGCTGGGGCTGGACAATGTCACAACTGAGTCCCATCAGAGAGACCATGAGGGGTGGTTTCCATTGGGTGGGGAAAGATTTTTCTAGAGAAGTCCTGAGTCAAGAAAATAGAACTTTCTGCCATCCACTGAACAACAGGAAGCACCTTTGCCCCCAGTGCAACATCCACTCCCAACCCTGGCCTGAAAACCTTCCTGGGGTGGGTGCAGAACATCTCAGTGACTCCTTGTTTGCTGCTGGGACAGGGTCTTTTACTCCACTGAGATCCCAAACCCAAACTATTCCAGGTCCTGAAAGCAGCTCCAGACTAAAGATCTGAAGGTTGGAGTTCAAGAGAGCCAATAAAGTGAATTTTCATTGTCTCAGGTCCTCTGTGCTCCTTCACATGCAGTTACTGCTGGGTGATGATGAACCATTCCTGGAGCAGGACACTGGGGTGAGTCTTCAGTGACTTCTTGCTTCTGGAAGAGCCTCCAAATGTCTCTGGCTTGCTTTGGCTCAGAGGTCAGCACATCGTGGGGCTGTGGGAGGACCTGGGGTTGCCACTGACAAACATCTGATTGAAGAAAATCTCCCAAGTTATCAGTGAAAAATGTGGAAACCCAGAATGCCAGAGGGGCTTGGGTTGGGAGGGACCCCAAAGCCCACCCAGTGCCACCCCTGCCATGGGCAGGGACACCTCCCACCAGCCCAGGCTGCCCCAAGCCCTGTCCAACCTGGCCTGGGACACTCCCAGGGATGGGGCAGCCACAGCTGCTCTGCCCACCCTGTGCCAGGGCCTGCCCACCCTCACACAGAAGGATTTCTCCTGCAATGGCCCCTGTTAGGAAATCCTCCTCCCTGGGCACATCCTATTGGCATCACTGCCAGGACAGGGTTCACTGGCACAGCTCTTGCCAAACCCCTCTCTCTAGATTTTCAGACTCACACTCAGAGTCTGAGCCCTCCTGGTGCCCCTGGAGCTGCAAATGCAGCAGCCAAAGGCTTGCTGTGCCCACAGCCCCTCCCTGCCCACAGTGCCCCCAGCCTGCCCTTCTCTGCCCCTGCCCTGGCACAAAACTTGGTATGTGTTTGTCCTTCTCTTCCCTGGCTCAGCCTTAGAAGGGCAGCCAGAGGTTTAGTGAGACCCTCCTGACCATCTGGTGGCATCTGCACAAGCTTCAAGGAGCTCTTTTCTCCCCCCAGGGAATTTTTGAAGAGCTTCCCAAGGCTCAGCCCTGCAGGACCAGCTCCCCCCGTACCTGGTGGCCGAGCAGCTGCTGCACTTTGACCCCTCCTCTCCCCTCTCTGCTTCCCATTTTCCTCCAGACCCGCTGCTGTTGCTGAATTTGGGTTGTGCCTCGAGTTATTAATTCATCCCATGCCAAGGAACTGGTTCCTTCTTCTCTTTGAGCAGCTGTTTCACATAATCCCTCGTTCCAGTTGGCTTCCAAAGCTCCCAGGAGGAGCCCAAGGACTCAGCTGTGTCAGGGCTGCAGGAATTCCTGGGAGATGCTTGGGATGGGGAAATCCACAGTTCTCCCTGCAGGGATCAGGACATAAGGCCCATTGTTGAGACCAAACTGGGACTTCCAGTACAACCCACTTGGCCCTGCCAGTCTCCCCCCAGCCTCCTGGGGCACAGCCTGAAATATTCTGCCTTTGCTCTTAGGCCAGAGTTTAATTTATTTCCTTGTAAGAGAGAAGAAAATCTGTTCAGATTAGAACTGATCAATCCAACCAATTAAAAAAAAACAAAAACAAAAAAACCCCAAAAAACCCAAAAACCCACTCAAATGCTCCTTTAACTTGGCCAGCTCCAGAAAAACTGTCCTTAAATCCTCCAATTTAGCATCTGCCACAGAGGAATGTGTGGTTGGCCCCGATGGGAGGACTGTGGCAATGAGCTCTCTGGATTGTCCTCCTGCTTTAGCAAGAAGTGCATCAGTGGCATGTTCAGGGAGTTTTTAGTTGTGGTGGTTTGACTCCAACACAGCCCTTTTTGTTGTCCTGTTTCCCTCAGGGCTCCCATCAGCTGTTCCTTGGAAACCAAGGTCTGGCTTTGGCCCATGGCAAGTTCTCAGAGCCTGAGGAGTCTCTCCACATTTCCTGACCCCAACTGGCCCGTGGGGCTTTCATGTCCTGCAGCACCTTCTCACCTGCACAGCAAGTTCTGTGAGAAGCAGCTCAGGGTTGGGGACAACAGCAGGACAAGGTGGGATGGCCTCAGAGTGGAGGAGGGCAGGGACAGGTGGGATGCGGGGAAGGAATTCTGCCCTGGGAGGCTTGGAAAGCTCTGACAACATTCCCTGGAGGAAAAAAAAAGAGCTCCTTGTGATTTGTGCAGATGCCACCAGATGGTCAGGAGAGTCTCAGTAAACCTCTGACTGCCCTTCTAAGGCTGAGCTAAGGAAGGGAAGGACAAACACATGCCAAGTTTTGTGCCAGGGCAGGGGCAGAGAAGGGCAGGCTGGGGGCACCGTGGGCAGGGAGGGGCTGTGGGCACAGCAAGCCTTTGGCTGCTGCATTTGCAGCTCCAGGGGCACCAGGAGGGCTCAGACTCTGAGTGTGAGTCTGAAAATCTAGAGAGAGGGGTTTGGCAAGAGCTGTGCCACTGCCCCCTGTCCTGGCAGTGATGCCAATGGGATGTGCCCAGGGAGGAGGATTTCCTTACAGGGGCCATTGTAGGAGAAATCCTTCTGTGTGAGGGTGGGCAGGCCCTGGCACAGGTTGGGCAGAGCAGCTGTGGCTGCCCCTGAATCCCTGGGAGTGTCCCAGGCCAGGTTGGACAGGGCTTGGGGCAGCCTGGGCTGGTGGGAGGTGTCCCTGCCCATGGCAGGGGTGGCACTGGGGGGGCTTTGAGGTCCTTTCCACCCCAACCCATTCCATGATTCTGTGATTCTGCCACCACTTGTGGGCAGAGGAGCTTCTGCCCTGGGTACCCCAGAACCAGCTCATTAAGGAAATTAAGGGGCTTGTCCCACCCTCCCCTCTGTGCCAGCACCAGCTCTTGCAGCCTGTGCCCTGTCCTCCTTCTCCCACCCTTCCTGCAGCTCTGCCCTCTCTTCTGGGTGTCCTGAGCAGGCCCAGCTCCTGGGGCTCTCCCACCCAACAAGGAGAAGCTCCAGCTCCAGCAGGTGATGGTTTCACAGCATCCCTGGCTCCCTGTGGAAACGGTGCTGCCAATCCAACCAGAGCCAGCCTGTGGTTCCAGCCCAGCAGCTCCAGCTCCAGCTCCAGCAGGTGATGGTTTCACAGCATCCCTGGCTCATCCTCCCTGTGGGAATGGTGCTGCCAATCCCACCAGAGGCAGCCTGTGGTTCCAGACCATCAGCTCCAGCTCCAGCTCCAGCTCCAGCTCCAGCTCCAGGAGGTGATGGTTTCCCAGGATCCCTGGCTCCTCCTCCCTGTAGAAATGGTGCTGCCAACCTTACCAGAGCCAGCCTGTGGTTCCAGACCATCAGCTCCAGCTCCAGCAGGTGATGGTTTCACAGCATTCCTGGCTCATACTCCCTGTGGTAATGGTGCTGCCAACCCCACCAGAGCCAGCCTGTGGTTCCAGCCCAGGATCTCTGCTCTGTTCCTGGGATTCAGCAGATCTCCTGTGTGACTTTGGACAAGTCCCACCAGCCAAAGCCCCCAAAGAGGTCCAAGCCCTGAGAGCTCAGCAGCCCCACAGCAGGGGTTGGTTTGGGTGGCCAAGCACATGTGTGGGACCCTGATTTTTGCCCTCTGTGGTTTTATAAACCTTTGGCCTCTGTTCCTCAGGTCCCACACCCAGGGGGTTGTGTGTTAAATCGAGGGATGTCAGGACAGTTCTCCACATGTGAATTGAGGTGAGTTGGGTTTAATCACAAAATCCTAGAATGGATTGGGTTGGAAAAGACCTCCGAGATCATCAAGTCCAACCCTTGGGCCAACTCCAGTCCCGTCACCAGATCATGGCACTCAGTGCCACGGCCAAGCTCACTTGAAAAACCTCCAGGGATGGGGAATCCACCCCCTCTCTGGGCAGCCCATTCCAATGCCTCAGCACTCTCTCTGCAAAGAAGTTTTTTCTCATCTCCAACTTCAATTTGCCCTGGCAGAGCTTGAGCCCCCCGTGCCCCCTTGTCCTATTGCTGAGTGCCTGGGAGAAGAGACCAACCCCCACCTGGCCACAACTTCCCTTCAGGCACTTCCAGACAGTGCTGAGGTCACCTCTCAGCCTCCTCTTCTCCAGCACAAACACCCCCAGCTCCCTCAGCCTCTCCCCACAGCACTTGTGCTCCACTCCCTTCTCCAGCCTCCTTGCTCTTCTCTTCTCAGTTGGGTTGGAAGAGACCTCTGAGATCATCAAGTCCAACCCTTGATCCAACCCCACTGGGATCACTGTGGCACAGAGTGCCATGGGCTGGTGATCCCAGTGGGGCTGGATCAAGACATGTTGGATTCTCTGTCCCTGGAGGTGTTTAAGAGGACACTCAGTGCCACATCCAGTGCCTTCTCCAGCCTCGTTGCTCTTCTCTGGCCCCGCTCCAGCCCCTCAATCTCTTTCCTCAACTGAGGGGCCCAGTTTAGGAGGCTCATCCTTTTCCTGAGCCCATCATTGCCCCCTCCCATGAAGAGGAGCCAGGGCCACATTTCACCTCCTCAGGCCTTTCAGAGTCTCAGCACGGCTCAGGTGGAAAGGCTCTAACCCCTTATCCAAGCAGAGAAATGCAAAAATGATCATCTCTACTAATTTTGAGTCTCCTTCTGTGGACAGTCACTGAATATTCCTTTTGTATCCTCAGTGGGAAACACTCCAAACTTTTCTAGTTGTTCCCCTCCTGAAAAGGAATGAGGTTTTTCCTCTTTCCCCAAAAAGAACCCCAGGATTTGCCTGCTGGTGTTCAATCCCCACTCCTCTCCTTCTGGCAGGATCCAATCCCCAGCAAACATCATGGAAAACCTTTTGAAACAGAAAAATGCCAGGTAGAACTCCAAGCCCACTCATTATTTGTCATGCCTTGTTTTAAATAACCTGTCAAAACAAACAAAGACCTTCTGGGCTGAGGCTTCTTCTGGCAATTTTTAGTCCTGGCTGAATTTTCGCAACCACCTTGCAGCAACAAACCCACTGATTGGTGTGGGCACCTTTGGTACCACGGTAAAAATAGTTTCAATATTCCCACAGTGGGGGCATTTAAATAGAAATGTCCTTTTTATTTGGGCTGACAGAGTCCTCAGGCAAGGCTGGCCCAGGGTAGAGGCAGGACTGGCACTGCCAGGCGGTGAAGGGGTGGGTACTCAGCCCTCTGCCCTCACAGGGGAGGGGGATCAGGGGCCAGGGCTGGGGGTTGGATCTGAGCCCACCTTGGACCTGGGTGGTCACAAACAGAACCCACCAGTGACCTATTTCATACCCCAGGTGGTGGAGGGCAGAGTTGACCCAATATCCCAGGATCCCTGAGGCTGGCACAGCCCTGCCAGCCCCTGCAGCCCAGCCTGTGCCCCATGCCCACCTTGGCACAGCTCTGCCAGCCCCTGGAGCCCACCCTGTGCCCCATGCCCACCTTGGAAAAGCCCTGCCAGCCCCTGGAACCCACCCTGTGCCCCATGCCCACCTTGTCCCCCAGCCCAGAGCACTCAGTGCCACAGCCAGTCCTGCCAAGGGCACCTCCAGGGCTGGGCACTCCAACCCTCCCTGGGCAGCCCCTTCCAGTGCCTGCCCACCCTTTGCAGGCAGAAATTCCTGCTGCTGTGCCCCCTGCCCCTGCCCTGGCCCAGCCTGAGGCCGTGCCCTCTGCTCCTGTCCCTGTGCCCTGGGGCACAGCCCGACCCCTTGTCCTGGCTCCTCTTTCTGGCACGGATTGCAGAGCCAGAAGGTGCCCCCTGAGCCTCCTTTGCTCCAGCTGAGCCCCCCCAGCTCCCTCAGCTGCTGCTCCAGCCCTTGCCCAGCTCCCTGGGTACCCTCCAGCCCCTCAGTGTCCCTTCCCTGAGGGCCAGAACTGGGCACAGCCCTGGAGGTGCCTCAGCAGTGCCAGCACAGGGGACAGTCCCTGCCCTGGGCTGTGCCCACACAATTTGTCCACATCAAACCCCTCAGATCTATGGCAAGAAACAGGCCTGGAAGGTGATGAAGTCTCTGAAAATCCTGGTGGTGAGTGAGATCTCCAAGCAAAGTGGATTAAAAATCCAAGGGAATCTTTAACCCAAATCTTGGCTTTTGTAGAACAACCACCAGAGCAGAGTCTCCTCTGATCCAGAAAAGCTGCTGTGGTTGGGGAACCAGGAGGAGTTGTGACCTCAGGAGGAGTTCCAGAGCAGCTGCAGCAAATTAACTTTTCCAAAGTGATTATGGATGGGATGGAATCTGGAAAATTCCCCCATGTGAGGGGTTGATTTTTTTTTGATGGGACAGTAAAATGCAAGGCCATGGCTGAGGTTTCATCTCAAACCTCTCACCCTGGGCTGGCTCAGACCTGGAGCCTTGGAGGGGACACACAAACCCAGCAGGGCCCTAAAAACAGAAACTCCCTTCCCAAAATGCAGGGACCTCTTTTTTCCTGCCTTCCTTCCCAAGGATCTGCTCCACATCCCACAGAGCTGAGGCAAAGGATCCCCCTGGAGGGGCCTGGGAGACCCTGAAAGGTCCAAACGGGGGGATCCCAAATGTTCTTGCAGAACAGATCCAGCAAAAGGGGTGGGCAACACCAGGAGGAAACCCATGGGATAGTTGCCCAGCTGGCACAGGGGGAGATTCTGGATTCACTTGGAAGCTGCAAGTGGAAGTCACTGATTTTCATGTCCAAAGGCAGCACTTGGTGTTCCGAGCTCCAGCAGGTTCACCTGAGGAGCACCCTCAGGCCTCACCTGGGAAGAACTTCCAGCCAATCACCTTAGAGGAGGCACCTTGATCTTTTGGGCAACCTTTTCCAAAGGGTAATTTGGGAAGGAACAGACCAGCTGGAGGCTGCTGAGCCCAGGGCAGAACAGAGGACAGAGGTCCAGATAGGAGAAGGGAGGAATCCAACACTGCTGCATGAGATGTGAAGTAAAACAAGAGGACACTTTGGTGTCACAGTCCCCACAGTCACTGCTGGCCTCCAAATTTGTCATTTGGGAGATGAATAGGCCAGAAAAGTCCTGGAGAAAACATCAGAGACATGTGGGGTGGGGGCAGGCAGGGGTGGGGGGGAAGAGCATCTTGTCTTGATGTTCCCAATGAAATCCATCCTGCAAGGGCTTTAGGACAAATCCTTTCCATCTTAACCCCTAAAAGGTCTTGAGTGAGACCTTAGAGGGGCAAGTCACTATCAATGTATTAGCTCTGAGCTTTCCCTGAGTCCTTCTGCCCACTCAGGGGGCTCTGGAGGGCCCAGGGCTGCCCTTTGACTCATGTCTGACACGGTGGAGAAACTCCTCAGCCTCGACCTGCGGGTTCTTGTGAGCCTCAGAGCTCTTGGGTCTAATGCAGTAGAAAGAGGACAAGGCTTTTGGTGTTCATCCTGGAGAAGAGAAGGTTTTGGAGAGACCCGAGAGCCCCTTGCAGTGCTCCAAGAGAGCTGCAGAGGGACTCAGGGCAAGGATGGAGTGACAGGACAAGGGGGGATGGCTTTAATCTGCAGTGTCACTCACGTGGGGCACTGACAGTGGTTGAACCTTCAAAATGTTCTCTCAGAACAAATCAGGGACTTCTCCCAACCCCTCAGGTGAGAGAGGGAAGAACTGACACAAATGTGGAAACCAACAGTGTTCAGACTGTGTTTATAGGGGGGCTGAGTTAGACCTGGGCACGTTGAACCTCCTTCTCTACCTGAGGACACTTCCCAGGTGGGGCACAGTCTGCAGGTCCCTGAGGGGCAGATGTGGGGCTGGGGGTGCCCCACAATCACTTTTGCTGCATTCAGTCAGAGGAGTCACTTCAAATACAACCATTTCCCCCAAGCCCTGGGGAAGGAGGAACCTGAGCTTGGCCACCAGAGCACTTGGACCAGCCCTGAGATGCCTTGGCAAACATCAAAGCTCCTGACAGGGCTGTGGGTGTGATCCCTCTGGGGGCCATTCACTGAGGAGTTGGACTTGATGGTCCTAATGGGTCCCTTCCAACTCAAAATATTCTGTGATTAATTATTCTGGGATTAAAATGGGGCCTTTTTTTTCACAGCCACAGATCAGGCTCCCTGGAGGCAAATAATGCTGGGGGTGGCTGAGGCACTGACAGACACTGCTGGGGCTGCTTGTTACAAATCAGCTTAAAATGTTAATTTGGGGGTAATCATTGGAAAGTAACAGAGTTGAAAGTCCCTTCTGTCTTTGTTTCATAGCTCAGATCTGGTGGCTTTGATTCCCCTCCTGTCTGGGGCACTGCTTTGTCTTTCCCACTGTCTCCTCGTGCTGCCTGAGGGAGAAAGATGTGAAGGAGCTTCTGAATTAGTGATGGCAACAGTTTGGGTTGGGAGGGAGCCCAAAGCCCACCCAGTGCCACCCCTGCCATGGGCAGGGACACCTCCCACCAGCCCAGGCTGCTCCAAGCCCTGTCCAACCTGGCCTGGGACACTCCCAGGGATGGGGCAGCCACAGTTACTCTGCCCAACCTGTGCCAGGGCCTGCCCACAGACCTTGCTCTTTATAACACAAGGAGAATTACTGTGGAAAAACACTAATTTGGTAGAGTTTTGAGTTATGGACATCTCATAGTCAATGAAGGAAAAAAGCAGAAGATGAAAACAAGACAACCTTGGTATGATGTAAACTATTCCAGGACAAATTACCACATGGGAGGGCACGGCTGGAGCTGTGCCAGGGCAGGGGCAGGTGGGATCTCAGCCAAAGGCTCTTCCCCCAGAGGGTGGTGGGCACTGCCCAGGCTTCCCAGGGCAGTGGGCACAGCCCCGAGGCTGCCAGAGCTGCAGGAGCCTTTGGGCAAGGGGCCAGGGGGGAGTGTTGGGGTGTGCTGGGCAGGGCCAGGGTGGCAGTGGGTGGTCCCTGGGGGTCCCTCCCAGCTCAGGTGTTTCCCTGGGGCTGTCAGGCCTTTGTTTCTCCACTCCCTCTTGCCCAATCCCCTTTCTCCCCTCCAGGTCTCCTCTCACCTCCCTCCCTTTCCCTCACACCATCAGTTTTAATCCTGGGATGATCCTGAAGGTCTTCCAACCCTGGGGATCCTGTGGTTTTCCCAGCTCAGGGTAAATATGGAATTGAGTCTGAGCTTCTGTTTCACCCTTGGTTTTATGACTGATGCTTCTCCTGAGTCCAGCAAGGATGAACCCTTTTCCACAGAGAAAATGGAAACCATTTCCATTTTGTTGAACAAAGATGATGATCCCAGTGCCAAGATGTGGATTCCCTGGAATACTCACTTTGTCCTTGCTGTAGGGCCCATCCTGGTTGGAATCAGTGGCAGGTTTTGCATTACCTCCAAAGTCCTCAGGATTGATCCAACCTCGTCTCCAAAGCACTCAGGATTGATCCCACTTCATCTTCAAAGCCCTCGGGATTCCATCCCACCTTGCGCCACGATCAGTTCCCTGCAGGAACAGTCTTGCCCCCCCTCCCCCTGCCTGTTCCTGCTGGTGTTGGATCCTCACCAGGAGTGTTGCACAGCAACAAGGATTCCCCCCTCCAACACCCTTCCTTCTAACCCACTGATGGGTTCTTGAAAGGGTTCAGTTCCTCCCGTTGTCCTCCTCTCCATAACCCTTCTCTTCTGAGTATGTTCTCTGTGCTGGTGGAGGTTGTCCCTCCAGAGCAGGCCAACAGGAAGGTCCCAGGGCTGTGAAAGGTGCCAGGGATGAAAGACTGATGGGTCATCTTCCCTCCTGGCCCTGAGAGGCTCAGGAGTTGAGACCATCCCCAGAGCAGCTGCTCTTCCAGGTGCCACCTTCATTTTCCCTGTAGGAACGCTCTGCATCCAAACCATCTGTGGGATGGCACAACAAGCAGCAGAGCTGGTCCCTCTCCATGGCACATTTATAGAATCATAGAATGGATTGGGTTGGAAAAGCCCTCCCAGATCATCAAGTCCAACCCTTGGGCCAACTCCAGTCCTGTCACCAGATCATGGCACTCAGTGCCACGGCCAAGCTCAGGTTAAAAACCTCCAGGGATGAGGAATCC
>VWZD01013784.1:138025-163939 GCA_013396695.1 Sakesphorus luctuosus | reverse complement strand
GAGAAGAGACCAACCCCCACCTGGCCACAACTTCCCTTCAGAGAGTTGCAGCGGGGGATAAGGTCACCTCTGAGCCTCTTCTCCAGGCTAAACACCCCCAGCTCCCTCAGCCTCTCCCCACAGCACTTGTGCTCCACTCCCTTCTCCAGCCTCGTTGCTCTTCTCTGGCCCCGCTCCAGCCCCTCAATCTCTTGCCTCAACTCAGGGGCCCACAACTCAACACAACACTCAAGGTGTGGCCTCCCCAAGGCAGAGGCCAGGGGAAGGCTCACTGCCCTGGGCCTGCTGGCCACGCTACTTTGGATCCAGGCCAGGATCCCATTGGCCTTCTTGGCCACCTGGTCACACTCTTGGCTCAGTCCTTCTGATGTCAGAGCTCAGGGTGCTGTGAGAGCTCAGGGGTCTGAGAGGGGATTGTGAGTGTTTGGGGGCAGGCTGGGGGTTGTGCAGGGAATGTGAGGGCTTGGGGGGTTTGGGGCTGTGAGGGTTTGGGGGTTGTGGCTGCGGTGAGGGAATGTGATGGCTCAGGGGACTGTAAGGACTCGGGTCTGTGAGGGGAGTGTGAGGGCTTGGGGGGCTTTGAGCATTCTGATGCTCTGAGGGCTCAGGGCATCCAGCCATTGTGAGAGGCCATGAAGGTTCATGGGGCTGTGAGGGCTCTGGGATGTTGTGAGGACCAGGGGGCTGTGAGGGCTCGGAATGGGGGGGTGTGAGGACCAGGGNGGTGAGGAGCAGGAGGCTGTGAGGGCTCGGAATGGGGGATGTGAGGACCAGGGGGCTGTGAGGGCTTGGAATGGGGGTTGTGAGGACCAGGGGGCTGTGAGGGCTCAGGGTGGGAGGTGTGAGGACCAGGAGACTGTGAGGGCTTTGGGCAGCCATGTGGCCTCCTGGGCCAGGCTGACACTCACAGTATCATCTCTGCAGAGGGCCCTGCACTGTGAGGGGAGTGCCCCTGGGTGAGGTGGGTGTTGCTCACTGAGGCTTCCCCTTGGTGACACCTCTGTCCTGAGCTGTATGCAGGTGCTGCAGCTCTGTCCTGAGGCAGCCAAGCTCCCCTGGCTGGATAAACACTGTCCTCGCCTTTGCTCTGACCCCTATTCCACCACCCAGCTTTGGGAGCTTGTTCCTGCCCAGACAGTGCGTCCATTGGTCACAGTTTTTATTAGGCATACTTTGATTACTGTTTTAGCAGAGCCTTTTTATGACTACATGTATTCATCAGGATGCTAGCTGGGTCTGCAAGTCCCAGCATCTCTGCTTGTTTCACACTGTAACAAACACTTGAAAGAGGCTCCCAAGCCAGGGAGTCTCACCCTCCTGCCCTGCTGTGGGGAGGGCTGAGGGGAAGGCAGCAGTGACCTCAATTCTGCCGACACACAGAGCACACCAGGCCAGCTCTGTGTCACTGGAGCGTTCATGTGACACATGGGGATGCTGTGGCTTGTACACACCCTGGGATCTGTGCCTGGATAACAATAATCCAATCCTGTGCCTGGGTCAGGCGAGGAGATGGCTGGAGAACAGCCCCGTGAAGGCTTTGGCTGGAGGCTGAATAGCCTCTGGTAGCTGGCTTAATATAAAGGTTGTGGGGATCCGTATCTCTGGCATATAAACAAGATATTCCCACTGAGGTGCTGGAAGGAGCCCAGGAACACTTGGAGCCCCAGAGCATCAGGATGCTGAGAGGATCCTGGGAAGGACCTGTGTCAGCCTCAGAGGGGCCCAGGGAGACACACACAGCTCATCCTTCACATCTGAATCCAGAACGCAGGAGGTTTCTGCAGCTTCCTTTGAGAGAGCTGAGTAATGCTGAGGCATTAGGGTCCGGATTTATCTCACTAATTACAGACACTGAATAGCAAACTCTGGGCTATGTTCACACTGGAGTGAGTGGAAAGGGGTGGCTCAGCCCACTCCAGCTCTGAGCACCACTGACAACACATTTCTGTGCTCTCTGAAGGTGTTTAATGTGACCAGTTCCAAAAACTGCAGCATCATTTAGGTATCAAAGGCAGCCAGGATGAATCTGGGCAAGGCTTGCTCAGGATTTCATACGAGGCTGTGCTAATCAGTCAAGACAGCTTTTCCTGCAGGATGTGATGCCATCTCTCCAGAGCAGCGCACAAAAGGAATCCTGTGTTCTTTCTGATTAAAGACAGGGAATGTAGAATGACTGTGTGGTGCTCTCCAGGAAAGTACACTCAGCATCAATTCTCATCAGGTGTGCTCAGCACAGCGTTCACAGCTACGTGTGCTCAGGAAGCCCTGGAAAAGCCTCCCTAAAATGGAGCAGGGCTTGGAGAAGGTTTCCTGGTACAAGTGTTGCTGTATTAGTGCAGATACAGTCGGGTTTTTTCAGCCAGGGCCACAAAGAAAAGGCCTGTGCATCAGTGTTGTCCGTTCCCTCACTTTGTTAGCAATGCTGAGCCTTGTGCTTCCCACAGCCTGTGCTCCAGCCCGCACTGCCTTTCATGTTTGGGAAGCTGCTCTCTAATGTGTGAGTGAGCAATGGTTGCCACCCCCAGCATTCCCAGAGATGTGTGAGAGTGGAAACACTCTGCTCAGCTAAGGCTGCGATTCCTGTCTCCAGAGCAGCAGCAGGATCACTCCCAGCACAGCAGGGGTAGGACCCTATGGGTAGTAAAGCTTTGCTCTGTGGTTGAGCTTCCAGAGGTTTCCCTGGGAGATTCAGCCACCTGAAGACCTGTGGGATAGGAGGCATTTCCAATTATTTCTGCAAATTTATTTTTGCTAATTCTAGCCCAGTCAGCGAGTACTTCTGTTCTTAACTACATGTACATCCACAGGAAATGACAATCCTCTTTTAAATATTTTTGCATTTTTAAAAATTAAAATGCCAGTACTTCCGAGCTCTCTGTGAGGAGGAACACAGCCAGCAATCTCCATGGAGAGCTGCTGGCGCTGCTGACCATCTCAGCCCTGTGAGTTCTAACACTATGGCACCATTAATGACTGTGTGCCGGGAGGTGAGCTGGCAAGTGCCACGGCAGGTCTGTGCCAGAACCTTGGCTCACACAAAGCATTCCTCCCGAGGCAAAACTCTGTATGAAATACTGAGTACTGGGCAAATTCTGGCAGAAAAGGTTGCACATTCCCTGGTCCTGCCTGAGCAAAATGTTGACGTGGTTTCTAATGGTCACTGGTTTAGTGGAGAGGCTGCAGCATGGGTTTAGGAGGGGCAGGTCCTGTCTGACCAACCTGATCTCTTTTTATGATCAGGTGACCCACCTGGTGGATGAGGGGAAGGCTGTGGATGTGTCTCCCTGGACTTCAGCAAGGCCTTTGATGCTGTCTCCCATAATATACTCCTGGAAAAGCTGGTAGCCCATGGCTTGGACAAGTAAGTGTACCCTCTCCTGGATTAGGAGCTGGCTGGAGGGTTGGGCCCAGAGAGTGCTGGTGAATGGAACTGCATCCAGCTGGTCACCAGTGGTGTCCCCAGGGGTCTGTGTTGGGTCCAGTCCTGTTTAACATCTTTATTGATGATTTAGATGAGGGGATTGAGTCCATCACTGGCAAATTTGCTGATGACACCAAGTTGGGAGGGAGTGTCGACCTGCTGGAAGGCAGGAGGGCTCTGCAGAGGGATCTGGAGAGACTGGAGAGATGGGCTGATTGCAATGGGATGGAGTTCAACAAGGCCAAGTGCAGGTCCTGCCCTTTGGCCACCCCAAGCCCTGCAGCGCTCCAGGCTGGGCACAGAGTGGCTGGAGAGCAGCCAGGCAGAAAGGGACCTGGGGGGACTGAGGGACAGGAAGCTCAAGAGGAGCCAAGAGTGTGCCCAGGTGGCCAAGAAGGCCAATGGCATCCTGGCCTGGATCCAAAGTAGCGTGGCCAGCAGGCCCAGGGCAGTGAGCCTTCCCCTGGACTCTGCCTTGGGGAGGCCACACCTTGAGTGTTGTGTTGAGTTCTGGGCCCCTGAGTTGAGGCAAGAGATTGAGGGGCTGGAGCGGGGCCAGAGAAGAGCAACGAGGCTGGAGAAGGGAGTGGAGCACAAGTGCTGTGGGGAGAGGCTGAGGGAGCTGGGGGTGTTTGTGCTGGAGAAGAGGAGGCTGAGAGGTGACCTCAGCACTGTCTGGAAGTGCCTGAAGGGAAGTTGTGGCCAGGTGGGGGTTGGTCTCTTCTCCCAGGCACTCAGCAATAGGACAAGGGGGCACGGGGGGCTCAAGCTCTGCCAGGGCAAATTGAAGTTGGAGAGCAGAAGAAACCTCTTTGCAGAGAGAGTGCTGAGGGATTGGAATGGGCTGCCCAGAGAGGGGGTGGATTCCCCATCCCTGGAGGTTTTTCAGCTGAGCTTGGCCGTGGCACTGAGTGCCATGATCTGGTAAAGGGAGTGGAGTTGGCCCAAGGGTTGGACTTGATGATCTCAGAGGTCTTTTCCAACCCAATCCATTCTATGATTCTGTGATTCTATGATTCAACAGAGTGGGGAACTTGGAAAGCAATTGGGAGGGCAGAGAAGGGAACAGCTTGTCCAAGGGGGCTCCCACATCATGTTCTCACTGAAGACATCTGTCTTAGCTGGTATTTCATTTCTTTCAAAGCTCTCCTTGAACTGCTGCAAGCAACAAGCAAAGGGATTTCAGCTCATTAAGAGGTTTCTACACTTCCTACCTGTAGGTTTGCTGCATCAATTAATGCTGTAACAGGGGTGCTAGAAAACATCCGTGGCCAGTGTTATGAGGCCAAAGACCCTGAGTATAACCCATAGAAAAACTTGATAATGAAGTTAAAACTAAGCTGGAATTTGCATTTCTGTTTTGCTGAACTATATATTAAGGAGTGCTTACTTTTTATTGTAATTGTTTTGTTTGGGTTTGTAATTATCTGTATTGTTTTTGGCTTGGAAACAGGTTTTACTCTAAATACAACTGGTTTAAGGGGAGTGGGGAGGGACTTTCTTTTAACTTTTGAGTATTGCCTTGCCCTTTTGCTCAACCAGTGTTCTCTGTGTGTGTATAGAGCTGATCCCTCCCCTCGGCAGGCAGGCAGCAGCTGTCAGTCTGCTCTTGGTGCTTAACCAGCAAGATAGAAGGCTGTGGCTGTTTGAGCCTCTCCTGGGCTTGCAGGTAAATCTCAGAACTAATTCTGTTTCTGTAGGTAAAATCATGAAGCCCTGAGTTCAAGGGAGGGACACTGCAGGATGAGTGTGGGTGGGAGCTTTCTCCAGAGCCAAAGGGCTTTTGGTGTTTGGTTATTCCAGGTTTATGGTAACACTGAAGTAAGATGTGGTATGTGCAGATTTTTTCTTGTTCTAGTCTTTCTGATTGTTACTTCTAAGGATAAACAATCTTGTTTTCTAGAAATTATTGCTGCTGAGAGATTGGGATTCCTTGAAGTGAGAGGCTGCTCCCAGAAACCAGTGAGTGAGAGGTGCAGTTGTGGGATTCCAGCTTGAGGGAAATTGGAATGGCTCAATGGGATTGAGCCACAGCCCCACCCAGGCCTATCTCTGCAGCAGTTACCAAAGAGCAGGGCAAACAGATCTGGATGTGGCAGGTAGTTCAGGCAATTCTTTAGCCACAAGCAAGTAACCTTCTGTTTAATAGCCCTAATGGGTTATTACGAATTTATCTAATCACCATTTGCAGCCATGTAAACCTTTGGCATAAACAACCTCCTGTCCTGTGAGTCCCATGGTTGAACCACAAGCTGTGTGGAAGGAGAGCTCCTTCTATTTGATTTGGTGATTTCCACTGATCTCTGCCATTCAGAAGGCTGTGAGCCTTATCCCTTCAAAGCTTGCACTCAGGGAGTGTTTAACATTGCCAGTGATACTGTGAGAGAAGGTAATTTTCCATTTGTATCTCCCTGATGTTGAAAACCTGTGAACCTTGTTCCCATGAAGGCTGACAGCTGCTGCACACTGTCCAGTGATAAGCCCCATAGCTCTCGCCTTCTTTCATTTGGAAAATCTGTTTCTCCTGAGAATTTCCACCAAGGAGTGGTGACTAACTCGATCATGAGGTGCACATATGGTGACACCCCTGCTGTGGACAAAAATAAGCTTTCCTTCACACAAAAGTTGATTTTCTCATTCCTCTGTCTCTCTCAAGCCTCCTCTTCATTCCCAGGGCAGTCCTCTTCCTGGTAGGGATCATTATTTCTCCCTCTTCCTGGTAGGGGTCATTATTTCTCGCTCTTGTTTCCAAAAGAACCTTCATACTCCATGCTAGTGCCTGTCTCCCTGCATAGGGGCCTTCTTCCAACACCATGGCTTCTTAAATCACTGGTTAGAGCTGCTTTCCCATCCCACACACTGAGAGCGCTTTCCCCTGCAGTCTCTTTCCTCTGCATCCACATCGGGAGTCTCCTTGTCAGTTCCCAGAGAAGTCTGCTCGCTAATTGGTGTGATTTGTGGTGGGAGCAGCTACTGGCTGTGTTGGAGATTACCTAAGACTGCCCTGCCAGCCTCCCTCTCCTGACTGTTCCCTGGCATTGCACAGACTCCGGGAGCAGCAGTTCCTGGTCTGTGTTTATCTGATTTGAGCAGGGATCTGACAGCAGCCGAGTGCAGGAAGGCTGTGAGGATCTCACATCGAGGGCAGGGTGGGAACCTGGTCCCCACTCTATGAGCACACAGTGCTGTCTGCTCTTACCAAACATCACAACACTGTGACCTGCCTGGCTTTGGTGGCATTGGGAGAGGACTTTTACATTAAGAAAGCTGTAGCAAAAATTGCAGGTTTGCTGATCCCAGTATTCCTTTGGGCTTGTTCTTCCTCAGTGTGTGTTCAGAATTAGCTCTTGAAGTAGGAGTGACAGTCCATGAGGTAGGATATAAACATCATATGGCTCTCTACTTCTCTGGGAGGATACTCAGATATGTGATCATCAGCATGGTATAAGAGCACCATGAAAATATACTGATACTAAATCCAGCCATCCTGAAAGGCATTCCTCTCATCTTCTGCTGGATTTACCCCACTAGTTGTGGATTTCAAGAACTGAGCCTGGGTCTTTCCTGGAAAAAAAGAAATAACTCAAGTCCTGTGGGGATGAACTTGGGACTGCAGAGTGGGACTGCAGGCAACAAACTGTTATTTCTCTCAGTTTTCGTGGGAATTCATTGGTACAACCTGGGTGGGATGTACTGGTTGAGAATCCATACTCTTTGGAATGGTATAAACTGGAAGAATGACAGGAGCAAATATACTCCTACAAACATGCCTAACTGATATTTAGGCCCCAATAGCCAGGGGCAGGTCAGCCAACCTGTTGTGTGTCTGGAGCTAAAATAGAGAAAGTGTCAATTTTTGAATGTAATACTTCTGGTTTCCTTCTTCCTGACACTTGCTGACAGCAGCAGAACTGCAGTTGCACATGAACAGAGATTATCTGCCAGAAGATCTCTCCCAGAGTTCAGCCTGAGTGAGAAGCAAGGGACCTGTGTATAAACATAAAGAATTTATGGACAGTTACAAAATCCTCATTATTTATCATTTCCACAATGGAATTGTAGCCAAAGGCCTGCAAGCATCTTTGTTTCAAAGTGAGAGAGTTCATTTAGAATCTCCTTTTAAGTAGATTTCTGCTGTCCAGGTAATCTGGGAATTAATTCTGCAAATTCACATAGTGCTGACATGAAGGAGCTGCTCTGTAGAGAGCTGGGAGAAAGGAATATGTTCCTTTTATTAGTTTCTAGTCTTCTCATAGGTTCCCCATTTTGTTATTTTTTGCCTTTTTTAATTACTAAAAATACATTTCAGTTTTAAAATCCCAATCTATTTTATCACCTAGTAAATAGCTCTAATCCCAGGCACTCAGCAATAGGACAAGGGGGCATGGGCTCAAGCTCTTCCAGGGGAAATTGAAGTTGGAGAGCAGAAAAAACTTCTTTGCAGAGAGAGTGCTCAGGCATTGGAATGGGCTGCCCAGAGAGGGGGTGGATTCCCCATCCCTGGAGGTTTTTCAAGTGAGCTTGGCCGTGGCACTGAGTGCCATGATCTGGTAAAGGGACCGGAGTTGGCCCAAGGGTTGGACTTGATGATCTCGGAGGGCTTTTCCAACCCAATCCATTCTATGATTCTGTGAAATGTTTTTATCTGGCAGGCAAAGCATCAAGTGGCTGTGGGTTCTCATGGGTCAGGGGTTTCACAGGGCCCTGCAAGGTAGAAGTGGAGTGTCAGGAGGCCATGCTGAGCTCCTTGCCTAATTGCTCACTTATTACCTGCATGGAAGTCCCAAAGTTTCTAAACAGGAGTTGGGAAAGTTCCAGCCAATGTCCTTTTCTCTTGGACCATGTGATTTACTCAAAATCAATAAAGTGCAATGAATGATGGGCCAGAGCCTCTGATGTCCTGGGTCTCCTGGCATCTCACTGGCTTGTTTCCATTCTGGCAGTGGTAGGATTCTTCTTGGGCAGGTTCCAAATCTCAGCCAGGAATCCCAGAGCTCACCTCTGTGCTGACAGGTCACAGAGCTCTGTTTAATGGTTGCATTTCCAGGTGTGGGATGAACGAAGTCTCAGGAATTTCCCTGATATTGCTGACTTCACCATAACCTCCTTTTTTTTTTCCCCTATGCAGGCCTGCCTGGATCCCTCCTACATTCTTCAGAAGGTTTGAGCAAAGAACACATCAAAAGGGAGAGGCATGTCTCCCACCAACTAAATACCAGCAGCCAGGTTATCTGAAGTTATTTTCTTTCACTGGAAAGAAAGTGCTTTCAGGTGTTCTCATTGTACCCCCCAAAGTACACAACAAAACAGCTCTTGAGTAAACAGGCAAAATCAGCAGCCCCCATCCTGCTCACTCAAACACTCTGTGTTCACAACAACCCCCCTGCTTTGATCCCTTGCCAAGAATAACACAGGCAGTCTACGAAAACATCTTTAATAACATGATATAATTAAAAATATCTAACGTGCAACTCAAAGAAATGAATATGAAGCTTGCTTGAGTCTGTTTCCACACCCCTCCAAACTTGACTGACAGGTTCCAACCTTTGTTAATTGGCCTGAAAATTTATGGATGCCCCAATATCGTGTGTGTGTGTCCTACATATCAGCTGGGAGCAGAAGTGGCGAATAATCAGATTTGAAAGGATTTAGGTGGCAGCTTTAAAAATCCTGCAAGGCACATCACTGCATCTGTGAGCATTTACATTTCTGTTTCAAGTGGTCTGAAATGCATTGGAGACTTCTCCCTGAGGCTTGTAACAGCCTGTGTGTTTTGAGTCTCTGGAGCAATTGAGAAGTGAACTCTAAATGCCTCAGTCAAAGGACAGTGTTTGTCTGAATCAATCCCTTTTCTTCACAGTAACACAGAGAGTTTGTACAGCACCTCATCTTTGAGACAAGCAGAGCAGACCAGAAGAGCTGGAATGACTGCCAAGTCCCAGTGGAATCCTGACTATTGGATTATACAGCAACTCTGGTCATGGTCTAATATGAAAGTCAGGGGACTGACAATTAGGAAAGCTTCTGTTCCCAGGTCTGCTCTGGTCTAAAGGACAATCAGGCACTTCTAGAGTCAGCAAGACAAGCAGGTCAGTGCAAATGAACAAACAGGTGGCCCTTAGCCCAGCATGAGCCCAGTTTTAGCAGAGGTGAAATTAAATATGTTAATTGAAGTCCTGGTTAAAGAGTTTAAATTGGCAATTTTAACCCTGAGTTGCCATGACTCAGCTGAGAGACAAAAACTCAGCTGTGTGTCTATGCCCTTTGTTTTTCCTTTGATGTTTTGCACATTTTGTAGAGACCAAGGTTAAAAAGCATTGGCTTGGAATGAATTCACTGGAAGGGGCACATGGATACTGTCACTGAAATGGAAGCACAGGCAGGTCAGCAGTGACAGGCAGGAAACACCTGCATTTTCTCTAGAACATGGAACTAAGTTGACTGTTATATCCTGACTGTATTTTAATGCTCTTCCAGTCTTCACTGGTGGCAATACCACAGGTATCATCTCTTGAGTGGGCACAGAAGAAGACAAAGCTTTTTTTTTCAGACACCACCTCTCCTGATTTGACAGGATTATTCAATATTACCTTCCCAACAGCTCAGGGCCTGCCTGCTCAGAGGCATCATCTTGTGTTTGACATGAGTAATCCCAGGTACAGCCCAAGAAAGAGCCATGCAGGCTGTTCCTGTTTGGAGAATGAATGGCTTGCTATCCCCTGGGAATCAGGTGTCCTGTGGAGCAGGATCCATTGTCTCAAAGTACAGTAGTGCAAGAACCAGCAAGTTGAAATAAGGCACCAAGGCTCTGGGAGTCCTGCAGGAAACTCACTTGCATCCTCCAGTGACTTACACCTCTGAGGTTTCTGTCTGGACCCTCTGAAGTGTGTTCTGGCAAGAGTCTGGGGTCGCAGAAAGTGTCAGTTGTCATCAAAAACACTGCTGTTCCTGTTACTGAGGCTGTTCTCCTTGACCATCACGCGGTACGAGATGCGCATGAACGAGCCGGTGAGCAGCACCACGAAGAGGATCAGGAGCAACGACCAGACCCCTGGTTCAATCCCCTTGAGGACACTTGGGCTGTCCTGGGGGATGGTGTTGGTCAGGCTCAGCAGGTACCCAAGAGTCCAGCCAGATGATCCATGGCCCATCTAGTGAAATAAAAAGGAGGAGATGTCAGAGACCCTCTCGACCCCAGCTGTGTTTAAGTGCATGGGCCCAAGGGCTCCTATGCTTTACCTGAGACTGATCTAGGGTTTGGGTTTGGAATGAAGAGCTCTCCTGCTCTCAGTGCCCTGACTGCATTAATAGGCCCAAATGGCCCCAACCAGTCTCTCCTGGCACTTCCACTCACACCTCTGCCCATGGGCACAGGAGCTCCATTTAAGCTCTGGCCTGGGTAGCCACCTTGTTCCTCAGCTGTGCTGTAGGTGTGTGCTGTTCCTGCTCCCAGACTGGTTTTCCCAGGTGAATCTTGGGTCTGCATTGTGAGCAGTTCTCTCAGACCTTTGTTGCAGGTTGCTTGTCTCTGGCTTTCCAGGCTGGGCTCCCTGGGGGCCCCTGGACCTGCCTCTTCACCTTCCCTTTCTCTCAGAGCTGACTGAACTACTGTCCTGCTGCAGCCCTGCTTGGTGGGACCATGGCTGTGTGAGGGGTTGTGAAGAGGTCTAGGAAAAGGATTTCCCTTCTTTTGTGAAGGAGAACACCTGAATCAAATCCTCTCTTCCTTAGGTGCTCCTACATCCTGAAGCAATTTCAGACCTTATTAGATATTAGGTTAGATTATTAGATATTAAGAAGAAATTCTTCCCTGTCAGGGTGGGCAGGCCCTGGCACAGGTGCCCAGAGAAGCTGTGGCTGTGCCATCCCTGGAAGTGCCCAAGGCCAGGTTGGACTGGGCTTGGAGCAACCTGGGATAGTGGAAGGCATCCCTATCCATGACAGAGGGTGGAACAAGATGAGTTTTAAGGTCCTTTCCAATCCCAGCCAGTCTGGGATTTTGTGGTACTAAGGCATTATCAACCCTCATTAGTATAAAGGTGGTTGCAAAGAGGTAGGGCAGTATCTTTTGCTCAGGAAAAGCTATCAGCAGTTTGTCCTTAGCAATAAGGGGAGAACAAGCCACATCTCCTTCCTTGTCAGCCACAGACTCCTAAAAATGGTGTTGCTCCAGAGAAGGTTTTGACCCATCTGTTTTCCAGTGGGGACAAATGTAATTTCTAGCTCTCTGACACTGGTTTGCTTGTTCATCACAATTGTGAACCCACTTTGCAAACCCATCCTGCTGGAGAAGCCCAGCTGGTTTGGCTTTGTGAGTGTGGGGACAGGCTGGTTGTACTGGAACTAGCCCTCCCTGGTAACTGGAACTGCCATGCTGTAGGTGACTGACCTTCTTCTGGAATGCAGTCCAAGCAGGCTGGTCCATGTCGAGCGTGTATCCCTTTGTACTGAGATGGAAGATGAAGGCAGACACAGCACAGTACTCAGCAAGTGTCCCCAGGCTTGCTTGGGACTCCCTAACCAGCTGGTGCCATTTCCAAAAAAACAGGGAGGAAAAAAAATGAAAGAAATATTCAGTAGGTGAATTTCAGGCCTGCTGTAACATCTCCTTTCCTGCTCTGGGACTGGTTTGTGTCCTGTCCAGACTAAAACCACATTTCCAGCACCCATTGGGCTGTGGTCTGAAAACCAGTGGCATCTCTTAGTGGCCTTTGTTCCTGTCTTATTAAGCCAGGCAGATCCAAGAGCAGCAGGACTGGCAGCCAGGTCTCCTGCCAGCCTTGCGGGTGGATTGCTCTGTATCATTCCCTGCTCTTTAATGAGACTGAGCTAATGCTGCAGCCATTCTCTCAACAGGAACATAGGGATCTTTCTCCTCCAAACAGAACAGAAAGCTTTAGGGAAGTGCTTATGGGCTTTGCTGCCTTGTTAGCAAACCCTGTAGGAATTGTCTCATTTGAAATTACTGTGGATGTTCTGTCAGTGTAAGTGCAAATGGGGGTGACCTCAAAACCACCAGCTGAGGGAAAGAACTCACAAATTCCCCCTGGCTTGTTCTCTGTGCTCCCAGGTGAAATGGGCACATCCTTGGAGTGTGAGTGGAGACTCAAGGAGAAAGGATAACATGAAGACCAAGGTGATGTACAGGAGTGAGTAGACAGCCTTCCTATTTACTCCTTAAAATACAGTAAAAGGTATTTATGCCTTTTAATTGAGTCCAGGTGTTACCACCAGCAGCTGGGATTTGAGAGGAAGGAAAATAAGTGGAGCTTGTTTCCTCAAAGAAAAAAAAAAGCCCTTAAAAAAAACCACCCCAAAAAACCCAAACCCCACAAAAATCAGGCAAATCCAAGTTTTTCCCCGAGGGAGCCTGTAAGTTACAGCTTTGTAAGTCTGAGCCCTGTGGGCTTTTACAACAGGCTGTTTCTTGCTTCCCACTCTCCCTACACACTAAGTTATTCCACAGTTACCTCTTTGGTGGACATCCCACACAGCCTCTTGACAGCCTGGCCCAAGTCAGGAGTGGGTACAGCTTCTCTCATGAAGTCCATGGCCTCAGAAATCACCTGCAACAGCAGCAGAAATAACCATCAGGTGGGACTGTGCTCTGTGTCCTTGCATTGCATTCTGTGCCTGCAGGAAGGGAGGGGTTGTGGGTGCAGTGCCAGGGTGCCCTGTGGGTGCTGTGTTGGTGGTGCCAGTGCCTTGGGTGGGTGCAAGGAAGGTGAGAGCTGTTACTGTCTGGAGAGGGAAACAGGTCTGTTCCCACTGTGCATGCACAGCCCTCCTGGCCCTGTCTGGATAAGCAGACTAGTCATAGAATCATAAAATCATTGAGATTGGAGAAAATGTGTATAATTCAGTCCAACCATTCCCCCAGCACTGCCAAGGCCATCACTAACCCATGTCCCCAAGTGCCACATCTTTTAAATCTCTCCAGGGATGGTGACCACCACTGCCCTGGGCAGCTGTGCCAGTGCCTGACCACCCTTTGGGTGAAGAAATGTTTCCTAATCTCTAACCTAAATCTCCCCTGGCACAGCTTGAGGCTGTTCCCCCTTGTCCTGTCCCTGTTCCCTGGAGCAGAGCTCGACCCATCCCCGGCTCCCCCCTCCTGGCAGGGATTGCAGAGCCAGAAGGTGCTTCCTGAGCCTCCTTTTCTCCAGGCTGAGCCTTCCCAGCTCCCTCAGCTGCTCCTGCTGCTCCAGCACCTTCCCCAGCTCCATTCCCTTCCCTGGACATGCTGCATCTTCTCAGTATCTGTCTTGTAGTGAGGGGCTCAAAACTGAACCCAGGATTCAAGGTGTGACCTCAGCAGATCCTTCTGCTCCTCAGCACCATGTCCATGGGACACTCAGGAGCAGGGAGCTGGGGAAAGTTCTGTAATTGCCCTCTCTGAAATGCACTTGGTTTGTCCTAGGAACTTGAGCTGCTCCTGGCTTAACCATCCAATGGCTCTGGACACTAGATCCAGGTTCTCAGATGGAAACATGCCTGTGGTGGAACATGTCTAGATGTTTGCTGAGGGAGCAGCAGAGGATCTTCAGCTTTACCACAGCCTTGGTGTGGGAAGACCTGCTTAGCACACAACTCCTGGCTGTCCCACCCTTGCTGGCTCTGTGGAGCCCCAAAGTTGGTCTCAGACAGACATGGGTGAAGAAAGCTCCAGGATGAAGAAAGCTCCACCAGGGTCACCGGTGGGAAGCCAGTGGTCCATGTTGAACATCTGTGTGGCAGTGAGGGGGAGAGGGCTGGAGTGCCATGGTATGGCTGTTCCCACTGTACTTATTAACAGTCAAACTGGTCCCATTTCATGGGTTCTCTGTATCAATTGCCTACTCCAGTGAAAATGAGAACTCACCAGAAACCTGGTCCGGAGGGGCTTGGGAACATTGCTGAGGGAGTGCTGGAAGAAGCTGCAGGAAGAGGAGGAGTTGAGCAGGCTTTGCACAAGTCTCATGCAGGCAGTGGGATTGCTGGAGCCTGTGATGTTGAAGACCTCCTTGGGGCCAGGGGTGTCCCATGTGTCACCAATGACAGCACAAGGCCCAGCATACACTGACTGCCACTGCACTGCCCGGGAGTAGCTGAGGGGCCAGCAGGGATGAGACACAATTTTAGCACTTCTCTGCTCCTGGAGGCAGAATAGAACAAGGACAGAGGCAGTTTGGATCAAATCCTATCTCCCTCCCACCATTCACTAAATGAAATAAAGTTTGGAAGAACTGAAACACTTGTATATTTTCAGAATGAAATATTGCCCTGTTAAAGATGCTTCAGGGTTAAAGTCAGCAAAGGTCCCAGTTGGTTCCTGGGTACTCCCATCCTAGGGTGGAGGAGCAGTTCATAGGAGCCAAGGGAAGCCTCGGCCTCTTGTCACGCTGAAAAGGATGTTGGCACCTCTGGAGAGCAATTCTGTGCTCATGTGTATTAAGTAGGAGACAAGTGGAGCCTGCAAGTGGGAAACTCTTGAATGGATGCTTTGTCTGCTTGGAGGGCATTGATTTGGGCACAGAGAGAATGTTTTGCAAAGGCACTGGGTTCTTTTTAGATACATGCAAATGCCCTCTATTAACACCAGTGACTGACATTTGGCCCATCAGTAGCTGTACCTTGTGCAACTGTCATTGAGTGATGTGGCATCCAGGAGCTCTGCCCGTGTCCTTTGGCACACACTCACCTGGATGAGCATGGAGAGCAGCCTCCTGTGGAGCTGGTTGGTGCCATGGCAGGGGCACTGCTGAGTGTGCACATTGTGCATCTGCCCATACAGCTGCAGCCTCACTCCCTCCTTTGGTGCCTGGTTCTCTTCTTCCAGCTGAGCAGTGAGCTGTGTTGAGGTTTCTCCCACAGACAGGACTCCTGCCTTCTCCTTTCCAGAGGGGACCAACTGTCCTTGCCAGTCATACTGACCCAAAAAAGAACCAGAGAGGTCAATCCTTGAGACTTCTCCATCTGGGTGAGGTGCAAACCTCAGTGCACAGAGAGAGAAAGCAGCTTAGTGGTGCAGCACAGCCCAAGCCTTTTTTAGCTCACAGGACATAAGGATGCTGAACTGGTGGCTTTGGAGGGAACAGAGGAGCCATAGTACAAGCACTGCCACCTGCACAGTGACCTTCCCACAGCCCCTGGGGGCAAAGAGGGCTCACCAGCCTGGATGACTGCTCAGGGCAGTGGGCTTGGCAGGGAGAAGCAGGAGAGAGAGGAGAGTGGGGTGGAGAATGGCAGGGAATAGTTGGGCTTCAAGTGGTGCCTTGATGCCAGAGTGATCCTTCTGCCAGAAGAACCCTGTGGTTTCATCTCCTACAGTCATCTAATTGAGCATCCTGGATGTTGCCCAGACAGCCTCATGTTAGAGCAACTGCATGGATGTGTTCAGGTGAGGCTGTAGTAGAGGTTTGGTCCTTCAACCAAGTTATAAACACAGAATCCTAGAGTAGTTTGGGTTGGAAGGGATCTTAAAGCTCATCTTATTCCACCCCCTGCCATGGGCAGGGACACCTTCCACCAGCCCAGTTTGCTCCAAGCCCTGTCCAACCTGGCCTTGGACACTTCCAGGGATGGGGCAGCCACAGCTTCTCTGTGCCAGGGCCTGCCCACCCACCTCAGAGGATGTTCCCCAGCCAGCTGGCACTGACACTAACCTGCCTCTTCTGAAAGGCAGTGGAATTTGTGCTTAAGCATTGTTTAAACTACAGGGTTTTACTGATCCCTCCATGTCTCTGTTGGAGTTGCTCAGCCCTCGGGGAGAATTGTCCTTTACCTTGAAGAAGTTCTGCAGGACATAGTTCACAGCAACCCAATTGAATGCTTCCTCATCAGGGCTGGACAGGATTTGTGCCCCCTGAAAGTTGAAGGGGGATGACTTCAGGGCCACAGTCAGGGCTGCAAGGAGACCATCAGAGAGGATGGGATGGGTGAGGCTAAAAAGAAGACAAAAAGTGGGCACATTTGTTGTTACAGGACCCTGCCAGGAGCAGCCTGCAGTGGGGACACACTGCAAGGCTTCTGCTGTGCACCCCACTCTGGGGAGATGCACAGAGACAATCCCACTCCTGCTGCTGCTTCCCTCTCCCCTCACATGGCACTGGGGGCAAGAACAACACAGGGATGATGGGAGCAGTGGTGGCACCATTCAAGCATTTAGGACTTTAGTGCCCTCTGCCACTGGGGAAATCCTCTGGCCTTGCCCCACTGACCTGGTCCCCTCCAGACCTTACTTCTCCCCACTGTCTAAAAGGAGATAAAGGTCCCAGTAATGAGGTGACTGAGAACAGGCTCTGCAAAAGTGGGGATGGTAAGATGGATCTTCGTGCTGCCATTCCCAATTTTTTGACAAGAAGCACCACTGCAAGCCCATGTGCTGTCACATAAACTGAAAAACACTTGAGCTTCCAGAATGACAAGGTGTTTTCACAAGCACTAATTGTGAAACTGTAATTGTGAGGGAGACATGACCCAGACTGGCAGCAGGGGCAGGACTGTGATCCTCATGGCTGCTGGAGGGGGCAGGATGGAGCCACAGCCATGCCATACTCCTCTCAAGGACATCTGGGCCTGGAGAAGGTTTGCCTGCCCAGCAGATCAGGGATGGAACACACTGCAGAGCAGACAGGGAGGTGCATGCACAGAACGATCCGTGTGCTGCTCTCTGGGTGTGGGTTTGCAACATTCACTCACTTCAGCTGCCTCATGCTGGCGGTGGCTCCCAAGAAGAGAGGGGTTTGGCTGTGCTGCTCTGCTGGGATCTCTTTCTGGGCCCAGTTCAAACATGGCTCCAAGCTCTTCCCTGCCTTCTGAGGAGAGTCTGAGTAGCTGGAGACTCCCAGACCTGAGAATCAGGGGAAGGAATGAAATTTTAAGGAAAGTTATGGGAGAACTGTGAGAAATGTCATCCCAGAGATCACTGTCTTAGGGCATGGTTGAAGGCAGGACCTGTCACAGACAGAATGAAGAAGCTCCTCCAGGTATCCATCTTGCTAAAAGATGGTACTGAGAGCCAGAAACATGTCCATATAAATCCTAAATCACACTAAGAGAGCCCCAGTACTGCTGCTGAGACATCCAGTGTACCAGCCACATGACTGCTGCAGCAGCTGAGGCTGTCTCAGCCCACAGAGGAGGAAATGTGGCTTAGCTGCTATAAAAGTAAGCAAAAGGACATATTGTCATGGAGACAGCTGAGGCTGGCGTGTCACCTCTCTCCTCCAGCCACTTCCCCTTGTGTTGGCAGAGGTGGCTCCTGAGCAAGCCCCTGCCTGCAAGACACCCCTGCTCTAGAGGAAGCCAGTGCTGTGCAGAGCAAAGCTGTGTGCCAGCCTTGACTCATCTTTCCAGCAAGTCAAAGGGGTTTTAAATGCTGGGTTTGATCTACCACCCTGGTGAGGAAGAGCCTTACTTCCCCACTCTCATCCTCCTGGCTGTGACTCCTCACCCTGTGCTTTGCTCTCCTGGGCCCTGGGTAGGGCTGAGCTGCTGCTTTTCTACAGCTCCTGCAAGGCTCTGACTGCTCTGCCATGCAGACTGGACCCCTCACCCCTGGGCAAGAGACCTGCCTGGGCCTCTTGTTGCTGCTGCTGAGGACAAACATCCTCACAGAGCTCCAGCTGCTGCCTTTAGCCCAGCCAGTGACCATGGCAGCAGTCACGGGACACACACAAAGGTTCAGGGAGCCCTTTCTGCACCTTCCGTGTGTGGTTTGTGTCACTCACAGCCTGCAAGGACACAAAGCTTCTCCCCTGCCTGCTGGCAGCTGCCCTCCCACAGCACTGCTGAGGGTTCAGTCCTGCCCAGCATCCCACTACAATCAGCTTTTAACATCAAAGCAAGGTTGAGAGATAGGGAAGGAAAACCCCAAGCAGTAATGCGTGCAACCCTTTCAGCTGGCACTGGCAGGGGCAAACTGTTCCAAACTCATGAGGAAAACCCCAATATTCTCTGAAATGTGACACCTAAAGGCAAGCTGAACTCCTGCTTGAGCTATCAAACCCCACATAGGGGGTTGGAGTCTTTGCACCTCTGCTGTCCTGGAGCTCCAGCACTTACTGCCCAGGGCACATTCAGGAGGAGGCAGAAGGTGCCAGGAGCCACCTGCAGCCAGATCTGACTCCACTGCTGTTCACTGCCTCACCTGGCTGGGGCAACCTTGGCTCTGCCACTGATCCATGTGGACATCAGGATGAGTCCCATCCTCCCTCTGTGCTTCCCTGCCTGCAGCAGCCCCCAAATCCTGTCACTGCTAGTGCCAAGTGCCTGATGCCCAGCTGTGCATGGCTGAGGGAGCTGGGGGTGTTTAGCCTGGAGAAGAGGAGGCTCAGAGGTGACCTCAGCACTGTCTGGAACTGCCTGAAGGGAAGTTCTGGCCAGGTGAGGGTTGGTCTCTTCTCCCAGGCACTCAGCAATAGGACAAGGGGGCACGGGGGGCTCAAGCTCTGCCAGGGGAAATTGAAGTTGGAGAGCAGAAAAAAATTCTTTGCAGAGAGAGTGCTCAGGCATTGGAATGGGCTGCCCAGAGAGGGGGTGGATTCCCCATCCCTGGAGGTTTTTCAGCTGAGCTTGGCCATGGCACTGAGTGCCATGATGTGGTAAAGGGACTGGAGTTGGCCCAAGGGTTGGACTTGATGACCTCAGAGGTCTTTTCCAACCCAATCTATTCTAGGATTCTATAAATCTGCCCAGTTGAGAACAGCCAAGCTGAAAATAAGCTTGTGCTTCACTACCACCAACCACTATTTCAGTGCCCAGATGGGTGATGCAGGAGCCAAGGGATTTGTGACCCTGGTCCATGCACAGGTCTTTGGGTTTCCATCCATCCCATGCCTGTCCCACAGATCACCGAGCAGGAATTGGGCCCCTTACCTTGCACAGGACAGGAACTGCATCCACTGATCACCCCAGTCTTGTTTGCCTTGGTGGTTGTCCACTGGTAGAGGAACAGGATGGTGCGGGATGGGCCAGCATCCAGCACGATGCCATACTGTAAAACCCCCAAAACACTGCAGATCAACACCACTGAATGCATGCTGCTCTGTTATTGTAGGGTTACTCAGCCTTGTGTGGGGACTCTGGGTGACCCCTGGGCCTGCTCTGCAGAACTGGAGTTCATTTTTTACATTCAAAGAGAGGATGAAGCCAGGAGATGATGAGGATTTGCAGGGAACCATCTGCATTTCTGAATATACATGAGGAACAGCAGGAGTGGAGAAACGCCCAGAAATACATCAGGCCTCCAGTGGCATGATCTGGAGCTGTTCCTGAAACCAGGCATAGGGCTTCCACCTGGGCTCAGCCACCTGGAGCTCAGGAAAAACAGGTCCTAAGACAGTGGGAGATGGCACTGTACAGGTTCTCCACTGGATTCTGGGACTCAAACTGCTGCTGATTGGTGCTAAGGCTTTTGTGCAGGAATTGGAGGGCTGTGGCTTGTTTCTCCTGAGGAACTCGAGACTCCCCTGTGTCTTTGATGTCCCAGTGCAGCGATGGTGTGGCAGGGACTGGGTTGGCTCCAGTGTGTGCAGAGCTGTGGGAGCTGCAGCACACTGGGACCAACCAGCACATGTCCTGTGCAACGTGGCAGCCCCACAGAGACAAGAGAAAGAGCAGAAAGAGCAGCAGCAGTGGACATGAGCTCTCTCTACCCCCTTGTCCCCTGACAGCTCTGCTGTGGGGCTGAGGGATCTCTGGGGATTTGCACCCCAGTGTCTGAGCTGTTTGCTGCTGGCTGAGCCTCGCTGAGCTGCACCAGTACACGAGGGTGAGGAACTGGAGGCCACTGGAGCACCCTGTGAACAGGGTCCCCACGCTCCAAACAGCCCCAGAGCTAGCCCAGGGTCTCCTCCTCTCTCCCCTATCACATGACCCCAATCTGGGACATCTCCTACACAGATGGGAAGGAAACTCCTGAGATACCTGGCAGTGCTGGTCTAAGCTGCAGCTTGCACGCAAATCCCTTGTAGCTGTGACTGAGTGGGAGGAGAAACCTCCTGAAAGGTTGATGTTAACAGCACCAGAAGGGTTTCAGCGGGAGGCAGAGCTGCCTGCTGCTCTCCTGGGAGCTCTGGCTGCACCAGCCACCCAGGCCAGGGGCTGGTGGGGCTGGGCTGGAGCAGGAATGCGGAATGAGGATGGAGCTCCCTGCCCTCCCACACGAGTGGCAGCTCGCAGGGCTCGCAGGGACAGGTCGGCTGCCGCAGGAGAGGAAGGAACAAACAGTATTGGTGGAGAAACCTGGGTTTTGTTTCCTCTTTCACGTAATGAGAGGCTGCTGCTGGGAGTGCCGGGGAGAAGGGGAGGGGTCACCACACCTCTGCCCAGCTCAGCACCAGGAGAGGACAGAACACAGAGCACTAAGGGGGTTTTTAGTCCAATTCTGTTTCTGAGAGGAGCAAGGAGGAGGGGAACTATCCCTAAACATGCAGGATAACCTACTGGTGTTGGGTTAAACCACAGTGTGTCCCTGAGCCTCAGCAGAGGGTAGAGTGGATGGGCATTAATCCCCCTAGACCTGACCCTGCTGTGTAGAGCAGGTCAGCCCTTTAATTAAAGTCTAGATAGGACCAAAGAGGAGAAGGCATGAAAGACAATTTGTTTCTAAAGACAGAAGTAGCAGTTCAGAGCCAAATTCCTACTGACCTTCAAAGGGACCTAGCTCTTCCCCTCCACTGACAGTCCCTTGTTCCTGACATGGGCTGCCTGCCCTCAGCCTGCCACGAGCACCTCTGCCGATCCCTGGACCATATCCAGCCTGTATCCCCATACCAACCAAAGGAGTTGCCCTGGGTTTGGTTTGAAAAGCTACAGCCAGATGAAGGATGCCAACCTGCCCTGGCAGTCTTGTTCTAGTCCCCTCCTCAGTTTTTAAGTACTCAGTAAGAAAATGAATGTCAAAAGCAACAAACCAGCCCAGTTTAACTGCCCAGCTGGCCCCTTGGGAGCCCTTACCTTGGGCCTGAGAGGGGCCACGGGCACATCTTTGGTGGAGACACAGAGCAGCACGATGCCCGTCAGTCCCGCCACGATCACCAGCCAGGGGGGAAGGAGCTCACGCCAAGACATGAAGCGCTTTCTCCTTCCACAAGGAGCCAAAAGAGGAAGCAGTGGGGCAGCAAACTGACACCGGCTGCTTTAACAACCTTTAAAAAGAGGAGAAAGGCGGGGCCGGGGCCAGGCTCTGACTCCAGCCCAGCCCCGAAGCCACAGGGACCACAGGGACGCGTAGGCCAAGCTGTGATGTGTCAGGCAGCCTTCCCTCCCATCACTGCTCTCCATAAATAACAGCAGGGCTCCGTGCCCAGCCCAGTTCTCCCTTCCATCACTCCAGAAATAACAGGAGGGCTCTGTGCCCATCCCACTGTGAGCTTTGCAACCTCGAAACTGCCCCAGGGCAACGGGGCTGAGGTAAACAGAAATGTGGGGTTAACTCAGCTGGGTAAGGAGCACAAAGCAGGCAAAACTCATCCCTTTGGTATTCCATGTCTGGCAGTGCCAACTGTCCAAATTAAAAGTGAGGAAAATCTTTGTCACTGGGTTTAGTTTTATCTGAGGGCTCCAGGCTGGACATGGGGTGCTTAGGAGGCTCAGAGGTGACCTCAGCACTGTCTGGAAGTGCCTGAAGGGAAGTTGTGGCCAGGTGGGGGTTGGTCTCTTCTCCCAGGCACTCAGCAATAGGACAAGGGGGCACGGGGGGGCTCAAGCTCTGCCAGGGGAAATTGAAGTTGGAGAGCAGAAAAAAATTCTCTCCAGAGAGAGTGCTCAGGCATTGGAATGGGCTGCCCAGAGAGGGGGTGGATTCCCCATCCCTGGAGGTTTTTCAAGTGAGCTTGGCCGTGGCACTGAGTGCCATGATCTGGTGACGGGACTGGAGTTGGCCCAAGGGTTGGACTTGATGATCTCAGAGGACTTTTCCAATCCATTCTGTGATTCTGTGATTCCCCTCAGGCACATGTCCATGGGGCTGGGGCAGGGGACAGACACACTGCCTGGTCCCTTCACACTGGGCCTGCCTCCTCCTTCACTTGCAGGTGGCACCTGGGACATGAAAACAATGGCATGTTTGAGTTTCCACAGGCAGGAAACTCTGGCTGGTTTGGTCCTTGCTGTGGGGAGGAGACAACAGGAGCTGCTCAGGTCTTTTGCCCCCAGAAGATCAGTGTGAGCCCTTTGGGGTGCCTGTACCCCCCTCCCTGATATCTCCCTGTGGAAGATAACCAACGCCCAGACTTTATTAAACACATGCCTGCTTTCAGTTCCACAAAGAAACATCCTTGAAACCAGAATTTCTGCAGAAAACTGCAGCTGCTTTCACCGTGGCTGATTGCTCGAGTCCACATTTCTACCAACATCCCAATATATCATCAGCATCTCAGGGTATCCAGCAGCTACTGAGGAGGTTCCAGGTCCTGCTGTGCTCCTGCAGGAACCCCCCACCAGCACAGCAGCCCCTCCAACCCTGTGGGGACACAGAGACGGACATGAGGGACCTCAGGGTGCTGGGAACAGCAGTGCATCCCTCCTGCCACCTGGATATTGTCAGGGCTCATGGTGGTCTGTGAGCAGCAGCCCAGTCTTCAAACAGTGTGGGGGGCTCTAAATCGCTTTGGTTTTCTCCTGCACAGTTATACTGACTGGTGGGCAGATGCCAGAGGAGTTTCTGTGGTGGGTTGGACTGATGTGGCAGCAGATTGCACAAAGGACAAATTAGGATTTTTTCCCCCCATTCTGTAGCAGCTCTCCCTCAAATAGAGGCCTGTGTGGTTAAACCATGAATGGGGAAAGGTCACTTCTCTGCTTTTGGTGGCATTTCCTCTTTTCATGGCTGTCTGCCCATGATCAGCTGGGAGGGAAGCCCCACACGCCCCCAGGAACCCCAGTTTGGCTGTTTTTTTAATGCTGTTGGCCAGAGCATTAAAACCAGGGATTGACAGGATCTCCTGACCTGGGAGGGACCAACCAGGACCTGAGAGACCATCCCTGGCCCTGCACAGACACCCCAACAACCCCACCCTGCACAGACACCCCAACAATCTCACCCTGCACAGACACCCCAACAATCCCACCCTGCACAAACACCCCAACAATCCCACCCTGCACAGACACCCCAACAATCCCACCCTGTGGGAGCTCCTGGGATGGGTCCAGTGGACCCTGTGGAGATGCTGCAGGGGCTGGAGCATCTCTGTGAGCAGGGAAGGCTGAGGGAGCTGCAGTTCAGCCCCCAGAGGAGAGAGGAACGTCCCCATGTCCATCAGTGCCTGCAGGGAGGGGGCAGAGGATGGACCAGGCTCTGTTGGGGGTCCAGCAATGGCACAAGAGGAGAGAACCTCATCCATGTCCATCAGTGCCTGCAGGGAGGGGGCAGAGGATGGTCCCAGCCATGGCACAGGAGGAACAGGAACCTCCCCACTGGGGACCCTCCAGGTGACACTGGGGACCCTCCAGGTGACACTGAGACCCCCCAGGGGACATTGGGGACCCTCCAGGTGACATTGGGGACCCTCTAGGTGACATTGGGAAACCTCAGGTGACACTGGGGACCCTGAGGTTACCCTGAGGTGACACTGAGGTGACAGAGGTGACACTGAGGCGACACAGGTGACACTGAGGCGACAAAGGACACTGAGGTGGCTTTTCCATCCCTGAGTTTATTTCTGGCCCAGGANCCCTTTCCCCGTGTTATCTCCCCTTTTCCCGTGCTCTCTCCCCTTTTCCCGCGCTATTCCCCCTTTTCCCGTGTTATCCCCCTTCTCCCGTGCCATTCCCCCTTTTCTGTGCCATCTCCCTTTTCCCGTGCCATCCCCCTTCTCCTGTGCCATCCCCTTTTCCCATGCCATCACCTTATCCCGTGCCATCCCTCTTTTCCTGTGCCATCCCCCTTTTCCCGGCTGTTGCAGACGGAGAACGGGGTCCTGCTGCCCTCCCTTCAGTACGCGCTGCCCTTCCTCGACCTGCACGGCACGCCCCGGCTCGAGTTCCACCAGTCGGTGTTCGATGAGCTGCGGGAGAAGCTGCTGGAGAGGGTCTCTGCCATCGCCCTGGAGGGCAAGGTGGAGGAGAGGTGGGTGAGCTGGGAATTCCGTGTGGAGACTCAGGGAGTTCTTTAGGGGAGCGTTGGATACCCGGGGACTGAGTGCAGTGGGTTTGAGNAGGATGGACCAGGCTCTGTTGGGGGTCCAGCAATGGCACAAGAGGAGAGAACCTCATCCATGTCCATCAGTGCCTGCAGGGAGGGGGCAGAGGATGGTCCCAGCCATGGCACAGGAGGAACAGGAACCTCCCCACTGGGGACCCTCCAGGTGACACTGGGGACCCTCCAGGTGACACTGAGACCCCCCAGGGGACATTGGGGACCCTCCAGGTGACATTGGGGACCCTCTAGGTGACATTGGGAAACCTCAGGTGACACTGGGGACCCTGAGGTTACCCTGAGGTGACACTGAGGTGACAGAGGTGACACTGAGGCGACACAGGTGACACTGAGGCGACAAAGGACACTGAGGTGGCTTTTCCATCCCTGAGTTTATTTCTGGCCCAGGAGAGACTTTTCAATATGAAAAACAAAAGAAATGGGGAAAAAAACCGCATCCAAAAATGGGGAAAACGGCAAAAAAAAGACCAAAAAATGGGGGGAAAGGGACAGAAATTAATAAAAATGAACAAAAAGGTGGGGGGAACCAACCAAAAATGGGGGGAAATGACCAGAAATGGGTAAAAAGGAATAAAAATGACCAAAAATCAGTGCCAGCAGGGAGGGGGCAGAGGATGGCCCCAGCAATGGCACAGGAGGAACGGGTAGGAATTGATGCCCAGGAAGCTCCCCCTGGACAGAAGGAAGAACTTGTTCGCTGTGCAGTGCCCCAGCACTGGACAGAGCCCAAAGAGAGTGTGGAGTCTCCTCCCCGGGGCTATCCCAGGCCACCCTGGACACAACCCACGTGCTCCGGGATTGAGCCGGGAGAGGGCACAGGTGACCCACTGCGGCCCTCCAGCCTGCCCGGGCTGTGACTGTACGTACCGAGAGCACTGACCGAACGCCCCCCGAGCCCTGCCCACCCTGCCGGGGCTCGGCCGATCCCCCCGAGCCGCCCGGAGCCCGCGGGACCCCCGGGGCGGGCGCGGCGGAACCTTCGTGCGGCGGAACCTTCGCGCTGAGGCGCGGGGCCCGCGGGGGCGGAGGAGGGAGCGGAGCCGGGGCGGGGAGCGGGAGCGGGATCGCGAGCGGGATCGCGATTGGGATCGGGATCGGGATTGGGATCAGGAGCGGGATCGGCCCCGCGGGCCCGGCCAGGCCGAGATGTACGCGGGGCTGCAGGAGCTGGGGGTGGCCAACGGCGAGGACCTCAAGGAGACCCTCACCAACTGCACGGAGCCGCTCAAGGCCATCGAGCAGTTCCAGGTGCCGTGAGGGCCGCGCCGGGGCCGCAGGGTTTCCCTCCCATTTCCCGTGTTATCCCCCTTGCCCCATGTTATCCCCCTTGCCCCCTGTTATCCCCCCTTTT
>VWZD01013784.1:121262-136127 GCA_013396695.1 Sakesphorus luctuosus | reverse complement strand
GTGCCCTGGGCTGGTGATCACAGTGGGGTTGGCCCAAGGGTTGGACTTGATGATCTCGGAGGTCTTTTCCCACCCAGTCCATTCTATGATCCTATGATAGGTGAATTTTTCCACAGATTATTTGAAAATCTGTCACAAGTGGAAGATAAGACTTGAAGAATGAAGCTAGAAGTAGACAGGAGTGAGATTCAGATCTGTGAGGCAAAAATCTCTAGGAGTGCCCTTATTAAAAGCATCATATTGCACTGAAGGTTGTGGATTCAAAACTGCTGCTGGAACTTTAGTAAGTCACTGAGTTTGGAAACATCACCCCCAAATCTCAGCATCGTGGATTGGAAGGAAATATTTTTTCTTCTTGAAAGAAATAAGGCAAAGTTTGATGTGTGATTGGCTGTTGAATTGTCTCAGGGAGGAGGCAGAAGGTGAGTCTGTGGTGCCTTTGGGGGTTTATTGCTCTGGTGGGTGAATTCCCAAACTTCCTGAGGGGATGATCAGTAGAGGGAAGGGATTGTCCCACTCTGCTCTGCACCAGAGTGGCCTCACTTCAAGTCACAGAATCACAGAATGGATTGGGTTGGAAAAGCCCTCCGAGATCATCAAGTCCAACCCTTGGGCCAACTCCAGTCCCTTTACCAGATCATGGCACTCAGTGCCACGGCCAAGCTCAGCTGAAAAACCTCCAGGGATGGGGAATCCACCCCCTCTCTGGGCAGCCCATTCCAATGCCTGAGCACTCTCTCTGCAAAGAAGTTTTTTCTGCTCTCCAATTTCCCCTGGCAGAGCTTGATCCCGTGCCCCCTTGTCCTATTGCTGAGTGCCTGGGACTTCCTGTGTGAAGTTTTTGGTGCCACAGTATGAGAAGGTTCTGAAGCAATCAGAGTGTGTCACACAGAGATGATGAAGGGTCTGGAGGGGCCATGCAAGGAGTGGCTGAGGTGACTTGTCTCATTCAGCAGGAGAAGAGGAGACTGAGATCTCCTCAGCAGGGTCTGCAGCTCCTCCCGAGGGGCAGCTCCAATCTCTGCTCTCTGTGACAGTGACAGCACCCAGGGAATGGCTGGAGCTGTGCCAGGGCAGGGACAGCACCCAGGGAATGGCTGGAGCTGTGCCAGGGCAGGCTCAGGTTGGATCTCAGGGAAAGGTTCTTCCCCCAGAGGGTGGTGGGCACTGACCAGGCTCCCCAGATCAGTGGGCACGGCCCCAAGGCTGCCAGAGCTCCAGAAGGGTTTGGACAACACTCTGAGGGGCAGGGTGGGATTGTTGGGGTGTCTGTGCAGGGCCAGGGTTTGGACTGGATGGTCTTGGTGATCCTTCCAGCTGAGGATATTCTGTGATTCTATGATTTAGGTGTCTCCAGTGGTGAGTTAGGGCAGGTGAGGGGCTGCCCTCTGTGACTGCTCTGTCCTCTGCAGGTCCCTGAGAAGAAGCTGAAGCTGGTGATGGCTGACAAGGACCTGTACAAAGCCTGTGCCGTGGAGGTGAAGCGGCAGATCTGGCAGGACAACCAGGCCCTGTTTGGGGACGAGGTGTCCCCTCTGCTGAAGCAGTACATCCTGGAGAAGGAGAACATCCTCTTCAGCAATGACATTTCCTTCCTGCAGAACTTCTTCAGCCCATCTCCCAAAACGAGGCGTCAAGGAGAGGTGAGGGCAGGGGAACCCTCACAACGTGCTTGAGTGGAATTCCTCAGCTTTCAGTCACCCTCACCACAGAACAGGGGCTGTTTCCCTGTCCAGCTTGGCTACTGAGCTCTTGTAGCCAGACAAAGTCTTTGCTACAAATACCAGGTCTGTTCCTCCTACATAACTTGATGAAAGCAGCAGGAATTATTTTAATAGTTACTCAGTGCTGTGTGATAATTGATGAATGTTCTAAGCTGTTAATTATATGCTTTTAAAAAATCATAGCAAGGCCAGATTTTTTTCTGTATTGCTCTGTCTGGCTTTAATATGCCTCAGGTGTCTGGAAGGCTGAGCATCTCTACCACATCAGTTTGAATATGTTAATATGTTAATTTCTTTTCTTGGGACCTCCTTTTATCAGGACATACCCCAGCAGAAGTTGCTTTACTTTCTGGGGGTTTTTTAATGGAAAGCTGTAGTTAATCTGGCATCCAGAAAAGTTGCTCTTTTAATAGAATTAATTACAAGGCAGTTTACACTGCAGAGTTGTGGTTTAACTCAGCACCACACATGCACTTGTACACTCCCCCCAGGGGGAGAATCAGAAGGGTAGAAAAAGCAGCTTGTGGAATTAGATAAAAACATGTCATGGCTGTGAAAGATCTGTTGAACATACCTTGAACAAATTCCCTTGGAAATGCTGGCAGAAATAGTTCCTTTTCAGGAATTGGTGTCGCTTCAGATGCTTCAATAAATCACGTAGTAAAGTTAATTTACATTTTGTGCATGTGTGAAAAAAGAGCCCCTCTTTGCACTGAGTGTACCTGTGTCCCACTTTGAGTGCAGGTGGTTCAGAAGCTGACCCAGATGATTGGGAAGAACGTGAAGCTCTATGACATGGTGCTGCAGTTCCTGAGGACGCTGTTCCTGCGCACCAGGAACGTCCATTACTGCACCCTGAGGGCAGAGCTCCTCATGTCCCTGCATGACCTGGAGATCAGTGAAATCTGCACTGTGGACCCCTGTCATAAGGTACTAACCATGTGGGACACATGGGAGGATTGCTGGAGAATTTTCTGGTTTCCCACTCCCTTCCGCACCTGCTGCCCTGCAGGACTTGAGCCCAAAGATGAGTCCTCTCTGTGAAGGGAGTTCAGGCCTTGAACCCAAATGTCTCCTTATATCCCACTGAACTTCAGGTGAAAATTTCATCTTGGTTAACCAGCAATTTGCTTTCATTTCATGTCTCATGAATCATTCAAATTTAGGGTACTTAGGCAGTGTTGAAAACAGTGTCTAATCTGAAATCCAAAAATAACAAAAATAACAAAAAACCATCAGCTAGTCCCAGCTTCTTAATCTAACCTTGCTTCCCTCCCAGTTATGCCTGGTCTGATACACTCCACCTGTGTGTGAGATAAAACATACTTTAGATTTTGAATTAAAACATAAAACTAGTCAAATATTGGGAGGTGACAGATGTGTTAATGTCACACCAGGATCTTGTTAGTGGCCTGTTGTCCATAGTTGGCATCACTCTGGCCTGGAACAAGGCTTTTTCTCTGAAGGAGTCGCTAAGTTTCCTGTGTGTTCTGCTTAGAGGTGATGTCCTAGAGTGATGATAAACACTCCTGCCTACTTACTAATGTGTTCTGATCAAGAGTCCCCCACATCAGTGCCAGACAGTGACTGAAAAGGGCTGAATGCAGTGATGATGCAAGGACAGTGAAGCCATGGTGAAAGCATTGCAGAAAAGTCAGCAAGTTGTGCTTTTTTGATAGTTGAAATGTTGGGGGAAAATACAGGTTGGTTTCTGAAAGGAGAAAAAGCCTTTAATATTGAATCATAGAATCACAGAATCATAGAATGGATTGGGTTGGAAAAGATCTCCAAGATCATCAAGTCCAACCCTTGGGCCAACTCCAGTCCCTTTACCAGATCATGGCACTCAGTGCCACGGCCAAGCTCACTTGAAAAACCTCCAGGGATGGGGAATCCACCCCCTCTCTGGGCAGCCCATTCCAATCCCTGAGCACTCTCTCTGCAAAGAATTTTTTTCTGCTCTCCAACTTCAATTTCCCCTGGCAGAGCTTGAGCCCCCCGTGCCCCCTTGTCCTATTGCTGAGTGCCTGGGAGAAGAGACCAACCCCCACCTGGCCACAACTTCCCTTCAGGCACTTCCAGACAGTGCTGAGGTCACCTCTCAGCCTCTTCTCCAGGCTGAACACCCCCAGCTCCCTCAGCCTCTCTCTCCCCATAGGACTTGTGCTCCAGTTAACTGCCTTTTTCCCTGTCAGTTATACAGCTCTTTAGCAGAAGCACCTCCACTGTTAATATCCCTGTATTTAGAGGGTGGGAGTGGTATTGCAATGACCAGAATATCCCAGAGTTGTATTTCTAAGTGATGCTGCTTGTTTGTCAGTCTCCTATTTGTGTAAATCCTCAGGTGTGCTGGGCAGTGGTGTATTTTATAAATGCCTGCTCCTCATTTTCCAGGGAATGCCTTTCCTGGGAGGGGAGAAAGTGGCACTGAGTTAAACTTACATTGGCATCTCTTACTTCTGTGTTTGTGACCAACTTGGTATTATTGAAGTGTCTTAATTCCAGCTGTTTGGGGGCCATTCTGAGCCTGTTTTCTCTGACCCCATGTATTTTATTGCTGGTTTAAGGCGTGGCTGAGGTTCATAAAGCTCTCTCCAATCTGTGACAGTTCACCTGGTGCCTCGACGCTTGTATTCGGGAGAAGTTTGTGGACAACAAGAGAGCCCGGGAATTGCAAGGGTTTCTGGATGGAGTGAAGAAAGGACAAGAGCAAGTGTTGGGGTAAGGCTCTTGGGCTGTTTATTGAGAAACTGGGATGGGTTCCTGGCAGTCACAACTTCTGACAGGAGTTGTAGGTGTTAGTTGTTAGTTCTTCCCTATAACCAGCAAACCTCCAGCAGGTCCCCTGTTCAGTGACATCCCAAACATCCATGAACTCATGGCAGAGCCAAGCACAGAGCTTGCACTGCTGCACTTGTGTCCTCTGTGGCCTGATGTCTGGCTGTGGGAGATCTGCTTGGTCTCAGTGCAGAAGCCTTTCAGTAATTGTTTTTGGTAACATGCCCTTTCAAGTCAAAGAAATGCTATTCGTGGTGCTTTCACAAGGCAGGAGAAGGTTCATCAGGTGGACACAGGTGCATAAGGACCTGTATGGGAAGGTTGTTATATATGAATAGTGTTTGATTTTTACTTCTCCTCAGGGACTTATCAATGATCTTGTGTGATCCCTTTGCCATCAACACCTTAGCCTTGAGCACCATAAGGCACCTGCAAGACCTGGTTGGGCAGGACACCTTACCCAGGGTGAGTGTTGCAGCTTGTGTACCTAACCTGAACTACAGTCTCAGCTGACTGGCATCCTCAGTGAATGTAGGGGCAGTATGATGAAGTTCTCAGGTGCATGTGTGAGTTGGAACAAGGGAAAGGTGATACCTGTCCGTGTGTAGCACCTGTGGAAAGCTCTGCAGGAGCAGTTTGGAGATGGTCAGGGGAGGGCTTTGTCCTGCTCTGCTCAGGTGCAGCCTCACCTTCAGTCCTGGGGACACTTTGAGCACCACAATGTGAAAATACCTAAAGCTATCAGTGTCCAAAGGAGGGACATGAGGATGGGGAAGAGTCTGAGGAGCAGCTGAGGGCACTTGTTCACCCTGGAGTAGAGGAGGCTGAGGTCAGACCTTACCAGGGTCTGCAGCTGTTCCCAAGGGGCAGCTCCAATCTGTGCTCCTGTCACCGCTGACAGGATGTGAGGGGACAGCTGGAGCTGTGTCAGGGAGGGTTAGGCTGGATATTGGGAAAAGGTTCTTCCCCTAGAGGGTGGTGGGCACTGACCAGGCTCCCCAGGGCAATGGGCACGGCCCCAAGGCTGCCAGAGCTCCAGGAGGGTTTGGACAACACTCTGAGGGACAGGGTGGGATTGTTGGGGTGTCTGTGCAGGGCCAGGGGTTGGACTGGATGGTCCTTTTGGGTCCCTTCCAGCTCAGAATATCCCATGTTTCTGTGATTTTGGGACTCTCCAAACTGACAAAGAATTCTTTGCATGGCTCATTCGATCCTGGCAGCTGTGCAAATGTAGAATCCTATCCAGAAAATGTGCTTCCATAGTTTGTCTGACAGCCCCAACCTTTCTCCCTGCTACATGAATGCCAGGGGTTGGTTAGTGCTGCTCTGCTCTATTGGCTGAGATGTAACAGGTTTTCTGTGAGCAGTGTCTGCAGGAGGTGCTGAAATGCTAAAGAGGGGCATTTACAGGTGTCTGCAAAGTGTGAGGCACTTGATGTTCTTATCCCTGAGTTGTTAAGTGTTACTGTTGGATGGAATAACTTCCTCATCACACTTTAAGACTGAAAATTGTTTGGTTTCATGGCACAATATAAACAAAAAATGCCATTGTCATTCTTACACACCTTTCTCCTCACTTCTGCTGAGATGACTTTATTTGTCCTGTCATCTATTGTATTTCAGTGCACTAATTGGGCTGGGCATGTTTAAAAATTATGTGATCAGATACTTCCTGCTGCATTATAAAAGTTACAAACCCCCACAAGCCCTCAGGTGTGTCTGGTGTGTGATTCCTGTTTGAGGAATCAGGTTTCAATTAATCTGGAGAACTGAATGCCTCCAGGAGTCTCTGATAAAGCAGCTAATCCAGAAGAGCTTTAAATATAAACCACTGTTTTGAAATAAGTATCCCATGTGGAGGATCAAAATAGCTGTTTTTCTTCTCCCCTTAAAATCCAAGGAAAGCCCAGATCTGCTGCTGCTGCTGAGGATGCTGTCCTTGGGACAGGGGGCCTGGGACATGATTGACAGTCAAGTCTTCAAGGAACCAAAAATGGTGAGCCATTTGGATGTAGAGAGTTTAATGAAACACATTTAGATTTGTTTACTATTTATTGTGTCCCTGATTTAATGTTCACTGTGCAAACCTCTCATCAGAGCTTTCCTGGAAAAAACTCGTCAGTGGTCACAGAGCAGCAGCTCAAGTGACATTCTGTGAGCTTCCTTTACCTGCTTTTTAATTGCCTTGAGTGCCTGACCCTTGCTGTTCTAAAATCAGACTGTCCCTCTGTTAAATCCTGCCCTGGTTGCTCCTGCTCTCTCATTGTTCCTGGGATCTTCTACACAACTGGCAGGTTTGTAGAACACATCTTGCCTGAGTCAAGCAGGATTTCCAAGGCTGGTCTGAAACATGACCATGAGAAATGTTTTTCCCTGCCAGCTCTCTGTTGTAGCAGCTTTTTGTAGTGCCACATTTAGCTATAATCTTCCTATGCTTGGGAAATACTTTCCCAGTGTTACAGGAAGCCCTGGTGTAGTTCAGCTGTGAGCAGGAAATTTTTCAAGAGAAATTTGCTGTTTCTGTGCTGAACTGTAAACCAGCAAATGTCCACTTAGGGGGATATTTGAATTCTCCAAAATACATCCATTCCTGGCTGCTTGTATGTTTAAATTTACCACACAGAGGGTGTGCTTTAACACTGGGCTTGAAACAGCAAGAGCAGCCAATATTCCAAGGATAACACTGATTCTTGTTCTCTCATGAAGAATGTTCACAGTTTCTTTCTCAAAGGAATCTCCAAATCTGTATTTAAAATGTGTTTTATTTGTGTTTGTGTTACCACAAATAAGCCTGGACAATGCTGGGGGGCTGTAATTGTTGATGGAAGCAGTTTGGTATCATCCTTAACATGCAGTGCCTGCAGCAGTGTTGGGAAAGGTCTCTCAGAAGAATGTTGTGTAATTGTTAAAAGGAAGGACTTGAGCAGGATTGTTTCTGTAGGTGAGGTGAAGTACAATTTTCTTAATTACCCTGGATCACAGAATCACAGAATGGATTGGGTTGGAAAAGACCTCTGAGATCATCAAGTCCAGCCCTTGGGCCAACTCCAGTCCCTTTACCAGATCATGGCACTCAGTGCCATGGCCAAGCTCACTTGAAAAACCTCCAGGGATGGGGAATCCACCCCCTCTCTGGGCAGCCCATTCCAATCCCTCAGCACTCTCTCTGCAAAGAAGTTTTTTCTGCTCTCCAACTTCAATTTCCCCTGACAGAGCTTGAGCCCCCCGTGCCCCCTTGTCCTATTGCTGAGTGCCTGGGAGAAGAGACCAACCCCCACCTGGCCACAACTTCCCTTCAGGCACTTCCAGACAGTGCTGAGGTCACCTCTGAGCCTCCTCTTCTCCAGGCTAAACACCCCCAGCTCCCTCAGCCTCTCCCCATAGGACCTTCACCAGCCTTGTTGCTCTTCTCTGGAAGTAAATTATTCAAGGATTTTAATGGGAACTGGATGTGTGAAAGCTTCTCCTAAGGCTCCTCACACTGCCTCATTATTTGTTACAGCCATTAGGTGGCATAAAATGATTGATGATGGTTCTTTTCCCTCTGTTCTTCCCTCCCTGCAAGGAAGCTGAGTTGATCACCAGGTTCCTGCCCCTGCTGATGTCTTTTGTGGTGGATGACCACACCTTCACTGTGGACCAGAAGCTGCCCTCGGAGGAGAAGGGACCAATTCCCTACCCCAGCACCATTCCTGAAGCTTTCACCAAGTATGTAATGCTGCCTCACCAGCTGGAGCTGTGGCCACCACAGCCAGGCATCAGGGCACCAGCCAGCATTGACAGGGAAAATACTCCATGTGATAAAGGCAAGACTTTTGGGAATAAGATTAAACCCTAATTAATCAAGCCTGAACTCTTCCTTTAACAGAACAGGTTTCCACCATGTTTTCTCAAATGAAATTTATTGACATAAAGTGCAATTTCTGGTAATGACCATTGTTTTGGCAGGTTGAATATGAAAGTATTTGGTATTTCTGTTCACAGAATCACAGAATGGATTGGGTTGGAAAAGACCTCTGAGATCATCAAGTCCAACCCTTGGTCCAACTCCAGTCCCTTTACCAGATCATGGCACTCAGTGCCACGGCCAAGCTCAGCTGAAAAACCTCCAGGGATGGGGAATCCACCCCCTCTCTGGGCAGCCCATTCCAATCCCTCAGCACTCTCTCTGGAGAGAATTTTCTTCTGCTCTCCAACTTCAATTTCCCCTGGCAGAGCTTGAGCCTGTGCCCCCTTGTCCTATTGCTGAGTGCCTGGGAGAAGAGACCAACCCCCACCTTGAGCAGCTTCCCAGGCAGTGACTGCTGAGGGCTGGGGTGACATTTGGGTGCAGCTGGAGCCATGCTGGGTTCTGAAGAGCACTACTGGGCATCATGAAGTTGGCATTTTTGGCACCCACACTCCTTCTCTGTAGATCACCTGTCACTCCAGGGATGCCAAAATGACAATTAAAACCCCTGTGCTCTGCTGTATTCAGATCTGGCACTAATTCCCAGCACAATTCTTGTCTGACAGAGTCTGAAGTGCTGCATCCAGCAGTTGTGCTCTCCTCTGTGACACTGTTCATCTTTGACTTTCGGGAAACTAAAACACACCAGGATTGGACTTTGTATCATCTTTGAGAATTTGGGCTTTTTCTAAACCCCAGTTTGATTAGCAGTTTTATCATTAATACATTATAAATGTTCACAATCAAATGCAACTGCTTGGCTGTGATCTTTGCTGAATGGTGCATTTTTCTGGTGAACACAGTCACTGAGTAGCTGCTCTTCACTGGGTTTGAGGTTAGCCACTGCTCTACCTGCTTGATTGCTACCCAACAGTATGTTAAACCACTTTTAAATTTTTTTAAGATCTGTTTTAGCTTTACTGATGGAAGAAACTTTACTTCTACCATAACAGGTTCCTGCAGGAGAACAGAATAGCTTGTGAGGTTGGGCTGTATTACATCCTTCACATCACTAAGCAGAGGAACAAGAATGCTTTCCTGAGGCTCCTGCCAGCACTAGGTAAGTTTTTGTCTCATCTTCCATTCTGTAGCTGTTTGCCTTGGACTGGACACCCAGGAGGCAAGTAAAGCTGGAGTGGAAGTGATTTGGCTGGAGAAGGGACTGGAGCACAAGTGCTATGGGGAGAGGCTGAGGGAGCTGGGGGTGTTTGTGCTGGAGAAGAGGAGGCTGAGAGGTGACCTCAGCACTGTCTGGAAGTGCCTGAAGGGAAGTTGTGGCCAGGTGGGGGTTGGTCTCTTCTCCCAGGCACTCAGCAATAGGACAAGGGGGCACGGGGGGCTCAAGCTCTGTCAGGGGAAATTGAAGTTGGAGAGCAGAAAAAACTTCTTTGCAGAGAGAGTGCTGAGGCATTGGAATGGGCTGCCCAGAGAGGGGGTGGATTCCCCATCCCTGGAGGTTTTTCAGCTGAGCTTGGCCGTGGCACTGAGTGCCATGATCTGGTAAAGGGACTGGAGTTGGCCCAAGGGTTGGACTTGATGATCTCGGAGGTCTTTTCCAACCCAATCCCTTCTATGATTTCAGAGCCAAAGATGTAATGTTCTGCCTTTGGCTCTTCTGGTGACTTAGGGGTGAGTCCCTGGAGAAGGGTGTGGGTTTGTCTGCAATGAGGGCACTTTTCTGCTGATCTCACAGTTTAGGGGTAGTGGCTGAGGGTCAATTCCTAAAATCAAAGGCTCTTTTAACAACCAGATTAGTTGAAAACTGTTTGGAATGAGTCTGCAAGATAAAAGAGCAGGTGGCTTAATTCTGCTGCTGCCCAGAGTAATTGCAGGTAACCAGAAGTTCCTGGGACTTGGCTTTGTGTGGTGAAAAAAAATTGTAACAAAATAGGACTGAACAGAGTCTTAAGTTTTCTACCAGGATTACCTTGTTGACTGACTCCTCTGGGATAAATTGCAGGAGAGCTCTAAAGAAACCTGCTCCTAATCTTTTATGTCTGAAAGATCAAAGCCACCTGCCTGGGCTCCATGTTTTCAAAGGAAATGAGAAGAAATGACTGAAAGAGAGTAGGCTTGGATTAGGTATTGGGAATGAATTGTTCCCTGTGAGGGTGGGCAGGCCCTGGCACAGGTTGCCCAGAGAAGCTGTGACTGTCCCATCCCTGGGAGTGTCCAAGGCCAGGTTGGACAGGGCTTGGAGCAACCTGGGCTGGTGGAATGTGTCCCTGCCCATGGCAGGGGGTGGGACAAGATGAGTTTTAAGGTTCCTTCAACCCAAACCAGTCTGTGATCCTGTGATGAAATCTCACTGCAGGATTTTCACAAGGACTATCAGCTCTGTGGGCAGGATTCGGCACATCCTTGTCAGCCTCTGTTTTCTTTCCTTTCCATCTTGTCTAGTTGAGACATTCAGTGACTTGGCCTTCAGTGATATTTTCCTGCACCTGCTCACTGGTAACCTCACACTGCTGGGGGAGGAGTTTGCACTCGAGGAGTTCTGCACCAGTCTCTTTGATGGCTTCTTCCTCACTGCCTGCTCCAGGTAAATCACATTTTCCTCAGAGGGAAGTGAAGGCACTGAGTTTACAGAATGCCTGAGAGAGGTTTTACTGCTTTTGAGCAACAGGTGAATAGTTCAGCAAATTCTTCACAGGAATTCACAGGAATTAGTTAACCTGATCCTGTTTTTCTTTAGGGAAGGGCTTAAGTTTTGTGAATTTTTATCAGAAAAATTGCTATGTGTTGGTTATAAATTATGACCTAAACTAATTAATTGTTTATAATTTGGAGTTGCAGAGGAGAATATCCTTCAGGCTTTGCAGTTATTCTGAATATGTAGAGTTAATTTCAGCTCTTTGCAGTATGAGCTGCACACAAAAATCTGTTGTTACTTCTGGTAGGTCACTGTGGTTTAGCTGGTGGCCTGCAGACCAGATCTGACCTCCAGGAAGCTTCCCCAGAAGTGGCTGGAGCTGCTGCTTCCTCCACACATGGAGGGACAAACATCCTCCTGCATGTGCTTATGGCCTGGCCTACAGAGTTGAGCTGCTGCCACATCTGTGCTTAAAACCTCCTCATGGTTGCTGCAGGTGGTCCCCTCCTGTTGAGCAATTCCATGAATCCTTGAAAGCCTGAGGCAGGGTTAGCACTTTGTAGCACACAGGTTACAGTTCTCAGGGGTTTTGGAAAACTGTAACAAAGCTCTCAGTGTGTGGAGGTGTGAATTACTCTGGTGCTGTTGTTGTAGCTTCCTGGTTCTCAACGTGCTGTTTGTTTATGCAGGAAGGAGAATGTACACAGACACGTGCTCAGGCTGCTGCTGCATCTGCATCACAAAGTGGCACCAGCCAAATTAGAGTCCCTCCAGAAGGCTTTGGAACCCACCAAGCAGGTAGGAAGGGAAGCATGAGAAAGGGACAACTGATTGCAAATGGAAGCAGCTGAACATGAGCTCTGCTTTCCAAGTGTACCAGGTTGTGGCTTAATCACCTTGTAGCTTCTGTGTTGGTTTGTTACAGTACACTTGGTGTGTAGGAGGAGCTACAATGGGCTGTGACCCTTGTTTTTGCCCTCCCTAATTCTCATTTTACAGAGTGGGGAAGCTGTGAAGGAGCTTTACAACCAACTGAGTGAGAAGCTGGAGCTCCGCAAACCGAGTCCCGCTGAAGTGACTGAGACGCCCTCCATGGAGCTGCCCCTGCCCACTGTGCCCACACCAGCCCCACGCTGAGCTGGGTCTGCAGGGCAAGAGGGACACAGGAGAAGAGCTACCCCAGTGTGAAGCTCTGTGCTGCCTTCTGACTGTCTCTGCCCACGGGGTGGAAACAAAACAAAAGCCACTGAAGCTCCTTCAGCCAACACTGCGGTTTGCCCAACTCACTGGCTTGTGCTGGCTACAAAACTGTGTGCAATGCATTGCAAGGTTTACTTTTCTTAAAGATAGCTGAGTGTCTTCTTGTAGAGCTACTTAAAATCTGACTGTACATTTTTTTTTCCAAAAGAAAATGCATATTTTTAAGCTTGGCATGTTGTGTTTTTAAACTCTGCTGTAAGAACTGCTCAGTGAGTGTGGAACCCCGCTGTGGTTGAGCAGGGGGTGTGGGCTCCTGAGGCTACTCATGGCTTTCTTTGGCCTTGGTCTGCTCTTAGGGATCTTTGAGAAGATGCTCAGCAGAAGGAAGTGTCAGGAGATAAGGTCCTCTGATACCATTTCCTGTTTGAGGTTTTAACTCTTCTGGTAGATGGTGAGATGTGCTGCATTAGTTGGACATGTCCACTGCTGTCACTAACCCAAGCAGGAGTCAACAGCCTCTTCTCAGACAGGCTTTTACATAGAAGGCCAGAAATTGAGTCATTCTCTCCTCTTTTGTCCCCACTTTTCTCCAAAGGAGTAGCTTGAAGTGGATCCTGGAGCCAGTTAAAAAGAACAAGACTGGCATGTTCCTCAGTGACAGGATTTGAGTGTAGGGGGAGTGAAATTCTGCTTTTGAAAAAGTAGAACCATAGAATAGTTGGAAGGGGCCTTAAAGATCACCCTGCCATGGGGCAGGGACACCTTCCTAAATCCCATGTTGCTCCAAGCCCTGTCCAGCCTGGCCTTGACCACTTCCAGGGCCAGGGCAACCTGTGCCTGCCACTCACCACCCTCACAGGGAAGAATTCCTTCCCACTATCCCATCTAACCCTGCCCTCTGGCAGTTTAAAACCATTCCCCTTGTCCTGTCACTCCTGGCCCTTGTAAACAGTCTCTCACCATCTTGTAGGATTCCTTCAGGCATTGAAAGGCTGCAGTTGGACCACCCCAAAGCTTCTCTTCTCCAGGCTGGAAAGCCTGTCCCCCATGGCTCACTTGTGTCACTGTGCTGTTCAGTTACTCCTGCTCTGCTTTTGTTGCTGCCTCAGGTAGAGTGTGCAGGAGAGTGGGCATGGGAGAAGAATGAGTTGTGGGAGTTTCCAGTGGACTTTCACACTGATTCCAGCAGGAACAATGTGCCTGAAGAGAACCTGCCAGTCCCTGGGAGCAGGAATCTGCCTGCAGGAATTACTCTGAATCATGGAGTAACTCGGATCAGAAGGGACCCCTGAGGATCTGCTGTGCATCCATGGCTGGCAGCAGCACTCAGCTTGCCCAGGAGTGGCACTTGGAGTGCCCTGAGCTTTTTGTCAGGCCCGTTGAGGGGGCACACAGTGGGTGTGTCAGCCATGCCCAAAGCTTGGAGCCCTTTTCAGACTTGCTGAGGGTGAGTTCTGTCCTCGGGTTGTTACAAGAGCCATTAAACAAAATCAGCTCCTCTGATGGCCTCTGGGGAGAGCTGTGAGCTGCCAGTTGGATTTGGTGCTGTTGATCACAGCCCACCACTTTTCCGTGCAGGTATCCAGCCTGTATCAGAACCATTTGGCTGTGTGGATTCTTCAGCCTGTTCAGTCCAAAGCCAGTTCAAGGCAAGGTGAGCTGCCCACTGTGCTCCCTGCATTCACCAAGCCAGCTGGGTCTTCCTAGAAGGTCATTTGCTTTGTGAGGCACAACTGACCCTTGGAATTTGCCCATCCCTGCTGGCCATGCCCTGCTAGTTTCTTGTCCATCATGTTTCTGGATATCATGGGAATCAAAACATTCTGAGATGGAGGGACCCTCAAGGAGCTTTGAGTCCAACTCCTGGCCCTGCACAGGCCCATCCCCAAGTCACACCCTGTGCCCCAGAGCATCATCCAAACCCTCCTGGAGCTCTGGCAGCCTTGGGGCCGTGCCCACTGCCCTGGGGAGCCTGGTCAGTGCCCACCACCCTCTGGGGGAAGAACCTTTCCCTGATAACCACCTGAAACCTCCTCCCTTTTCTTTTTTTCTCCCCATATCCTGGTACTTGAGCACTCCCAGTGCCACGTCCTGCTCAGGAGACTTCTGTTTCCTGAAGCTGTGTCCAAACAAACCAAACAAACATGGTAGTTAAGCAGAGTTGCAACATTCCCCAGAGCTCCTCTCTCAGTCTTTGTGTGGTTTTCTTCTGAGCTCACAAATGCTGTGAGGAAAGTGACTGTCCCCTCTCTTGATCACCTTGGTGCTTTATTTCGGCTGGTCACCAGTGGTGTCCCCAGGGGTCTGTGTTGGGTCCAGTCCTGTTTAACATCTTTATTGATGATTTAGATGAGGGGATTTAGTCCATCAGCAGCAAATTTGCAGATGACACCAAGTTGGGAGGGAGTGTCGACCTGCTGGAAGGCAGGAGGGCTCTGCAGAGGGATCTGGAGAGACGGGAGAGATGGGCTGATTGCAATGGGATGGAGTTCAACAAGGCCAAGTGCAGGTCCTGCCCTTTGGCCACCCCAAGCCCTGCAGCGCTCCAGGCTGGGCACAGAGTGGCTGGAGAGCAGCCAGGCAGAAAGGGACCTGGGGGGACTGAGGGACAGGAAGCTCAA
>VWZD01013784.1:88891-104812 GCA_013396695.1 Sakesphorus luctuosus | reverse complement strand
TGTGTGTGTGTGTGTGGGGTGTGCGGCTGTGTGTGTGTGTGGGGGATGTGCAGGTGAGTGTGTGTGATGGGGATGTGCAGCTGAGTGTGTGTGATGGGGATGTGCAGCTGGGTGTTCTCCCTGCTCTTCTGCAAGAGCCTGGGTGAGTTTGCTGGGAGCACTTGCTGTGGGAAAAGGGTTTAAATGAAATATTGCAGTGGCACAGGATGGGACGGGCCTCTCTGCACACACTGGGCTCCCCCTTCAGTGGGACAGACAGACCTGAGCAGGGACAGATGGACCTCCCCAGGCAGGCAGGTGCATCCTTAAGGAAGGGTGAAGGGCCAGGACTGCCATGCTTTGCTGATCACACGTTGGATTTATCCTGGAAAGAACATCATGTTTACTTCCAATAAACTCTTTTCCACACGTGGTGTTCAGATTGTCTCTGTCCTCAATCAGCCCTTGCTTCTCCCTGCTGGTTTGGCTTCCCCACCTGGAAGCTGCTGCTCTAAGGGGTGATCCAGTGTGGCTAAAAGCATCTTTCATGCTGGATTTATAGCACAGATGGTTTTTTCCTCATCCTTCATGCAGAGGAACCCCTGGCTGCCAGCCAGGGCCTTGTTTTGGATGGTTGTGGGTTTGCTTTGTTCTTTTGCAAATATTCAGGGGGCTCTGTTGGAGAAAGTCCTGCCCAAGGAACGTGCCTTGTGGTGGGAGCTGATGGTGGTGGAGAGCTTGGCATCCTCTGGTGTGTGGACCCCCAGAGTACAGACCCTGCAGGGGATCCCCTTCATGTTGGTCTTGCACAATGGACTGGGTTGACTGAAGGTCCAGGGTGAGGGGACACAGCCAAGGGTGGCCAGTGTGCACTTTGCTGAGGTGACTCCAGTCCCTGGGGGTTTGGCTCTCACCCTGTGCACCTTCACCCATCACACCCTTGGACACACATTTGTGCCCTTTGCAGGGGAGGTGGGAGGGAAGAGCTGAGCTGTGACATCCTGACACACACGGAATTCCCAAGGAGACACCCCATGGGCCATAACCAGCAACAACTCCCAGGCACTCAGCAATAGGACAAGGGGGCACGGGGGGCACAAGCTCTGCCAGGGGAAATTGAAGTTGGAGAGCAGAAAAAACTTCTTTGCAGAGAGAGTGCTGAGGGATTGGAATGGGCTGCCCAGAGAGGGGGTGGATTCCCCATCCCTGGAGGTTTTTCAAGTGAGCTTGGCCGTGGCACTGAGTGCCATGATGTGGTAAAGGGACTGGGGTTGGACCAAGGGTTGGACTTGATGATCTTGGAGGGCTTTTCCAACCCAATCCATTCTATGATTCTGTGATAACTCCGACACAAAACCAGCACAGCTGCTGCTCTGAGCTGTGATATTTATTACACAAGAAGACAAACACCCCGAAAACCCTAAAAAAAGTCATGAACCAGCACTTTTTTGGTGCCTCTCACCTCAGATCCTCAGTGCAGCCTCGACTGCTCCATGGTGGGAAGTCACCTCGTGTGGCTTCAGGAGATGACACCCCAGGGCAGGAGGATGTGGGGGCTGCTGGCTCTGCTCAGAATAGTCTCTGTGGGCTGTTCACTAAACCACACACTTTTCTTAGAAATTTCCTTTTTAGCTTGAAATTCAGTTTGCAGCCCTCCCACAGTGAGTCAGTAAAAGCTCTGGTCATCCCAAAGCTCACAGGAGCACCCAGGGAGGCTTTGAAGCATCAAGTTTTGACCATCCATGGGTTAACTTTCCTGCAGAGACTGTTTCCATCAGGTCCCAAAGAGTTCATGGGGATGGAGCTTTGTGATTTCACCCTCTGGGCTTTTAATCTCCGTTTTGGATGTGTTCAAAACACAGGGGGTGGTGCCAGTGGGTTTCACAGGTTGGGCTTGGACCACGACACTGCTGGAGGCAACACACCAGAGATCATCTGAACATCTCAGAGAGGCCCTCTGGGGGTCTCCTTTTGCCTGGGAAAGCAACAGGGAAACAGTTTCATAAATCCCTGTTTTCTGACCTGCAGAATGATGCTGGTTTGGAGCATTTCCTGTGCCTTGAGGACACACCTGCCCATGCCCAGCTCCTGATCCCACCAACCTGCAGCCCCTACTGAGCCAAAAGAGCAACCAGCACCCAAACCTGCTGGATTGAAAAGCTGCAGCTGAGACCTCAGGCTGGTCAAATGGGGGAGCTCCAACCCCCTTGGTGTCACACCCTGCCTTTGAGGTCACACAAGATTGGTGAGTGCCTGCATAGCTACAAACGCCACTGCCTGCCCAGCTCACCCCGCCCAGCCGTGCTCACCCTCCTGCAGCTGCTCCAGCGGTTTGTAAGTGATGTCAGCCCAGCCCTGCCGAGCTCTGCACCCCTCGATGCTTCCTGCTGGGGCTGGGCCCTGCTCTCTGTGCCTGGGGGGGGCCAGCAACCCCTTCACCTGCATCCTTGACTTGTCTGTGCTCCACTCCCCACCATCTCCTGACCTTCCCCCGGTGGAAACATCTCCAGAGCCTCCTGCTTTTGGAGGATCTTGAGCAAAAGCCAACTATGCCTGCAGGTCTCTGAGCTGGTGGAGTTTCACTATCAAGATCTCCTTTTCACCACCATCCAGCCAGGGGGGTCACGGGACCCTCCTGGTGCCCGTCAGTCCTTCCCTGGTGATTATGAAGGAGCTCAGAGGCTTCTGCTGCTCTGACCCTGGTGGGAGGACAGGATAAGTCCCCCTGTGCCTGGGCACATGGGAAGGGGCAGCTCATTTCAGCATCTCTGGCTGACTGGAGATGTCTCTGCCTGAAAACACAGCACTGTGAGAATGCCTTCAGGCCTGTTCCCTGCCTGGAGTGTGTCCCTCATCCCTGGGGATGTGCTGCAGAGCTGTGGCTGCAGCAGGACAGGCTCAAGCACCATCACACAGAGCCCTGTCCCAAATGCCCTGAGCGTGGTGGGCAGATGGCACATGGTCCCACCCCAAAGGCAGAGCCAGCAGGGACTGGCACAAGAGGCAGGCTGGAAATCCAGGTCTCTCATTTCAGGGTCATCCCCAGAGGGATGAGAGGCTGCCAAAAGGCCAGGGAGGGGTTTGACTGCTGGTGAGACACCAATGGGCTGCTGGAAAGCTGCTGCCCCAAAAGGGCCAGGCTGGGAGCCCACCTGGCAGAGCTCAGTGTTGCCCTGACAGCCTCGCTCCTCATCCCACTGTGGTGCTGCCAACAGGAGCCTGGCATGGCATGGAACCCCACTGTGGGGTGATTGCCCTGATCACCTCGTGGTAATGGTTTAAGGGGAACACCTCGGCCCCTGGAGGGGCTCTCAGGAACCACTGTCAGGGGACAAAGAGTCTCCAATGGCTCCCTGAAAGTGCTCAGGTCATATTGGTGGGGTTACCGAAGAATGGAGTGTTATGGAAATGCCATGGCCCTTCTTGGCCACCCCCTGTGACACCCTGGGGAGACCCAGGGAGCCCTCAGGCATCTGCCTCTCACCCCCAAAATAAAAACTCCCTGTTGCTCCACTCAGAATTTCCTCCCTCAGCCTCAGCCCCCACTTTTTGGGCAGTTTCTCTGCCCGTTCAAGTCTTCCTGTAGAGCAGCATCTACTTCTTGATGTCCATCTGCCTCCAGCAGTGCTTTGTTGTTGAACAGCACAAGAGAAAGTCCCTCTGGAAGAAGAGGAGCTCCTGGAGAAACCTGTGCTTGTCCTTCTGGCTCATCCTCTTTGTCCCAGAGCTGCCTTTCCTCTTTCTCCTCAAGACTTCAGGCTCAGTGAAATGCCTAAATATTCATCTGTTTTCTCTTTCTACACCAATGGTTCTGGATTTTCTCTCTTTCCTCCTGTCCTTTGCTGTTTCCCTGACTTGTGGAGCTCTGTTGGGAGCTGCCACTGCTGAAGCAGCAGGGAAAGCTCCACAGGCAGCAGATGAACAGGTCTGTGCAGACAATAACAGCATCTCTGGTGGGGTTTGTGATCTGCTTTGGCCTCCTACACATCTGCAGGACCACTGACATCCTTGTGAAGTCCTATGGCATGTCTTGGCACCTCTTGCACCAAGGAGAAGTTGCCTGCACCATCAGCTGGGTGTTGCCCATGGCAAACACCTGCCTGGATCCCCTGATTTATGTGTTTGTTAATGACAACTCCAAGGGAACATTTCTGACTCATTTTGCAAATGTTGGGGCACCAAGTGGGTGTGAAAGGTCCAGGAGCCACCCAGGACATTCCTGGGAGATCCCATGGGGTGGCTGATCCAGACCCTGAGCTTGCTCCTCTTGTTCTGTCCCAGGTTCCCAGCGGTGGCAGCACTGCAGGAGTTTGGGGGTTCTCTCTGTTCCTCCAGTGCTGTGGAGGGTTGCTCCCGTGGGCAGGGACTCCCTGGGCTGTAAGAAAGCTCTGACTGGGCACCAATCCTGCCAGTACTGGTGGTTGGATCTCCAAATGTGGGTTTTTTACACTGTTGAAGTGGCACAAGGGGGGAGGAAGGGGAAGAATTCACAACAGCTGCCAGAAGTCATGAGAAGGTCCTGTGAAAATTGCTTGGCCAGGAGTGCTTTGTGTTTCTTCTTCTGCATCAGGAGCAGGAGCTGTGCAGGTCTGAGTCCAGCACCACAACCCATCTGCAGGCCCCTGGTTGTCCTTTGGCCACCCAGAACCCAGCAGGTCATGTTGTAATGACACAAACTATGGGAAAGAAGAGAATAAAATGCCTGTAGGGCAGGAGTCAGAGAGGGGAGATGCTCCTCTTGGAAGTTCAGGGTTTATTTTTAGGTTTTGCTGTAAACTTACCCTGTGAGCATGACACAGGATCCAGGTTTCACTTCTCCTTCCCTCAAATCACTTGAAATTGTCCTTCCACTTTCTGTCTTGCCTCTTCCAATGGAAAAGCTGCAGTTAACAAAGTGACTGTAATTTGGTTTTTGTATCAGCAAAGACAGGCACAGAGACCTGGGGTTTCTCTGGGTTTCTTGAAAACAGTTCAGAAAGTGCTGCTGGGAGACAAGGGAAGAGTGAGTGTCCTCATCTCCTAAGAGGAGCTGGAGGCAGAATTTTCATCAAGGTTTTTGCTCCCAGTGCTCAGTTCAGTTTGGGTTTGGATGTCGTGGCTACTGGATCTGCCTCTGTGGCCACAGCCCGAGCTGGCAGAGCACACCTGGGCTGCCAGAGGTGCCCTCAGGGCAGGTGAGGTGGGTGCCCACCAGTGGGGAGGGTGCAGTGACCTCCCCCAGCACCAGAGCAGGGGCTGGGAGGGTGATGAGGTGCAGGAAGGTGGCCTGCAGGGGTCTGCTCTGCTGTAACCCTACAGATAACCTGTTGTTCAGCCTGGAGAAGAGGAGGCTGAGAGGTGACCTCAGCACTGTCTGGAAGTGCCTGAAGGGAAGTTGTGGCCAGGTGGGGGTTGGTCTCTTCTCCCAGGCACTCAGCAATAGGACAAGGGGGCACGGGGGGCTCAAGCTCTGCCAGGGGAAATTGAAGTTGGAGATCAGAAAAAACTTCTTTGCAGAGAGAGTGCTGAGGCATTGGAATGGGCTGCCCAGAGAGGGGGTGGATTCCCCATCCCTGGAGGTTTTTCAAGTGAGCTTGGCTGTGGCACTGAGTGCCATGATCTGGTAAAGGGACTGGAGTTGGCCCAAGGGTTGGACTTGATGATCTCAGAGGTCTTTTCCAACCCAATCCATTCTGTGATTCTGTGATCTCAGAAATCAACACCAAGGGCATGGGAGAAGTGACACAGAGACTGGTTTCCTAATTTGGCTTATCTGCACTGATTAATTCCTTGATTAATCCCTGCCTGCCTCACTGGGGCTGCTGTGAAGCTTAATGGGATTTGTGTCTATCCTCTGGCAAGCTCAGAGGAAAGGTGTTGTTCCCTGCTGTTGGAACACTCCTGTTGGATAAATCCTGATGCCAAAGCCAGGCAGCTCCAGAGCCCTGCCCAAGGCACGTGGGTGGCACAAACCAGCACCTTGGCTTTGGGCTCTGACCTGGAGCAGGTTTTGTGTTAGTGATTTGATGCACAAATAAAGGGATGTTTGTGGAAAAAGTGACTGTCCCTGTCCCCTCACAGCAGAGCAAAGAGATGAAGCTTCATATTTCAACTGAGCAAGTGATGGGGAAGAACTGACCCAGGATAATCCCTTTTTATTCCACCAGGGAGCAGAACTCTAATGATTTTGATGGTAAACACTTCTGCAGGTCAGCATTCATCTTTTGGTTCTTAACTGACTGTCCATTAGTGAGTCCCTCTGGACAGCCAACTGTGAAACCCAGAGCCATTTGGGCAAGCACAGGAATGGCAAATAACCAGAAATTAAAATGTCTCTGCAGTCCTGCAAGGGGCTGTAGCTCCATTTAACCCCCAAACCAACCTCTCCCCAGTCTCTCCTCAGCAGCTCCAGTAAAATCATTCCATTCCAGACACGTTTGATTTAAAGGAACTTTTGGGAATACGGTTCTTTTTCACATCCTATGAGGAAAATGGTTTTAAGCTTGTAATATTTGAAGGCGCTTTTCTTGTGAGAGGAATTTCTGTGCTTGTAAGGAGCATGAGCATCCCATTGCTTGGTCAATAACCAGGAACTATTCCCTGGACAATGCACCTTCTCGCTGCTGTTAAGGCACTGTGAGCAGGTCCTACCCTAGAGGAGAGCTCAGTTTTGCAGCAGAAAGTCACTCTTTGGGTGCCCACACCTCATGCTGCAGATTCCCAGCTTTTCCCACAGCCCTCCCTGCCCAGGAAACATCCCCCTATTTGCATATTAACGAACTACTGGGCGATGAATGATTGGGAGGTTCCTCATGATGTCAGAGCCCTTCTGTCTGCAGTGGTCACCCATGGGAGGGAGGGAGGGAGGGAGGGAGGTCTCCTGGTGCTCCTGAGCCAACTATTCCTGCAGGTCTCTGAGCTGGTGGAGTTTCACCACCAAGTTCTTCTTTCCACCATCCAGCCAGGGGGGTCACAGGAGCCTCCTGGTGCCCGTCAGTCCTTCCCTGGTGATCTGAAGGAGCTCAGAGGCTTCTGCTGCTCTGACCCTGGTGGGAGGACAGGGCAAGTCCCCCTGTGGCTGTAGGGGAGGCTTTTTTGTGTTATGTTGTAGCAGGAATCCATTTTCTAAAGGCAAAGCTCTGGGTGGGTGTGACCCCACGCGATGCTGTTGGGTTTGAAAGGGCTGAGAGGGGGTTTGATATCTAAAGGGCAAACCAGAGAGAGCCCCTGGCTTGGCCCCACGGAGCAGGGCTGAGGGCTGGTGTCAGCAGTTCTTCAGCAGTGCCAGTCTGGTGTGTGGGCAGAGCTCTGTGCTGGCAGAGCCTCTCACCCAGCAGGAACGAGGGCAACTTACCCACATTTTTAGGTGGTGACTGGCAAAGGTGCTTCCTGTTTATGAGCTGGCAAAGCCTCAGCACAGAGTGGGTGAATGTGCCGTGCCAGCGCTGGGCTTGTCCCCCTCTGATGGCACAGACTGGGCTCTGCCTTGGCTTGGTGCTGTTGGGAAAGGTTTATTCCTCTTCCACAGAGCTGTGGAAGGGGGGAGTGACCTCAAGAAGTCCAAAATCCCTCCTCAAGCAGAGCCACATGGAGAGGGTTATTCAGGACTGTGTCCAGAGGGCTTTGGAGCATCTTCAGGGATGGAGCATCACCTCCCTCAACCCACTTTGTCTAAGGCAGCCCAAGGTGCCATCACCCTCTCCAGGGTGCGGTGGTGGCCCATGTTCAGGTTGGGGACCACCAGGACCCACCTGCTTTGAATATATTGGTGGTTGGGCTTTTTCCTGGGGCAGGACTCTGTTCTCCTTGGTGAACTTCAGGAGGTTCCTGCCAGCCCTTCCCCAGCCTGTCCAGGTCCCTCTGGGTGGCAGCACGACCCTCTGGCACATCAGCCATTCCTCCCAGTTTGGGGCCATCAGCAAAAATGGTTGAGCCTGCACTGTGTCCCATCATCCAGATCACTGAGGAAGATGTTCAGCCTGGGATTTCTAGGACTGACCCCTGGGTGCACAACCAGTCACTGTCCACCAGCCAGACTTTGTGCCACCCATCACCAGCCAGTTTTCAATCCACTTCACTCTGCTCCTCCAGCCACAAGAGTGAGGGCTCCAAATCACCAAACCAGCTTTGCAGTGGGACAGGGAATGAGCTGCATGTTCAAGTTTGGGTTTGCACCCACAACAGCTGGAAAATGGACATGGGAAAACCTGCAGTCAGTCAGTCAGTCAGTCAGGCAGTCAGGCAGTCAGCCAGGCATCAGGGCTGACATGCAGGGAGCAGATGTGGACACTCAAAGGACCTGCCAACCAGGACCTTGGTGGCTTTTCCTGCTGCAAACTCAAACAAAAGCAGTTTTCAAAGCTCCTGTCCTGGCAAGAGGCTGCCTGAGCCTGCCAGCACCTCCAGGGCTGTTGCTGATGGAGGATAAATATTTACAGGATGGATTTGTGTGAAAAGGTGCCTTTGAATGTCCCAGGCAGCAGTTTTGGTTGAACCTCCCCCCACCTTCACTCGAACCTGCCTCTGTGTTCAGCAGCCACACACTGAGCTGGCTCATGGCACCTGCTGGGCTCAGTGCCCCCAGAACTCACCAAAACCAACCCAAAGCCACTTCTGCTGGGAAAGGAGGGCTCACTGCCTGCTTTGCACCTCAGTTTCTACCCAGAAGGTGACAATGTTTGTTTGCTCCCCAGAACCTCACTGCCCCAGAGCAAGTGCCAGCCTTTCCAAGCCCAGCCCAGCTGAAAAAACCTTGGCCAAAAAAACCAGTGCCAGTCACCATCCCGAGACTGGCACACAGGTCTCTGGGGGACATCCCTCCTGGGCAGCCCAGGGAACTGGGGCACCATCACAGGGCAGGGCTCTGCTGCTTCCTGCCTGCACCAAGGGGCAGCTCAGGGCATGCCATGCCCAAGGCCAGCACTGTGATCCCTGCTTGGTCCTGGCACAGCTGGAGCAAACACAGGTCGTGCCTGTGGAAAGGGAAGTCAGAGGATCAGCTGCAGCTGTGTCTGTGCCCAGAGAGAGAAATTCCTTTGCCTAAGGAGAAAATAAAGAAATGGGATTTTGCAACCACTCCAAGGAGGTGGAGGGGAGTGAAGGCCAAGCTGGCACCGTGCAGCTCCCAGGGCTCTCTTTGGTGCCATCTGCTCAGGAGAGCACAAACCAGCCAGGGGAAATCAGCTCAGAGACCACCAGAGAAGCACCCCCAGGGCCCCAGTGCCAGAGCGAAGCCTCATGTCAGCGTGCCCCAGGTGCCCTCCCTGCCCTCAGCTGCTGGAGGTTGGCACTGAAGGTGGGGAGATGGGTGAGGGGTTCTCCCTCTGCTTAGGGAAACCGTGGGGCTTGCAGGTGCTTATCCCATCCCAGGCCTTTCCCCACATCCAAGCGCAGCATCAGCCCCCCATCCCACAGCTGGGAAGGTTTTGGTGAGGGGTAGGGGGGTGATCATTGCCTGCAGGTGGAGGTGGGAGGTGCCCAGGGGCACTGAGCCCCATGGGGAGGGAGCAGCCTTGGCCAGCCCAAGGATGTTGCCTGGAGCTCTGGGACCCTTGTTGGGAGCACCAGAACCTGCCTGGTAAGGGCCAAACATGGTGTTATTTTGGCTTTCTGCAGAGGTGGGAGATGGGGGAGGGCCCCAGGGGGTGCCTGTGGGGCAGCAGTGCCCAGGGCACTGTCCCTGTCCCAGCAGTGGCTCCAGGGGATGGCTGAGCTCCCCAGGGCCACCCAGCCCACCCTGCAGGCAGGGGATGGTCCTTGGCTTCCAGCCTCCATCACTTTGCCAGGTCCACTCTCAGGAGGAAGCTGCTGAGGCCACAGGGGTGGGAAGTGGGTGGCACCTGGTGAGGGACCAAGAGGAGGGTCCCTGCAGGGCTCCCCTTCCCCTCTGGCCTTGCTGCTGATGCTGAAGCTTTGGCTTCTCTCCTTTCCCTCTGGCCACTGATGCTGCTCCTGGGCTGGTGTTTGGCCACGGGCAGGACTTTCTGATGCCCACCCTGCAAGTGCTGGGGAGCAAACTGGGGCACAGCAAAGCCTCTTGCTTGGGCTGGGGCATCCCTGCCATGTGCCTGCCCCCATGCCCATGAGTTTCACCTGTGGGCAGTGAACCCACTCGTGTTAGGGGCTGCTTTAGTACCACCAATTCTCCTTGCCTTTGCAGCATGGAAAACCAGGAATGACTTTCCGGATGGATGGATGGATGGATGGATCCTCAGGCAGAAGGAGGCTGAAATCTCTGAGGCTGAGTCAGGTTTGCCCTGGCTTTGGGGGGGAGAGGCTGCTCCAGGCTGGGGCTTTCAGAAGGAGATGTGGCCCTTCCATGCTCATCCAGGGCTGCTCCTGTTGTGCTCCTGAGGGGGTTCTTGTCTCCCAAAGCCCCCCATGGGCTGAAGCAGGAGATGGAGCAGCTGGAGAAGGTTCAGCAGAGGGACTGTGTGTGCAGGAATGGGGGTCAGCTCTGGCTAAAGGGGCAGAGAAGCACCCCCAGGGTTTGCCCAGAGCTGAAACAGCTTCTCTGTCCCACAGGACAGTAAATTTGACTTTGCTTTGTGACTGTTCCTGCTCTGACTTGTCCTGTGACCACCTGAGCCTTGAGCCAGGAGGGCAGCAGAGCCTCCAGTGGCACCCTGGGCATGGGTGAAGTGACACCTGTGATTAGACTGAACTGCTGGTCACAGACCTCTTTGTGCTCATTACCAAGGGGTAATTAGTGACTTTGCAGCCTCGTGAGGGTGGAGGAGGGGGTTGATTTCAGGTGTGAGAGCCTTTCCCTGGCTGTTGGAAGCAGCACAAGAGCCATCAGCCTGAGAGATGCCAGGGGAGAGGGGCAGCAGAGACAAACCTCTTCTTGCCAAGGGGATTTCACTGGCAAATTTTGGGCAGCTGAAAAGAGAAAGATGCTGGAGGGATGTTTTACCCCCTCCTGGGGAGTAAAAGAGGGAAAAGAAGTGGGGCTGCAGAGGGGGTATGGGTGGCACAGGGTGATGGCTTGGATGGGCTAAGGATGACTGTGCCACCTGCTCCAGGGTTAGGGAGCCCCTGCCAGGGAGCAGCTCGGGATGTTCTGGGGTGTCTCCAACCAGTCTGGGGGGTTAGAGACTTCCTGGCCAGGCTGGAGACCCAATTTGGGGGTGCAGAGGGGGCTGCTGTGCATGGCTGGGGCTGCTCAGGGCTCTCCTCCCCTGTGCCACCAGCTTGGCATTCTGGGTTTGGAGGGGTAAATCCACAGGTCATGCTGGGCAGCAAATGGGGCAGGGGATGCTGGGGGGCTGCAGCACCAGCTGCCCCCAGAGCAGTGCTGAGACAGCCCCAAGGTCTGGGCAGGGGCAGAAGCTGCTTTTGGGTCTCAGTAGTGCCTGGAGAGGGATCGTGTTGGGGAGGAGCACCCAGATGGGGACAGATGTTGTTGCTGCTGCAGAAGAGCAAACCTGCATCAGCCTCATCTCTGGGAAGGGGCTCAGAACCCATGTGGATGAGGATGTTCTGCTGAAGAGCAAAAGGAATTCCTTTTGAACCACTCCACTTGTAAAAAGGGTTAAACAAGGCCAAAATTCAGTGCTTGGTGAGTGTTTTTCCCCTGAACAACAGAGGTTTTGGGTTAAATTCACATTAAAACCCCACTAACAGGGGCTTCTGGTTTTCTCTGTGTAGAACCTGAATGGAGTTACAGGCTCTGAAGTTCAAACCCCACCACCCAAAGCACCCAACTGCTCCTCTCTGTGTTAACTGGCCAGATTTTGCATTTCCTTTGTGATAAAGCCTGCAATAAGCTTGGCAGCAAAGTGGTTTTCTTTAAAAAACAAAGCTTTTGCCCCCCAAATACCTGCCCATGTGGCCTCAGACATAACACAGCACCCATCCAGGCAGCCTTGTGCTGTGTCCCCAGGGCCAAATCCTGCTGTAAGAACTGCTTTAAAAGGGCTTCATTCAGTTTTTGCCCCCTCCCTCTTTAAAGTTCCAGCTCCTGAGAGCAGGTGAGTGCAAGGAGATGGCATTGCTTGTGCTGGTTTGGGCCTGGGTGCATCGTGTGTCAGTGCTGAGGGTTCTGTGTAGGATAAAAGTTCATCTTTTATTCATCTTTTTGGAGCTTTGCTGTTTATTTAGACCCTGCTCTGAGCACTTTGTTGCTCTGGGAGTTTTGGTGCCCTTGGAGGTTTTTGATGTTTAGTTTTGTTGAAATGAATGCTGTTGGTCAGAAATCCCTGGGTTTGGCTGACAGGAAGCTGGCTGGGGCCTGGGGAGGGATGTCAGAGGGCAGCAGACATGGAGTCACAGGATCATGGAGGTTGGAAAAGACCTTTATGACCATGGAGTCCAACTGTGAACTCAGCACCACACCATGTTCACCACTAAACCACATCCCCAAGTGCCACATCCACGTGTTTCCTGAACACTTCCAGGGATGGTGACTCCACCAGCTCCCTGGGCAGCCTGTGCCAACTTTTTACAACCCTTTCCATGAAAAAAATGTTCCTAACATCCAATCTAAACCTCACCTGGAGCCATTTGAGGCCATTTCCTCTCCTCCTGTCACTTGTCCTTTCCCTGAAGCAAAAAGCTGGGGGAGACCCAACGGGAATCTCAGCTGGGCAGCTCCAACTCTTCCTCTAGAGAGATAAGAAGGAAGTTTCCCCCTGGAATCACAGCTCAGTGGGTTGGTTTTGGTAAAGATCACAGGGAAATTGGTCCTTTTTGGCCAAGAAAACCCTGGTTTGTGTCCCTCAGGCACCTTTCCTTCCCAGGTCTGGGTGACCCAGGGAAGGCTCAGGGGAAATTCAGCCCAGCTCTTCATCCGTCTAAGGGGTTTTGTGCTCCTGCTCCTGCCTGTGCTGCTTTTGCTGCCCCAAAATTCTGCAGTGCACCCTCTTTCCCCTCCCTCCATTTCTTTTTCTACAGCCTGAAGTGACTTCCAGAGGATTGAAAAGTGAATTCAAATCAAAGCCTTGCAAAGGGACCCTGTTTGGGGTTTACACCTGGGGTTTATTCTGCCTGTGGGGTGCTCAGAGGCTGCCTGAGGGTGTTCAGGGCAGCCCCTGCCCTGTGCCCCCTGCCCTGTGCCCTCTGCCCTGTGCCCTTCCTGCTGCCCTAACAAATGTACACACCCCCCTGAAGCTGGAAATAACCTCCAAAATGCTGTTTAGCCTGGAGAAAAGGAGGCTCAGGGGAGACTTTCTTGCTCTCTACAACTGCCAGAAAGGAGGCTGGAGCCAGGTGGGGGTTGGGCTTTTCTCCCAGGGAACAAGAGGGCAGGACAAGAGGAAATGGCCTAAAGCTGTGCCAGGGAAAGGTTCAGGTGGGACATCAGGAATTGCTTCATGGAAAGGGTGGTCAGGCATTGGAAGTGGCTGCCCAGGGAGGTTTGGAGTCCCCATCCCTGGAGATGTCCAAGGAATGACTGGATGTGGCACTCAGTGCTCTGGGCTGGGTGGCAAGGTGGGCATTGGGCACAGGGTGGGCTCCAGGGGCTGGGAGGGCATTTCCAACCTCAGTGATTCTGGGAAAATAATTTGTCAGAGCTTTCTGCCTGTGCTGGGAGGGAGCTCAGGCTTGTCCTGGCAGCTCCCACCAGCCCCATGAGGCTGGAGACGAGTCCCTGGCATCTCACAGGGCATCTCTGTGACCTCAAGCAAGCTCCTTGTGCTCCAAGCCAGGGAGTGTTGCAAGGTGTTATCTCCCCATCGCTGGAGGACACCTGGCAGCCCACAGTGGTCACTCAGGAGAGATGGCAGAGTGGGAGGGTGGGTATCCTCCCAAACCAGCTGAGCCTGGAGCTGCCAAACCCAGCTTGGGTGGCACGGGGAGGAAGGGGCAAAGCTCCACCACCTTGGCATTGAGCTGCTCTGGAGTGAGGGCTTTATCTCTGGCCAAATACCCCCTTGTGTGTGTGTGAAGGCTGAGGGACAGCAGGGACCTGTTTGAAATCCCTCCTCACCTGGTCCAGAGCAGGGATTGAAGCCTCCACTGTGCCCAGGGACACACCATGCCATGGGCTTGCCCTGCCTGCACTGGGCTGGCACTGCTGGATCTGGAGCCACCAGTGGGTTGAAGCTTTCCCAGGGGGACAGAGGAGGAAAATCACAGTTTGAGGCCTCCTGGGCTTCCCTCCTGGAGCAGTGAGCAGTGTCTGGGCTCTCCTGCCACTTGGGGAAATGGGTAGGGAGGATCCCAGCGCTCCAGGAGGGGCACAACTTGGTGCCAGGTGCTTTAGTGGGCACCAAAGTGCTGTTCCTGTTGGGACTGTGGGTTCTCCAGGCATGTTGAGGTAGGACATAAAGAATTATGTGTGTGCATGTATATGTGTGTGTGTTTGTGCCACAAAAGGTGCAGCAGCACTACCTGAATCAGGGGAGAGTGGTTTGGGTGCCAACACCCAGACAGAAGGAGGTTTGCTGTTCCCTAAATGTAAGTCAATGTACTTCACTGGGAAAGGAAACTGCCAGTTCAGCTGTTTTGTAGGAAAAGTGTGAAAGTGGGTGTGCACTGGGGCAGGGAGTGCCAGCACAGCCCCCTGAACACGGGGCTGGGTGGGCTCTGCCAACCCTTCAGTGTGCATGGCCCACCTTGGCCATCTCCTGCCACGTTCCAGCACCCTGCACATCCACCCACCCCCACCTTTCCCCACAGCATCCCCCTCATTTCCTTGGCTAAAAAAAGCTGTTTCTTCCAGTGCAGAGCACGCAGGAAAATCCCCACCTGCTCTGCCCCCAGCCCCTCTAATCCCTTTATGGTGTTTGTGCCGGGCTCCTCTGCACTGATCCTGCTCTTTGCCTTCCCTCTAATCTCCCCAGGCCACTGTTTGGCAGGACACAAACCCCCACAGGTTGTTTGGATCTAACTCAGGGAAGGGGAATGTTCTCACATGAGGCTCCAGGTGCCCAGGAGATACTTTGGGGGTTTAACAACCAGGGACAACCCCCCTCTGTTCTGAGCAGCATCTTGAATCCTGGAGGATAATTCAGAGTGGAAACCAAACTCTCCAGACCAATATCTCTGCTTTCCAGTGTGCCCAGGGATAATCCTCTTGGCAGGAGTGGGGAGGGATCTGACAGCCAAGGCTGCTGGACCAGCCCCTGCCCTGTAGCTGGAGTGAAGGTGGTAAAAGTGTTAAAAGTCCCCCCAGGAGGTAAATTAGCCCATCTTAAACGCCTCTGTGGTAAAACTCACTGTGTTACTGAGGATATTCAATCTGGAAAATTTGCTAAGGATTAATTATTCCTATTAGACCAAATAATCTTTGGTGTATTTTGGCAAGACTGGAAAATCCTTGGCCTGATAAAGCGTCAAAGTCAGAGAGATAAAACTCTGTTGTTAATCTATTATATTATAAGTAATCTATTATATTAAAAGTGTTCAGGCCTTGCCCAGGTCTCTCCAGGAGGGTTCTCCAGGTATTGCTGCCTGCAGATTGATGGCCATCATCAAAATAAAAAAAAAGGTGCTGGGAAAGGCAACAGCCCTGCTGCCTCCTGCACCAGCTGCTGGGTGATCCTTGTGGATACTGGGATGGTGCCTCAGACTGGGATGGTGCCTTTGTGTTCAGTTCTGGGCCTCTGAGTTGAGGCAAGAGATTGAGGGGCTGGAGCGGGGCCAGAGAAGAGCAACGAGGCTGGAGAAGGGAGTGGAGCACAAGTGCTGTGGGGAGAGGCTGAGGGAGCTGGGGGTGTTTGTGCTGGAGAAGAGGAGGCTGAGAGGTGACCTCAGCACTGTCTGGAAGTGCCTGAAGGGAAGTTGTGGCCAGGTGGGGGTTGGTCTCTTCTCCCAGGCACTCAGCAATAGGACAAGGGGGCCCGGGGGGCTCAAGCTCTGCCAGGGGAAATTGAAGTTGGAGATGAGGTAGAAATTCTTTGCAGAGAGAGTGCTCAGGCATTGGAATGGGCTGCCCAGAGAGGGGGTGGATTCCCCATCCCTGGAGGTTTTTCAGCTGAGCTTGGCCGTGGCACTGAGTGCCATGATCTGGTAAAGGGA
>VWZD01013784.1:63431-87864 GCA_013396695.1 Sakesphorus luctuosus | reverse complement strand
CCTCCAGGGATGGGGAATCCACCCCCTCTCTGGGCAGCCCATTCCAATCCCTGAGCACTCTCTCTGCAAAGAAGTTTTTTCTGCTCTCCAACTTCAATTTCCCCTGGCAGAGCTTGAGCCCCCCGTGCCCCCTTGTCCTATTGCTGAGTGCCTGGGAGAAGAGACCAACCCCCAGCTGGCCACAACTTCCCTTCAGGCACTTCCAGACAGTGCTGAGGTCACCTCTCAGCCTCCTCTTCTCCAGCACAAACACCCCCAGCTCCCTCAGCCTCTCCCCACACCACTTGTGCTCCACTCCCTTCTCCAGCCTCGTTGCTCTTCTCTGGCCCCACTCCAGCCCCTCAATCTCTTGCCTGAACTGATCCATCTCTGTGCTTACCTGATTGCATGAAATCTCAGCATCAGCCTCTGCCTCCCCAGTCCCGTGGGCTGCAGGTGCCCAGGCAGGACAGAGATGGGGACAGGGAGCCAAGAGCCCCCCGACCCGCTGAGCCCTCCATCCCTGGGCGTGTGTTGCAAGGGCTCCGGGAAACGCTGCCGGGCTCACACCCAGGGGCGCATTTCCTCCTGCCCTGGGACGATTTGCAAACAGGAATGAGGAAATGCTGAGCTTTGCAACCACACTCGTGGATGTGTCCCTAAAAAACCCCGGAGAAGGAGGTGGTGCCTTTCGAGTGACACCCCAGTCTGAGCTGCAGGAGGCCCTGCATGTCACCCAGGCAGCATCGAGGACAGGGTGACACGGAGTACACCCGCCTGGCTCTGCTGTTCCAGGCAACCCTGGGCACACCCCTGGGTGCCAATCTCCTTCCCAGGAGCTCTGCTTGCGGCTGCACCCGTGGGCAGTGGGGCTGGTGACGTCTGGCCTGCCCGCAGCCCTCTGCCACTGATGTCACCGCCCGGGCACCAAAATTGCTAATAAGTTTTGGCTTCTCTCGCTGCCAATCTCATTTCCTGGTTCTTGTGCAATCCCAAGTGCTTTCAGGTTTCTTCCCGATTCTTTATCTGCCTGCGGGACCAAAACACCTTCAGCAGAAAAACAGAGCTGGGGTTTTGGGTCAGTGCCCGGGGAGATGTCCTGGGGAGGGGCAATCAACTGTGAATAGGGTGGTTTTTTTTAGCTGCTCCGGTGCAGATGTTTGATTGTTTTGCAGAAAAACATTCCTGGGGGTGATTCAGACAGCCGTAAGCATGTCTGCCTTAAGGACCGGGGGAATTACCAAAAACCCAGTCATGCCTTAAAGCCTCTTCTCCTTTTGTAACATCGAAAAAACGCTTTAAAATCTGAGGCTGGGGAGTCACGAAGAGTTGCTTAAAAACCGAAGCTGGAGAGTCGCGGTGTGCTCAGCCCGCTGGATCTGCTGGGGGGTTGTTTGAAGTCCTTCTCTTCTCCCAGAAATAAAATCCCGGAGGATCTGAGATAACTCCCGGAGGCGCCGGCACGGGCTGATGTGTCTGTGCCGCTGCAGCGCTGGCACCTTTGGGGTCTGCTCCGACACGTGGGAGCCAGGAATGCGGGATCTGTGTGGAAAAGTGGAAAGGCAGCGGCGCGTTTAATTCATTTAATTGGATCTGCGTTCGGCTCAACAGCTGGAAATTGCCGCTATATTGAAATAATCGACTCAAATTCACGCTCCTGTTGGTTTAGGATTTTTAGCTGGCTGTGAATCACCTCCGAGCCACTGCGGAGTGGGGGTGGTGTGGGGGTTTAAAGGTGCTTTACTACGCTCTGGTGCTTAAAAACTGTACTAAAGATCAACAGTTTATAGTTGAGAAGGGCTGAAGTGCGGGATTTAAGTGTTTTCTCAGTAGCTTTCCCTGTAGACCTCAGCCTTTCCTTGCTTGGAAGGAAAGCCAGCGAGACAAACACGGCCCTGCAGCCCCGCAGAGGGGCTGAAACCAGGTGGGCAGGAGTTGTCCCTGGGGTGTCCAGGGTAGGATGGGGGAGACGTAGTGCCTGCCCCTGTCCCCAGGGATCTGGCTGGCCCTGGTATCCCCAGGACTGTGCCTGCCCCTGTCCCCAGGGATCTGGCTGGTCCCGGTATCCCCAGGGATGTGTCTACCCTTGTCCCCAGGGATCTGGCTGGCCCTGGTATCCCCAGGGATGTGCCTACCCCTGTCTCCAGGGATCTGGCTAGTCCTGGTATCCCCAGGGATGTGCCTGCCCCTGTCCCCTGGGATCTGGCTGGTCCTGGTATCCCCAGGGATGGGCCTACCCCTGTCCCCAGGCATCTGGCTGGTCCTGGTATCCCCAGGGATGTGCCTACCCCTGTCCCCAGGCATCTGGCTGGTCCTGGTATCCCCAGGGATGTGCCTACCCCTGTCCCCAGGCATCTGGCTGGTCCTGGTATCCCCAGGGACGTGCCTGCCCCTGTCTCCAGGGATGTGCCTGCCCCTGTCTCCAGGGATCTGGCTGGTCCTGGTATCCCTAAGAGCACCCAGGCACCCAGATCCATTCCCAGCCATCCCACTTCCACAGGGCATGTTCCCAGCGAGGTTTTGGGGATGCTGAGGGGAGCACCAGCCTCCTCAGCTTCCCACCCCACAGCACCGTGGCAGGGCTGGGGGGAAAACACCTGCACGCCTGTAAGGGGGTAACCCTACATAAACAAAGGGCCAAGGGGGAGCAGAGCACACACGCAGCGAGGGGGCAGGAGGTGGAAAATAATATTTTCAATGAGTAATACTCATTATTTTTAAATAAATATCAAGTTACTTAGCCGATAACTTGCTGTTGTTTTAAACAGAGCGATGTTTTAGCCGTATGGTAACTACTGCTTTTAATAAGTATTATTTCAATAAGAAAGGAAAACAACACGAAGCGTGTTGGGTGGGTGTCCCCGGGGTGGGGCCGCGCCCCGGGGCGGAGCCGCCTCTGCCCCCGCCCCGACCGCGGGCGCGTATAAAGCGCGGGCGGAGCGAACGCGGGCAGCGCCGGGGCCGGTGAGCGGGGCTGCGGGTTCGAGTCCCGCGGTGGGGTGGAAGAGAGAGGGGTGTCGGGGTGGCTTGTTTTGGGCTGAAGGGCTGGGAGAGGCGGGCCGGGGGGGTGCTGTGGCTCTGACCTGTGCGCCCTCGCAGGGCTGTCGCCATGTCGGTGTCGCACAGCTCCAGGCTGAACAAGCTGGTGCGGGAGCAGTACATGAGACTGCCCCAGGATGGGAGGGTGCAGGTCACCTACGTCTGGATCGACGGCAGCGGCGAGGGAGTGCGCTGCAAGAGCAGGACCCTCGATAAGGAGCCCAAGAGCATCGAAGGTAACCCTGCGGTTGGTGGGTGGTGTGGTGGGAGGCCCCTGAGCATCGCCTGGGAGAAGTTCTGGGAGTTGGTTGTTGCTCTCCTTGGTTGGGTGGCGCTGGTGGCACCTGTTGCAGTTGTCCCGTGGGGTTCCAGCAAGTGGCGGGGGACTCATCCAACCTGCGTCGCTGCGGTTTCCTTAATCCGTTAATGAAGGGGAGGGATGAGCTCCTCGCCCCTTCCCGCCAGACGAGCAGGCACGGAGACCTGTTGGCATCTGGATGGGGTTTGGCAGAGGGAGGTGAAGTGGCTGAGACTGACTCTGCCTGATGGTGCTTGGGCGATGAACGCGGTGATGCTCAGGGAGCACCGATGGGCTCTGGGGCTGTGCAAGGAAACCTTTGTGGCTGGTCCCGTGGCACTCAGTGCCTTTTGGGTGCTCCATCCCAGGTCTGAGCCACCAGCACTTGGCACAATCCGTATGTGATGAACCTTTTCCCAATCCTGCCCCCCTCTCTGTTCCCCTGCTGCCTCGCAGATGTCCCTGAGTGGAATTTCGATGGCTCCAGCACGGCACAAGCAGAGGGCTCCAACAGCGACATGTTCCTGGTGCCTGTCTGCATGTTCAGGGACCCTTTTTGCCTGGACCCTAACAAGCTGGTGCTCTGTGAAGTGCTGAAATACAACAGGAAACCTGCAGGTGAGCACCCCCAGCATTATTTATTATTTAGGGTGCCACCTCCCCCAGGGGCTGTTGGCCCTGGGGCACAGCTCAGCGCCGAGCGCTTGGCCCGAGGCGCGGAAATCCAAGTGTTGGGGGTGGAGGTTTGCAGGAATCTGTTTTTTAGTGGCAGGAGAAGAGCAGTGAGACGTGGAACTCACCAAAGGCGTCACCCGGGTACTGATCCTGAGCACACCCAGCCCGGGGTGGGGGTCACCCGGGGGAGCAGGAGCTGCAGGCACAGGGGTTTGTTTTTAGGGACCGGGTTCCTGGGTGCTCTCCTCGTTGGTGGGAGGCTGCAGAAAAGGAGGGAGAAGGTGCCGGGCTGGCTCGGGGTGACCTTTTGCAAGCTTATCACGGCGGGCAGAAAAGTCTGCAGTGCCGCGGCCGTCCCGTCCCTCTGATAAAGCCGCAGACACAGAAAGGGGAACCGGTTTGCAGGACACGCTGAGGGGCTCCCGGAGGGGTTGTTTGCCGGCAAATAACCGGTTGTTTGGCAGTCGAGCAGCGCTGTGGCCTCGCTCAGTGTGAGGGGGAGGGAGAGAGGGGGCATTGCGGGGCGCTGAGCCCGCATCTGCCGGGAACGGACCCTGCGGGCAGCAGGGGGTGGTTCCTCCTCAGACCGTCCTGCCTGGCGGCCACGGGGAGTTTCCTGCCCGGCAGCTCCTCTGCTGGAGCAATTTGTAAAACCCCGGAGCTGAAACGGGCAGAGAGCTCAGCCCAGAGCCCCACCGAGTGGGGAGAGTGGATGCACCCTCCAGGCTCTCCCCAGGATGAATTTCTGTGGATAGTGGGTGCACCCTCCAGGCTCTGCAAGGATGAGTTTCTGTGGACAGTGGGTGCACCCTCCAGGCTCTGCCAGGATGAGTTTCTGTGGATAGTGGGGGCACCCTCCAGGCTCTGCCAGGATGAGTTTCTGTGGATAGTGGGGGCACCCTCCAGGCTCTGCCAGGATGAGTTTCTGTGGATAGTGGGTGCACCCTCCAGGCTCTGCCAGGATGAGTTGCTGTGGATATCAAGCACCATGTGAGCTCGAGGTGGGGGAGAAAGTAGGAGAGGAACCTTTCCCTCTCCTCCCATCAGTGCAAGGGAGATGCCAGTACTTCCCACCAGCCCCACACTCAGGGCATATTTGTAGCTGCTCAGGGCCCTTGATTACAAGTTAAGGCAGAATGTGCAGCCTGGAGGCTGCCTGTCCATGTGACAGCAGTTTTTCAGCCTTCTTTTCCCCTGCTGTTGCTATCCAAGCTCTCATTCCACTTGCCTGGATGGTTCTCTGATATCTGTGTTTTCCTGGCAAAGTCCCATTTCCCCAAGCACCTCGAAGGGCCAAGGCAGGGCCAGCCAGCTTGGATGCCAACCAAAACCATGGAGCTGCAGAGAGATAGGGATAATTAAGATGAGACTGGTAGGATGAGGGTGGAGGTGAGGTAGTGATGAAGATATATAGTCCCTATTCCCGGGTCTGCTGGATGCCTGTAGGACAGGGCTGGGTTATGGCTCTGCTCTCTCAGAGAGGGAGGATAAAAGGAGGAGGAGGATGTTTATAGACCATCGACAGTGGTTTGGGGAATGGGCTAATTAAACCCCCTTGGCCTGTGGCCTGATGCTGTGGTGATGGAGTAACTCCATGGAGGAAATGGGTGAGCAGGAAGGAGGATTTACTCACTGGTTTCCTTGAGGCTTCTGTGGGAGGCACCGGGCAGTGGTGGAGCCTCAGTCCCTGAGTGGGATGGAGCAGAGCGTGGTGCACACCTGCTCACAGCTGGGTCTAACCTGGACCTCTCTGCTCCCAGAGACCAACCTGAGACACACATGCAAGAAAGTCATGGACTTGGTGAAGGACAGCCACCCCTGGTTTGGGATGGAGCAGGAGTACACACTGCTGGGTATCAATGGCCACCCCTATGGCTGGCCCGACAACGGCTTCCCCGGCCCGCAGGGTAAGTGCCCCCTCCCTGCCCCGACCCCAATGATGCCCTCAGCTCCCACCCTGCTGCTTAGGGGTTACTGCCAGGGGTAGCAGCTTTCCCATTGGAGCTGACACAGGGCAGGATCTGGGATGGGGTTGGGAGCAGTTTGCCCCGTGGCTCACGTGAGCTCGTTGTGCCACTCCCGCCGGACCCCAGTTGCACAAACAGCTCAGCTGCACGACTTGTTTGGCAAGGGCTGGAGAACTGGGTTGGAAAAGCCTCCTCCCCGTGGCTGTTGGGGAAAGGGCTTGGCATGGCACAGTGTGCCCTCCTGCAGCAACGAGGCGGCTCCTGGGAGAGGAATGGGGGGAAGGGGTTTCCCAACCTGAGTTTTTTTTGGACCAACTGGTTGCAACATCCTTATCCCCTCAGGTGGGGAGAAGATCTCCTGACCTTCTTGATGAGGAAGAGCTGTATTTCAGTCACTGGCAAGCTGAGTTTTCTAGCCATGACCAGTGTTGGCTGTTGTCACAATCTCAGATGCTCGATGGCCTCAGAGGGTCAATGAGGTGCCATGGGGCTCATTAAGCCAAGCTTTCCTTATCTCCTGGCCACCTTCTGGTTGATGCATTACAAGTCCTGTTTAAGTGCCCAGATAAGGCTGGGGTTGCATAGATGAACTGCTCAGCTGCTGTCCCTGGAGCTGGGGTTGGTGGCTTGATGTCCCATGGAGTGCAACAGCGTTTTAATTCCCATACATGCTCTGCCCATGTCAGCAGGTACCTGGGAGTGTGGGATTATGCTACAGTGCTGTTGTTGTTCCCTAAAACTTTCCTTGGGTGGTGATTCCTTGTCCCTTTCCAGGCCCCTACTACTGTGGGGTTGGAGCAGACAAGGTGTATGGGCGCGATATCGTGGAGTCCCACTACAAGGCCTGTCTCTATGCGGGGGTGAAGATCTGTGGCACCAATGCAGAGGTGATGCCCTCCCAGGTACGTATGGATGGCCCCATGGAGCCCATTTCCAGTGATGGATATGAGTTATTATGAGGCTGGAATAACCAGCAACTCCCAGCACCTCTGGAATGCTGAACCCAGTGACTCCCCAGATAGGTTTTGCCTGGATGGGAGCAGTAGCACTGCCAGGATGAAAATGTACTTTTGATTTTCTCCCAGCTCACCCTGAGCTCCTTGCACAGCTCAGCCTGAGCTCTGACAGCCAGTGTGGAGCTGGGAGCTCCCCTGTTCCTCCTTTCCCCTGTGGAGCAGGGATGCAGGGGATGGTGGAAGTTGGGATGGGCTGTGGGAGCACCATGTGGAGTGCTGGGTGTCTGAGTCCTGTTCCGCTACCCAGGAACTGGGAAGCCTGAGTGGGAACTGGGAAGCCTGGGTGGGACATGGCCTTGAGGAGTGGCTGGGAGGGATCTGGGTTTGTTTAGGGGTTAGCAGGAGGGAGTCCCTGATTGCATTAGGCAGGTGGCCAGACTGACCGACTGCAAATCGCTGAGGTGGCGGAGATAAGCAGGGGCTTATCTGAGCAGAGCTGAGGCAGGACTTTTAACCACCCTGCTGTTTGCCCTCACTTCCTCAGGGTCCTTCTTGGCAGCTTTCCCCATCCTGGGCTCAGGCTCGGGCCATGCCAGCAGCTGTAAATACATCACCCTCTGCTTAGTCACCATGGGTGGTGCAACCCCAGCTCCAGCCGGGCAGGGAGCAGCCCTGGGAAGGACTAGCAGGTTCCTCTTTAGTCCTCTGCACTGCCTGCAGTGTGGGCTGGGGGTCCTGCACACCAGCAGCTCCAGCACCAGCCTCAGTCAGGCGTGGTGCTTATTTACCTCTGATTTGCTCTATATAGTCATGAGAAGTTTAGTCCCATTTTTTGCCTGCCAAAACTGTTCTGTTGCTTAATTCAATGCTCCCCATCCTTGTTGCTGGTTCCTGAGGGGTAACAATCAGCCATAGCCCGGGGTGACTGGAGAGGCACCAACCTGCCCATCCTTACCTGTGCCTCTGCTCCCTTCCCTCCTTCCAGTGGGAATTCCAGGTGGGCCCCTGTGAAGGCATCGAGATGGGGGATCACCTGTGGATGGCTCGGTTCATCCTCCACCGCGTCTGCGAGGACTTTGGGGTTGTGGCTACGCTGGACCCCAAACCCATGACCGGCAACTGGAACGGCGCCGGGTGTCACACCAACTACAGCACGGAGGAGATGCGGAGAGAAGGGGGTCTCAAGTGAGTCCTGGAGGGATCCCCTGGGAGGTTGGAGTGTCCTTGGCCATGTGGAAGTGTGTGTCTCCCCACCTGGGTGGCTGCACCTGGGTTGGGGCTGTCCCAGCTCGTTATTTTCAATGCAGCTGGTCATACGAGAGTGTCCCCTGGGCTGTCCTTGTCCCTGCACAGGAGGAGGGGGTGACAACCTTCCTCACCATGGGAGCACCCCCAGATGGACCTCCTGACAAACCCCACCCCACCTCCTCTCCCCCAGGCACATCGAGGCCGCCATCGAGAAGCTGAGCAAGCGGCACGACTACCACATCTGCGTGTACGACCCGCGGGGCGGCAGGGACAACTCCCGGCGGCTCACGGGCCACCACGAGACCTCCAACATCTTCGAGTTCTCCGCCGGCGTGGCCAACCGCGGCGCCAGCATCCGCATCCCGCGCCAGGTGGGCCAGGATGGCTGTGGCTACTTCGAGGACCGGCGGCCGGCGGCCAACTGCGACCCCTACGCCGTCACCGAGGCCATCATGAGGACAACGGTGCTCAACGAGACCGGGGTGGAGACCAAGGACTATGCTGACCACTGAGGCTGCGGGGTGGGTGGAGGTTGTTGTGTCCACACTAGCTTCTCCCATGGGATTTGTGCCTGTGTGGTGTCCTCGGCTGCAAGCTCAGACTCTGTAGGAACCTCGCTTCTGGTCTTGTGAAACGTTGCCTTAGAAATATATATATATTTTATAGTAAAAGGGAAGGGCCCAACCTATTTTCTCAACCACTTTTTTGTTTCTGGTTCCTGGTTTTAGGTCATGAGGTTGGTTTGGGGGTTTTTTTGTTTTTTTTTTTGAACTTGGGTTCAGTTTTTTTGCCCACTGGACTTTACACTGTGATGTACATAGATCCCTATGTGGATGCTGCAGCTGCTGCTGTTTGCACCTGGGGAGGGTGGGTACTTTTTTTCCATATCTCTGTTGCAAGGAAATGATAATAAATGATTTTCCAGGCTGCGTGGCAGCCGGGTTATGCTGCGGTTGGTGCATTTTTCTGTGGCTCCTAGGGCTCTGTGCAGGTTTGAGTTTGGGTGTTGCTGATGGATCACAGCCTGCACTAGCCCTGGGCAGGGGCTGGGGATGCTGGAGGATCCTTGGGGCAGGTGCCTGGAGCTGCCTTGCTTCACTTTCTGGTGGCCCAAAGGCCATCTCCTTCCATCGTGATCCCGAAAGGCAAACACAGCAGTGTGGGCTGAGCAAACAGTGGCTGGGGCAGCAGCTGGCAGGCGTTTACAAAGGGTGTGTGCTGCTGAGTCAGCAAAGCCAGCCCAGCACTGGGCATGAGGAGCAGAGCCCTCCCCTCTGGAGATGCCTTGGGAGCAGGAGGGGAGCCTGGAGACACATCCCTGTGCCCCTGGGACACGTCCTGCTGAGCTGTAGGGACACGGTGCAGCTCCTTGGGTTGGAATTGCTTTACAAGGGGGAGGTGTCAGATTTTATTCATAGAATCACAGAAGGATTTGGGTTGCAAGGAATCTTAAAGACCATCTCCTTCCAACCCATGCCATGGGCAGGGACACCTTCCACCAGCCCAGGCTGCTGCAAGCCCTGTCCAACCTGGCCTTGGACACTTCCAGGGATGGGGCAGCCACAGCTTCTCTGGGCAACTCGTGCCAGGGCCTCAACACTCTCATAGTGAGGAGTTTTTTCCTTACATCTAACCAAAATCTACCCTCTGGCAGTGTGAAGCCATTCCCTGTTGTCCTGTCATACTGTATCCTTGTTCAAAGTCCCTCTCCAGCTCTCTTGAAGCCCCTTTAGGCTCTGGAAGGGGCTCTGAGGTCTCCCTGGAGCCTTTTCTTCTCCAGGTGACCCCCCCAGCTCTCTCAGCCTGGCTCCAGAGCAGAGGGGCTCACTGGGACAGACCTGCAGGATGTGACCCACCTCCAGTCACCAGCGCTGCCTGTGGATGAGGGGAAGAAGCAGCAGGAACAGACAGGGGACAGCATGTCCATTGCAGTGCAGTCATGCAGATTTTGAGACTGATTTTGTGTTTAGCCTCGAATGTGACGCAGGGGACAAGGTGGAATGGAGGCTCCCAAGTGCCTCCTGCAGGTCACAGCACTTCCAGCAGCTCAGGGAATGAGGGCCACAAGAGCTGGAGGTGGCCAAGCCCCAAACCACAAACAACCAGTACCTCTTGATGCCTCTGAGTTGTTCAAGAATAAAGGTAACCCTGTCCCACCATTAAAAAGGACAAATTTTCCTTCCAGAAATTCCTGTTCAATGTTTTTCATCAAAACCACAACTCTGTCTTGTTTTTCTCTCATTCCTGTGATGCCTTTAATGGGTAATTTGAGCGCTGGGGCAGTGACTGATGGATGCAGCTTGAAAATCAATAAAGAGCTAAATCTGGAGTGGGAAGACTCATGTTTGTTCCTCTGTCTGTACCAGTGACTTTCATCATACCGAGCTGTACAGCCCTTGGGAAATTTGGGAATTAGGTGAATTCCCACTTCCAACATGCAAACACCTGTGGCCAGACACAGCTCTGTGGTGCTTCCCAACACTCTGTACCTGCTCCAGGGTCTCACCCTGTGATTCCCCTGCAACAGAGGATTATCCTCTCCAGGGGAGGGCAATAGGGATCCAGGGATTCTTCCAAAGCCGCTACTGGGGTTTGTCCCTGAGTTGGGATTTGTCCTGTCCCCATATGGCTGGAGCCACTGCATGCTTGGACGTTTTCATTCTATCCTTCGCCAAAACACAGGTCTTCTTGCTTGTGCTTTTTGAGGTTGAAACAGACCAGAAACCACATGTCAAAGTGGTTTTTTTCCTAAAGCCAAAGTGATTCCCACCCACAGGGGAAACAAGGACAACAGCACATTCCCACAAGAATTTTTCTCATAATTTCCCTGTATTTGCTGCTGTTCAAAGTTGGGTTCAACGAGTGGAGCAGGAGCTGGGGATGGAGTCAACCCTCGGGTTGAGGCTTGAGGGCATAGCAGGGGGTATGGTGATCCCATCCCCATCCTCATCCCAGGGCTGGGACAGTGCTGGGAGGGGATAGCGAGGGATACAGTGATCCCTGGGAGGGGATAGCGTGGGATACGGTGATCCCATGCCCATCCAAGGGGTGGGCAGCACTGGGAGGAGATAGCGAGAGATACAGTGATCCCATCCAGGGGTTGGTACAGTGCTGGGAGGAGGTAGTGAGGGACACAGTGATCCCTGGGAGGGGATAGCAAGGGATAGTGATCCCATCCCCACCCAGGGGTTGGGCAGCACTGGGAGGGGAATAGTGAGGGATACAGTGATCCCATCCAGGGGTTGGGACAGTGCTGGGAGGAGATAGCAAGGGATGCAGTGATTCCATGCCCATCCAAGGGTTGGGCAGCACTGGGAGGAGGTGGGTACAGTGATCCTGTCCCCATCCGAGGGCTGAGACAGTGCTGGGAGGGGATAGCGAGGGATACAGTGATCCCATCCCCATCCAGGGGTTGGGCAGCGCTGGGAGGAGGTAATGAGGGATACAGTGATCCCTGGGAGGAGATAGCAAGGGATACAGTGATCCCATCCAAGGGTGGGACAGTTCTGGGAGGAGATAGCGAGGGATACAGTGATCCCTGGGAGGAGATAGCGAGGAATACAGTGGTCCCATCCCCATCCAAGGGTTGGGCAGCGCTGGGAGGAGGTAGTGGCGGGTACAGTGGTCCCATCCCCATCCAGGAGTTCGGCAGGAGATGGGCGATGGGTGGGAGCAGCTGCAATCCACGGGGTTGTGGGGAAAGGATGGGTCAGTGTCATCCAGGGCTTTCCCAAAGGAGCATCCCGAGGTGTCCGGCGAGCGGAAGGGACATCTTGGGGGGTTGCTGCCCTCTGCAGGCACCGACACGAAGCGCAGGGAGCAGCGCTCCGGTTTACCGGGATAATCCTCTGGGATCAACAAGCCCCAAGCATCAACTCAACACTAACCCATGTCCTCAGGTGTCACATCTATTAGATCCCTCCATGGATGGTGACTCCACCACCGCCCTGGGCAGCCTGTGCCAGGGCTGGACAACCCTTTCAGTGAGGATATTTTTCCTGATATCCAACCAAAACCTCCCCTGGTGCAATTTGAAGCTGTTTCCTCTAATCCTGTCACTTGTTACCTGGGAGAAGAGGCTGCTCCCCATCGGCTCCAATCTCCTTTCAGGTAGTTGTAAAAGGCATTATGTAAGGAAGGTATTGATTCCTGTCTCACATATTTTCTACTCTCTAATTAAGATATTTGACATCCAGAAACCCAGCAGCTGCTGGATTCAAGAGAAGTGACTATAACCAGCAGACAACCTGATCCCAGCTTGCTTTTTTGCACCCTTCCAAAAGCATAATTCAACAGCAAGAGGTGAAGAAAAGCAAATTTTAATATACTCTATTTCACACTGCTGGAAAGCAAAATTCAAAGAAGTTAGTTGGGAGGAAATTGAAACAGAACCTTTACCTGCATCAACCAAAGGTCTCGGCAACACAAGCACTCACAGAGAGTGAAATAAATATATAAGTAAAAGAAATAAATCCCCCTTGGGGCTGTTCCAGTCCCCATCCCAGCCCTTGGCAGGAGGCACAGAGCTGGGTGCTGCTGAGGGGGCACATTTCCCCTTGGGACAGTTGTCCAAAGGGCTGTGACCCAGCACAAGGATGTGGCTCTGGGATGTGGCTCCAGAGAGGGGCCAGGCTGGGATACATCCTCATCCAGGTGTCCACTGGGGTCCTTCCTTCACTTCCCACCACTGAGAACCCCAGAAAGTTCTGCAGAGGGGCCACCCAGGCTGGGTGAGCACTGTGGCCACCCCATGACAGGGAAGGACAGCACAGGGCTTTGCACTTTTCTCCATCTTCAGATCTCTTTCTACCACTATAAATTCCACTACTTTGAATCCACTCAAGGCCTTTGGGATTAATTTTTTTTCCCAAGCCAGTTGTAAAAAGGGCATTGGAATTACAATTCCAGTGCTAGCAGTAACATTACTGAAAACCACTGCCCAGAAGGTCTGGGTAGAATAAAGACTTAAACTAAAATGTCAATAATAACTCTTTTCCCCCTCCCTCTCTTCCAGCCTGCACAATTTGCTTGGGTTTCTCTATCTTAATGAGCATTAAAATGGTTTCAAATTACATCTGCAGAAAATTGATTTTTTTTCCCTTCAGAAGCTTAGTCTGGCCTTTAAAGGCCACTGATCATATTTTGGTTTTGTGTAAGAGCATCTTTAATCTCAAAGGCTCTCAGCTCACAGGGGGATATGGCTCATTATCAGGTGTTGAAATGCATTTGGGGGGGGGGACAGGCACTGTAGAGTGAGACCCCAATGCCAGGAGGAGAGTCATGGAGGGGTTTGGCCATGGGCTACTTGGCCCTGGCCCCCTCTAGCCCTGTGTGGCTCTCCTGGACTGAGCCTGGCTCAGCTGCTTCCAGCTGCATTTGGTCCCCAAAAATGTGGGAGGAAAGACCCCCCTCAGCCCAACCTGAGTCCCAGGTGGGCTGTTCAGGGAGTCCTTGGGGACATCCTGAGTGACAGGAGTGTCTTACTGAGAGGGTAATGTGTCCAGGCAGCTGGCAAAGATGGCCTGCCCAGAGAGGGGGTGGATTCCCCATCCCTGGAGGTTTTTAACCTGAGCTTGGCCGTGGCACTGAGTGCCATGATCTGGTAAAGGGACTGGAGTTGGCCCAAGGGTTGGACTTGATGATCTGGGAGGTCTTTTCCAACCCAATCCATTCTATGATTCTATGAAAGCCCCCTTTTCTCTTCTATATGGCCAACCCACGTGGTGTTGCTGCTGCTACAACCCCTCTCCATATCTGAGTGTGGCACAGGGGAAGGGGTCACTCTGCCTGAGACCTGCCCTCCCTCACTCCCCTCCCTGCTGGGAAAATACAGTGATCAGACCTTCCAGGAAAGCCTGTTAACCATGGCAGGGCCCAGCAGCTGCAAACAGGAAAAAAAAAGAAAAAAGGAAAGCTTGTAGATGGTGCAAAGTTGAGCAATGTGGTGCCCTGTGGCAGCACCCACAGTCTGTGGGGTGTTTGTAGGGGCAAGTTTGGGTTTAGGGTAAGTTAGGGCTTGTGCCTGCCTGGGTCTAAGAGGAGCCATTGGGTCTGCCCTCCTGCTCCTGGGAGAGAAGGCAGCAGAGACTCTGGAGAGCAGAGCAGATCAGCCCCACATCCCTACCACAGTCCCTGCTGGTCTCAGCCACACTGGGATGGGCAGAGTCCCTGTGAGGGGCACAGCAGGTTGGCTTGAGAAAGGTCTGCAAAGAGCCCATCTCTCTCAAGTGTCCCTGAACAGTCTCCTCAAAACGAGTCCTTGTTGACCTGCAGCAGCTTCCTCTGCTCACCCAGCACCCCTCCTGGGCCCCCAGTCCCGGTGGTGGGAGAACAGGGCCAGGTGAGCCACCACAAGGACCCACAAGGAAGGACCTACGTGGGATGTCAGGGCACCAATGGGCTTTAATGGCCCTGAGCAGCCTCACATGGAACCCCAGCCCATGGGCCCTGAGGGTCTGCCAGGACCACCAATCCTTTCCTGAGTTGTACTGAGGAGTGTTGGCCTCCAGTGTTGGTCATCCAGACCTTAAGCTATGGACTGCAGACCTGCTAGGGGATCATCATCTCATCCTGATTGCCCTCACCAAGCCTCATCCTGAACTGCAGGTTGATTTTTCTGGCTTTATTTCAGGCCTGCCTTATTTCTGATGATCTGGACTCCTGGACAAATGTTTGTGCCACCCCTGGATGAGAAGAGAGGGACAGACTTTTGCTGGTGAGACTCTGCCCTGTAGCTGAGGTGTCTCTTCTGGCTCCCTGGATGTTTGGGAGCCCCTGGCCCTTGCTGTACCCTCATGGTAGTGGTGAATGTGGTTATAAAAAGGGCTACAGGAAAAAATAAAGTGCTGGGTGTGTGGGGAATTTAATTTCTTCCTCAATCCTTACTTCCTGCAGCTGCTGAGAAGCGATGCCAGTGACAGGAGGCCATGAGCAGGAATGGATCTGCAGAGGATGATGAGATGCAATTGCCAGGATGTGTCTCTCTTTGTCAAGCCTGTGTCACTGAAGCTCTTTGCAGCTCCTGCAGGTGTTTGGGTTGCAGTAAGGAAAGCCAGGGGTGAAATTATGCCAGCAGAGGAGGGAGAGGTTGAGCTGTAGCTGCAGCCAGGCAGGTGGAAAGATGATCCAAACCCAACTGAAGCAATTTCTCCTGGTGCTGCTCCAGCCTGATAACTGTGATAACACAAATCGAATGCATTTGTTGGCCTTGATTTCCAAAAGGTGTTTTCAGTGACTGAAATGTCAGTGCAAGGCAGGTTTTAGAAGGACTCTAGAACCTTCTGTAGGTCGGGCTGGGCTTGGGATACTTGTCCATGGGAGTGTAAAAAGGGCATGGGTGCTGTTGGGAAACAATGCTGCTAGTAAAAGAACTGGTTTTATTCCAAACTGTCTCCAGGTCACAGGATACAGGGAGGGTGGGGAAATACAACTGTGATGTTGTAGTTCAGGGAAAGTAAAAGTTTTGACAGATTTGGCAGCAGCTGATCTATAAGGCATTGTCCAGCCCCAAGGAATAAAATCAGTCTGGGCAGATTTAGCTGGGATGACTGTGTCTTGTCTGGAGTAAACCCCATGGAGAGGGACCCACACTGTGCCTGGGATGTTTCCACTTCACTCACATATTCTCAGGGAGCTGAATCATCCTGTTAACAGTTATTCTGGCTGTATTAAAATAGCCATTCCTTGTCTTTTCCCTCCTTGCCCTCTGACGAGGGTTCCAAGGCTTGTCAACCAGATCTTCCTTCAGTGCTCAGCATGTGTTCCCTCACTGCTTCAGCTTTAGGGGAAGGGAAAGGCTATTGGGTCTTGTACATCTCTCACTGCTGCTCTACCCTCAGCTGCCTCGCTGGGCTCTCTGACTGGTGCTGTTGGAACATGCTGATCTGCTCTTGGCTCTCAGTTTAATGGATGAAACTCTTGGATCTCTGTATGTGGCTCTTCAAGGCACATGCTCTGCCCTCCTGGCTGCACCCACTGGGTGTTTCTCTGCCTCCTTCTGCCAGGCTGCACCCTTGTACCTCCCCTGGGTGCTGGAGGCTCTTGCTGTTGCTTCTGATGTGCTGCTTTGGGATCCTGTGCTGGGACAGGTCCCTGGGGTGACACAGTGACTGCAGCTCCCACTGTCCCAGTGGGAAAACTGGGTGGCAGTACCTTGGCAGGTTTTCTCACAGAGACTGTGGGGAGAGTGGACAGGGATGTGCAGAAACTCATCACACTCAGCTCCCACCAGTGTGGGGAGTGTGGAGGCAGGCAGAGCAGTGAAGATGCACTGATGACTTTTTCCATCACTTGCCCCCATGGTGGCAGGTGCTGGATGGCTCCCCAGGGCAGTTTTCCACCTATGGTCCAGCCCAACAAAATCATGTCTTTTTTGCTTTGTTTTTTGTTTGTTTGGGGTTTTTTTTGTCACCACTCTGCCCCCTCCATGGACCTGTGCAGGTGGGATGAGCAGTTATCCTCAGTGCAGGGAGCTGGGGTTGCTGGCAGGAGCAGTGTCCCAGGGGCTGCTCATAGAACCTGTCACAAGCTGTTCCATCCTTTGCTTGTGTCCCCCTGGGGACCCTGGGTTTGATTCTGCCAACTGCCTCGACAGAATGACCACAAAGCACTGCACAAGCATTGTTGCTGCTTGGTCACTTGGTGAGAAGCTCTGTCCCTGCCCCCAGCTCAGCTGGCAGTGGCACAGGCTGGGGGAGTTGTCCAGCACATGGTTCTAGCATGGGCAGGGCCTCACCAGCCCCTGGTGTGAGCAGCCCTGTGCCCGTGTGTGCCTGGGACTGGCACTGCTCACGCTGTGGCAGTGGAGGAGGTTTCAGTGCCACCTCTTGCTCTGCCCAGGCAGCCTTGGCAGAGGTGACTCACCTGCTGCGTGACAGGTGACCTGTGACCTTTGAGTCCTGTGCATTAGCTCATGGAAACCCAAATAATAACTCGGGGAAAGGGAAATACCTGGTGAAGGACAACCCCGGGACAGCCCCGTGGAGGAGCCGGGATGAGCAGGGGTGGGAAAAGCAAAGGTGTGGTGGGAGGGGACGCTGGTGCTCCCCCACCTTTTCCACCCAGCCCGATGCAACCAGCCAGCCAACTCCTTTGGAAAGCATTACTTCACAAAGGAAAATGTGCAGGGGCTGAGGTGCCCTCGGGCAGAGCTCTGCCTCAGCAGCAGCCTGGGCTGAGAGATTAACTCCTTCCCCTGCATGCCTGGCTTTGTGGCCCATCACACGGGGTGTCCCTGGGTCAGCACTCCTGGGGCGCCATCCAGTCCCTTCCCCTGGCACTGGGTGGTGGGGAAGGGCTCTGTAAGTAGGTTAAACCTCAAGTTATGGTGGGGTGGGTTTATTCAGAAGGGGACCCTGGGCTGTTCACTCACTGGAGCTGCTTGCAGCAGCAGATGGAGGGGTCAGGGATGGAGCCTTGGCCTTCTGGATGCATCTGCTCCTGCACCAAGCCAGGGTTTGGCTCAAACATCCTGTTCCAGCATGTGCTGAGAGGGTTGCTCCCTGCTTTCCTGCAGGAGCAGCTGCTGGGATGTGTTTCTCCATGCTGGGGATTGATATATCTTGCTCTGGACACGTGGAGTGACTGATGATGGGCAGGAAAATGAAGTGTTTTTCTCAGCAGCGGGTTGGGGAGATGTGTGCTGAGAGAAGGACTGGGATTCTCTGTGAGCTGTGATAGGCAATCAGGTGTGAGAGAAGAGGAGGGTGTTGGGGGTGCCCCCACCCCAGGGCTCTGTGACCCTTGGTGCCCAACCTCCTCCTCCCAGACACATCTTCCTGGGCTGTGTGTTGGGTTAGGGGTTTTCTGGGAGGATTTGTTGGTGCTTTTGTCCCTGGCCTGTAGGGCAGGCTCCATCCCACAGATTTTTATCAGCTGGAATTGGGATATCTGGGCTTGGTGAGCAAATTAATCCTAGCAGGAGACTGCTGAGCCTCACAGAGACCCACTGCTTTGGTTGGCAGCTGTGGTGGACTTGGATATCATTGTTGTTTCCCCCACAGCCAATGATATGGGTGTGTGCCTTAGTCATTTCTGGGGGAAGTTCAGTGGATTTAAGTGAAAGTGCTGCAGGAGGTGTGGGGCTGCCCTGCTACCACAGCACAGCATTCCCTGAAGGAATTGCCAGGATCCTTGGCCTCAGTCTGCTCATACATGTTAAACAGCAACTGGCATTGTGGAATCTGAGCCCCAATAAACATGGTGTGATTCTTGATGTGATCCTGTGCAGGGCCAGGAGTTGGACTTCACCAATCCTCATGGGTCCCTTCCACCTCAGGATATTCCATGACTCTATGAAATGTTGTTTTGTAGTGAAGGAGAAATGCAGAATCCTGTGTAGTGAGGGGGTGTGAGAGTCCAGCCTGTAGTTTCAGCATGGCCCTTTCCTCAGGTGAGCTCCCACTGGGAGTGAATCCTTCTGTTCCCAGAGCCTGTGGGGAGTGCCACAAACTGCTGTCCCCACAGATGCTGATCCCTATGGGGAAGGGAGGACAGGAGTCTCAGCATCCAAGCCTCTTTCCCAGGCTCACACTGAGCAACAGGAACTCTTCCAGGGAAGGAGATCAGAAATCCAGGCAGCGCAATTAGAATTGTAATAATAGTAATTAATGCCTTGCCTCTCTCTAAGGATTTTTAGCAAGGCTTGCCAGGTGCTGGCTGGGCATTAATAGTCAAAGCCACAGCACCCATGTGAAGGGGATGGGTGCCAGATGGGCCATGGGACCACAGTGGCTCAGTTGGGGGCTCACTGTCCCTGCCCTCATCTTTCTCCATGGTTTGGGGAGGAAAAATTAGTAGGGAGAAGCTGCCTTAGGAGTCCCAGGAATGAGGGATATTGTATGGGGGAGGAGAGGAGCTCAGGAGCACCCTGTGTTACCCATGGGTGCTCATCTGGTCCCCAGAGATGTGAGTGAAAGGATTTGTGTGTCCCTCTGTGTGCAGGGAGATAAATGAGCTCTAATGCATCCACTCCTGCCTGTGCACGTGTCTGTAGGTGGGAGGCTGCTCCTGCACACACATTTCCATGCACACACAAATGCCAGTCCGTGGGCTTGCACAGGCTCCAGCCAGCACAGTAACACAGAGGCTGGAGAAAATGCCTTACAGGGAGAGGCTTGAGGAGCTCAAACTGATCAGTTCATCACAGAAATTGAGGGGTGTGTCGATTCTGGTGTGTAAGCACCGTCACCAGGAGAAATGCTTTGACACCAAAGGACTCGTTAATGTCAGAGAAAGGCAGAAGAAGCAGCAGTGGCTGAAGCTGCCAAAGTCCAAGTGAAAAGCAGACATGCATGTTGGCACAGAGAGAATGAGCAGTGAAAACAAAGTGCCAGGGGACATGATGGTTTCTCTTGCTTGGTGAAGGGCAGTCTCACCCCTCTGGTGATGTCTCAGCCAAATTATTCCATAATAAGACACAGACTATGAGGGTAAGCCAATGATATTTATTATGCTGTTAGAGCCCCTTAGAGTTCAGGGTTTTTTACTCCTTGAATGAGGCCTGGGACACTGTCCCAGGGTACAGGGTAATGAAGAATCCATAGGATGAAGGCCAAAGGTGCTGCCTGGCCCCCTCACAGAGCCCCTGAGCAGTGGTGCACCCCAGCCCTGCTCTGTGGGTGGTTTCTGGCCACTTGCTGCTCCTCTCTCATCCTGTGGTGGGGTAGTGGCTCTCAATCTGTTAGGCTTGGAGAGACCATGGGGTGATTCAGGCAGATGGACTTCCAGGATCAGTGAGGAGCTGCTGCAGAGACCTAGGACAGTGTGCCAGAGCTGCCCAGAGAACCTGTGGCTGGAAGTGTCCAAGGTCAGGTTGGACAGGGCTTGGAGCAACCTGGGCTGGTGGAAGGTGTCCCTGCCCATAGCAGGGGGTTGGAATGAGATGAGCTTTAATGTCCCTTCCAACCCAAACCAGTTTAGAATTCTATCACATGGAGCCCCCAAAGCTTCATGCACCAGTGGGGGAACATCCAGCTCCAGTGCCACCCTGTGCCCTTGGGGAAGCTGCCTGTGAGCTGCCTCACTGGTACAAAGCTGTACCTGTGAGCCCAGAGAAGGGACATGAGGGGTCTTGGCTGTGGCCTCCTGTGAGGAGAGGGCAGGAATGTGGGAAGGTGTGGCTGAACGGGACCAGGTCTGCTTGACCTGCTAAAAGGTGTCAGCCTGACTCAAATGAGTAATTGTTATTGCTGTTGGTATCAGATGACGTAGTTGACTGGTCAGCAAATCAGCTGAGAAACAGTGAGGCACTGAGCAAAGCAGGGCAATTATTTGGGAGGTAATAAAGCTAAGGGTAATATAAAAATATCAGTGTTATGGATTTTACATGCAGACACAGGAATACAGAACAGCCATCAGTGGTGTGTGTAGCACAGGTACAGCAGTAACAAGCCCTGTGGACTTGCTGTTCACATTGTATATTTTAGTCCAAGGGAAGCTTAAACCTCATGGCCAACTTCCTTGGCTGTGCTGCTCTGTTGCTTTATTTCCTCCTCCATCACAGCTGCTCCAATGCCAGCCCTTACAGGGTGTGGTGGGCTCACCCAAGTCACTCCCTCACTCCCCTCAGTAGGATGGGGAAGAAGCTGGAATAGGAAAACCAAGAAAATCTGAGGGCTGAGGGAAAGATTTGTCATCTTGTGACAGGAGGCTCTGGGTGCCCGTGCCAGGCTCACCCCTCTGCCCTGCAGCCACAGAGCCCAAGGCAGGTGGAAATGACCTTGCAGGATACAAATTGCCCCAGGGGCAAAGCGCTGCTGCCTCACCCAGAAGCGCTGACATCATTAAAGCCGGGATCACTCACCGCCCAGGAATGCTCAGGCATTTCCGCGGTGCCTCCCCTGAGCAGTCCTGTGGCCCTTACTCAGCTCAGCCCCAGAACACGGGAAAGGGAAACTGAGGCACTGTCAGGTGGGGCTGTGCCTCCCCTGCATCACCAGGCACAGCTGGAAACATCTGGAAAGCCAAGAGAGGAACTAATTTAAGTCACAACACAACGCCTATGATTTAGGGATGGAGTCTTGTGTGTATCCAACACTACAGATGTTGTTAGTCCAACATTTGCAGCCACAGCTGAGTCCTTCTTAGGCACATTTTGCCCACGTGAGAGCACTCACAGCTCTCACAGTGCCCATGGTTGAAGCTCGTCTGTGCTGCAGGCAGAGCTCAGCTCAGGTGCTGCTGGGGGAGTTCTATTGATAATTCTTTTCTTTTTAATAACTACAGTGTTCTTTGCCAAGAAATTTCATGTTCCTTGAAGTTAAGGGAATGTGGTGACATCTGAAAGGAAAATTTTGTGCTAAAGCTTGGCTTGACATTTGTTTTTCTTCTCTCTTTTTAAATTTCCCTTTTAATAAGAGAAAAAGGAGGAAGGGAGAGCAGACAGAAGGCAGAGGAAGTGAGATTTCCCACCATATCAACAAAATTCTTCAAAACAATTTTTTTAAAGCAAAACAGTAGTCCAGAATACCAGAAAGAAAATCATTGCAGTTTACCAAACATCCTAAGCATTTTTTGATTGTTTTTAACCTCTGAATTTCAGCTCCAGTGACTCCACTCAGTGTAGACAAGAGGAGTGACCCTGGGGCAGGTGAGCAGCAAGGCAGGAATGCAAATGCACATTTTGACTCCAATGAGCAAAATCCTCCTGAACCTGACATCACCAGGCCCATACAGGGAACAGGGGGTGCCCTGGTACTGCATGCATTGAATACATTGAATTACAGGATCATGGAATCCCAGACTGGTTTGGGTTGGAAGGGACCTTAAAGCTCATCTTGTTCCAATCCCCTGCCATGGACAGGGACACCTTCCACTATCCCAGGTTGCTCTGAGCCCTGTCCAGCCTGGCTTTGGACACTTCCAGGGATGGGGCAGTCACAGCTTCTCTGGGCAACCTGTGCCAGGGCCTCACCACTCTCTAAGTAAAGAATTTCTTCCCGACATCTAATCTAACCCTGTCGGTTCAAATCCATTCGTCCTTGTCCTGTCACTATCTCCCTGTATAAAAAGTCCCTCTCCCTCCTTTTTATAAGCCCCCTTAAGGTACTGTAAGGTTGTAATAAGGTCTCTCTGAAGCCTTCTCTTCTCCATGCTCCAATTATATCCATCTAGTTACATCTTACAGCTGCTGGGGCATCACTGCTGGCGCTGTCAGGACACGGGTCCCCCTGCATATCTAAGCACACATCACCTCTCTTGCAGCACTGTAGCTGTGCCACAGTGTGCACAGCCAGGTCTGGGTGCTTTTGTTCGGCTCCTGGTGCAGGAATTCTTTTTACTCATGTTGTGACCTTGGGCAGGCAACTTTGCCGTGCTTAAAATTAACTTGTCTGCAAACAGGGTGCATAAATCTCAGTGTCAGGAGAAGCTGCAGCAAAGCACGAGGGGCTCGGTTTTGGTGAAGGGGTTTTTTCACCTCATGCTGTCACACATGTGGTGTCCCTTTGGAGTGCTGCCCCAGGTATGGGGTGGCCTCAGTTGTGCACCAAACCCTGAGACTTTGCCGGCTTTCCGTGGGGGAAGGGGATTCACTAAAATCTGCTGTAGCTCACAGTGCTTTCAACCCCTCTCCTAATTTGTTTGGTTTTTCTGGCAGAGCTAAACAGGGGCTGCAGAGACTGATGAAAGAGGCTGCAGGCTCATCTTACTAAAAAAAATAAAAAAAGACACTTGAGCAAATTGGCGTGCACAGCCTGGGAAAAGAAAAGCTAAGGGCAGCACAAGGAGAGCGGAGTGTAGATGGATCCCAGGGTACGCCCTGCGGGAGGAGATGAGCTGCAAAAGCCTTGGCACAAGCCTGTCGGGTGTGTGCAGCCCATGACTACATGCAGGGTAGAAACAAGGCTCTTAAACACCGGAGAGAGGGCCTGGAAGAGCTTCCCAGCAGGAGCCCTGTGTGCTTGGAGGACACAAACTCCTTCAGTGGGGTTTTATGTTGTGGCACCCACCACGAGGCAGCACAGAGGGTCTCACAGCCCTGTGTGCCCAGGCTGGCATCACTGCAGGTCCATGGGAGGACGTCTGTCTGTCCAGCCAGGTCTGGGCTGGGTGTGCTCTGCAGATAAACAGCTCCTTTTATACTTATTCATTCTGCCTGTGTACACAGCCTGCTCACCAGCGGCCGGGAGGTGCCTTTCCCCAGCGCTACCTTTGGTGTGGGCTTTACAGATAGTTTTTATTCACCAGGCAGCACTAAGGGGGGGACATGGCAAGTGTGATGGAGTGTGCTGCTCACCCCTGACTTCCTGGGACACCTTCACCAGCTGATCCACAGGGAGTGTGGGGCCATCACTGACTCCTCAGCCCCAGTCGCCCATTGGGCCCCTTGTACTTGCCTCTTGCTGGACACTTAAAGCGATTGGGGTTGTAAAAACAAGAGGAGGGAGAGGTGACAGCTGGGCCGGGAGAATTACAGGGAGGAAATGAGATTAGAGGGAGCAAGGATCACCAGGAGGCAAGATGGCTCCATGCTGGGTAGCCAGGTCCTTCCATCACAGCCTGACCCCACAACTGCTTCCTTCCATCACACCCTGACCCCACAACTGGCTCCTTCCCTCACGCAGTCAGGGGGGATCCATCAGCTGTCCTTGCCCTGACAACCCAGTCCCACAACCAGCTCCTTCCCTCACAGTTTGGCCCCATAACTGGCCCCTTCCCTCTTAACAGGGAGGGATCCATGAGATGTTCCTTCCCTCACATCCTGGCTCCACAATCAGCTCCTTCCCCCACAGAAATCAGTGATCCATCAGTTGTTCCTTCCCTCTCAGCCTGATCCCACAACTGGTTTCTTCCCTCTCAGCCTGATCCCACAAGCCCCTTCCCTCACAGCCTGGCCCCATAACTGGCCCCTTTCCCTCATAGCAGTCAGGGATCCCACAGCTGCCCCTTCCCTCGAAGCCTGACCCCTCAGCTGGCTCCGTACTCTCATATAATTCAGGGATCCATCAACTGCCCCTTCCCTCAAGCTTGGCTCCATAACCAGCTCCTTCCCTCCCAGCAGTCAGAGATCCATCAGCTGCCCCTTTCCCTCAAAGTACAGTCCCACAACCGGCTCCTTCTGTCCCCACACCAGTCTCCTTTTCCCTCCCAGCACGCAGGGATCCATCGGCTGTTCCTTCTTCACAGCCTGGCTCCATAACCAGCTCCTTCCCCTCACAGAAGTCAGGGATCCATCGGCTGTCCCTTCCCTCACAGCCCAGTCCCACACGCGTCTCCTTGTCCCTCTCATCACTCAGGGATTCCTCAGCCACCCCTCGCAGCCCGGCCCAGCC
>VWZD01013784.1:15713-62189 GCA_013396695.1 Sakesphorus luctuosus | reverse complement strand
ATGCTGTGTCCTGGCAGGAGGTGAGAGGTGGGCGATGCTGTGTCCTGGCAGGAGGTGAGAGGTGGGAGATGCTGTGTCCTGGCAGGAGGTGAGAGGTGGGCGATGCTGTGTCCTGGCAGGAGAGGGGGGGTGGGCGATGGGCGATGCTGTGTCCTGGCAGGACAGAGGGGGTGGGTGATGCTGTGTCCTGGCAGCAGGGGTGCCCACCCACCTACATGCTCGCAGGCACCGTGATCCATGTTGTAACATCTTGGATGAACTTGGCCGTTTGAGTTGTGCCTGTACTGGTCTGGGAGATGTTCAGGCTGTGTACAAGGTCCTGTGTGCCACAGGAGAGAGTGCCTGCCAGGCACAGTAGTCTGGGCTGTGTTCCTGGTATCGTGGGGTGGGGTGGCTGTTGCTCCAAGTGAGACCCAGTCCCTGCTGGTGGCTGGTTCTGTCCATCAGGACAGAGGGGTGGGGATGGACTGCAGGGAAATGAGCTGCTGGGCTCAGATCTTCCGAACTGGGAGCTTCCTCCCCCGCCTTAGAGAAGTCATCGCATTTGCAAGTCAGCTTTGTGCTCAGTGCTGTGGAAATGTGCACCAATTTGCTGTTTTCCCTGAGGTCTTGCTTGCTTCTCATGTGTGCATGCTTCTTCCTTTGTAACAAATTATTGGGGGGGTGGGGGGAAAGACCAAATAATGTAAAATGCAGAGTCTCTTGAACAGAGGTGTCAGCCTGGATGATGGTGCCTACGCTCGCTTTTGCGAGCACCTCTCCCAGCTGTCTGCAATAGCTTTTTGAAAGCTTCTGGTGGAAAAAAGTATCTAGGACAAGTACAAACTTGTAGCCTGTTTAATTCCTGTCAGAGCAAAACAGTTGCGGATCCAGCGTTTATCTCCTTGGAGAGTACTCCCAGATGTACTTATTGAAGCAAAGATGTTCTTAACGAAGTCTGGCTGAATTCCATCCTCAGCCCATCCCACTGACTTCCACCTCTGTTCCTGGAGGTGCTTCTTGGGAGAGACAAGAGTCTTTGGCCTCGGAGGGTTTGGTTGTGCTGGCCCCTGGTGCTGCCAGCTGGCCACGGTTACACCTTGCTGCTCTCCTACAACTCCCATCTTGGAGAGAACCTGCCAGGTTCTGCCCTGCACCAGCTCTCCTTTGCTTCCTGCTCTGTTTCCCAGTTGTTGTGAGGAAGGAGGAAGGTGTTTTTTTTGTTCTAGGTCTTCTTTCTGCTTCCTTATTGCTTTGATTCTGTGACACATCAGAGTCTGGTGTAAGGACTGATCCTGAACCCAGGAGGGGTTTTGCTGTGGCACGTGGTGTTTGGTGCTAGTGAGGGATTTTGGTAAGAGCTGGGGCAGCTGAGCAGGGCTCTAGAAAATCTGGCAGAAGCACCAAACCAAAATCTGAGGTGGGCTCCATGTGGTTGTTGCTTCTGCTGTGCAGAAGTGACCAAGCAGCTCTTTTAAGATTAGTTTGCTGTACATTGGCTTCACGAGCTGGGGCAGAAACTTTCCATAAGTGGTGTCTTAACTCACCCAGTTAAGCCACACTGGGCTATGAAACCAACCTCTGCCAAGTGCAGCATGGCTCTTTGCTGTGTATTCTCCCTCCTACTCTGTGTCTTCTGGTCTCTGGTGTTTAAACCCTTCACACTTGGACTAGGGAGTCTCTTGGATTCCTCTCCTTCCTTCTGGATGAAGAAAATGTCTCAGAGGAAGAGGCTTATGTAGCTGCTGAAATATCCTTTAACAGCAGTTAACCTGCTGGAAGGAGATCTTAAAGGGAATATTCAGCCCTCTTGAGCTCCACAGGCTCAGCAGCACAGGGGCCAGGCGTTGTAAGAGAGTAAAGTATAAGATATAAAATATAGAGTGGTTTCTCACGCCTACATTGTCCAAAGAGGTAGAAGGAGACAGGGCAGCTGCTCTCAGCTACCCCCGCAGAGACAATGACATTTTCTCCCCCATTTTTGTTCATATCCAATCTCTTTTTATCCTTTTTTTTCTTTAAGTAAGTTGAGTGATTATAGTCAGTATTTTGGGGGTGATAGACAGATGCCTGAGGGGTGGCTCCTTGGTTCTCCACAGGCTGTCACAGGGTGCTGTGAAGAAGGGCCGTGTCATTTCCATAACACTCCATAACCCCATCAATATGACCTGAGCACTTTCAGGACGACGCGGGAGTCTCTGTCCCCTGACAGTGGTTCCTGCAAGAATCTCTCCAGTGGCTGAGGTGTTCCCCTTAAAGTANAGGTGGGAGGTGGGCGATGGTGTGTCCTGGCAGGAGGTGGGAGATGGGCGATGGTGTGTCCTGGCGGGACGGAGGAGGTGGGCCATGCTGTGTCCTGGCAGGAGGTGAGAGGTGGGCGATGCTGTGTCCTGGCAGGAGAGGGGGGGTGGGCGATGGGCGATGCTGTGTCCTGGCAGGACAGAGGGGGTGGGTGATGCTGTGTCCTGGCAGCAGGGGTGCCCACCCACCTACATGCTCGCAGGCACCGTGATCCATGTTGTAACATCTTGGATGAACTTGGCCGTTTGAGTTGTGCCTGTACTGGTCTGGGAGATGTTCAGGCTGTGTACAAGGTCCTGTGTGCCACAGGAGAGAGTGCCTGCCAGGCACAGTAGTCTGGGCTGTGTTCCTGGTATCGTGGGGTGGGGTGGCTGTTGCTCCAAGTGAGACCCAGTCCCTGCTGGTGGCTGGTTCTGTCCATCAGGACAGAGGGGTGGGGATGGACTGCAGGGAAATGAGCTGCTGGGCTCAGATCTTCCGAACTGGGAGCTTCCTCCCCCGCCTTAGAGAAGTCATCGCATTTGCAAGTCAGCTTTGTGCTCAGTGCTGTGGAAATGTGCACCAATTTGCTGTTTTCCCTGAGGTCTTGCTTGCTTCTCATGTGTGCATGCTTCTTCCTTTGTAACAAATTATTGGGGGGGTGGGGGGAAAGACCAAATAATGTAAAATGCAGAGTCTCTTGAACAGAGGTGTCAGCCTGGATGATGGTGCCTACGCTCGCTTTTGCGAGCACCTCTCCCAGCTGTCTGCAATAGCTTTTTGAAAGCTTCTGGTGGAAAAAAGTATCTAGGACAAGTACAAACTTGTAGCCTGTTTAATTCCTGTCAGAGCAAAACAGTTGCGGATCCAGCGTTTATCTCCTTGGAGAGTACTCCCAGATGTACTTATTGAAGCAAAGATGTTCTTAACGAAGTCTGGCTGAATTCCATCCTCAGCCCATCCCACTGACTTCCACCTCTGTTCCTGGAGGTGCTTCTTGGGAGAGACAAGAGTCTTTGGCCTCGGAGGGTTTGGTTGTGCTGGCCCCTGGTGCTGCCAGCTGGCCACGGTTACACCTTGCTGCTCTCCTACAACTCCCATCTTGGAGAGAACCTGCCAGGTTCTGCCCTGCACCAGCTCTCCTTTGCTTCCTGCTCTGTTTCCCAGTTGTTGTGAGGAAGGAGGAAGGTGTTTTTTTTGTTCTAGGTCTTCTTTCTGCTTCCTTATTGCTTTGATTCTGTGACACATCAGAGTCTGGTGTAAGGACTGATCCTGAACCCAGGAGGGGTTTTGCTGTGGCACGTGGTGTTTGGTGCTAGTGAGGGATTTTGGTAAGAGCTGGGGCAGCTGAGCAGGGCTCTAGAAAATCTGGCAGAAGCACCAAACCAAAATCTGAGGTGGGCTCCATGTGGTTGTTGCTTCTGCTGTGCAGAAGTGACCAAGCAGCTCTTTTAAGATTAGTTTGCTGTACATTGGCTTCACGAGCTGGGGCAGAAACTTTCCATAAGTGGTGTCTTAACTCACCCAGTTAAGCCACACTGGGCTATGAAACCAACCTCTGCCAAGTGCAGCATGGCTCTTTGCTGTGTATTCTCCCTCCTACTCTGTGTCTTCTGGTCTCTGGTGTTTAAACCCTTCACACTTGGACTAGGGAGTCTCTTGGATTCCTCTCCTTCCTTCTGGATGAAGAAAATGTCTCAGAGGAAGAGGCTCATGTAGCTGCTGAAATATCCTTTAACAGCAGTTAACCTGCTGGAAGGAGATCTTAAAGGGAATATTCAGCCCTCTTGAGCTCCACAGGCTCAGCAGCACAGGGGCCAGGCGTTGTAAGAGAGTAAAGTATAAGATATAAAATATAGAGTGGTTTCTCACGCCTACATTGTCCAAAGAGGTAGAAGGAGACAGGGCAGCTGCTCTCAGCTACCCCCGCAGAGACAATGACATTTTCTCCCCCATTTTTGTTCATATCCAATCTCTTTTTATCCTTTTTTTTCTTTAAGTAAGTTGAGTGATTATAGTCAGTATTTTGGGGGTGATAGACAGATGCCTGAGGGGTGGCTCCTTGGTTCTCCACAGGCTGTCACAGGGTGCTGTGAAGAAGGGCCGTGTCATTTCCATAACACTCCATAACCCCATCAATATGACCTGAGCACTTTCAGGACGACGCTGGAGTCTCTGTCCCCTGACAGTGGTTCCTGCAAGAATCTCTCCAGTGGCTGAGGTGTTCCCCTTAAAGTACTATCAGGGCTATCACCCCACACCCACAACACCAAGGTTTGGTGCTTTCCATTTCCTGAGCCAGACGAGCCCGGTGCGGTGAGTTCTCAGGGTTGTGGGGTGTGAGATCACAGACAGAACAAGCCCACAGTTGACTCTTCACACAGTAACTTATGGCTCTTGAAAATAGCACCTTCTGAAAGGTGGCAATGCAAACAAACAGAGCTCATTGTGCCTTGCTAAACACACTAGAAATCTTGGGTCATAGGACGGCGTAGCTGGAGACACACCTTTCGGGATCATAAATGCTCCCACTTAGGCTGGCGGCCGTGCCAGCACTGCTGACGAGCAATGAAGGCTGTTCAGGAGCACATCAACTTCAGCTGACCTTGTAACAACGTCACTGGTCCTTGGTGACCCACATGGACCTTCTGGGAAGGCACACTTCTCTCTCTGGCCATGCCAGGGTGAAGGACCCTCCCAGCAAAGTTCTGAGCCTCGGGGGAGAGCACTGATGGAAACGGTGAATTCCTAATCACTGTGCCTGGCTTGCTGGGTAAATCATCAAACACGGGTGTACAAAGAATAATTAATCTTACAGGAAGCTTGCACAGGGACAGCTGGAGATGGAGTTAATTTGAGGGGAGGGAGGAGGGAAGTAAGTTTGTTCAGAGCAGGGCAGAAAGTCCCTGTTGCTGGCAGGAGTGCATGGGAACAAAGGCTTGTGCTGCTCTGTGGTGCTGGAGCACTTTCCTCTGAAGTCTGTGACTTCCAGGGGGCTGTGTGGATTATTTCTGCCTGCTGTGGTCCCTCTATGCCTGCTGTTCAGTGAGGCTTCTCACCAGCACAAGTGTAATGTTAAAATAACAGCCCTCTCTGCCAGGTCACTGAGAGTAAAAAACAGCAAGTGCTTTCCGGAGCAGATTTCAGCACTTTGCTATTCTCTGCTCTGTTATTTAGCTGTCCAGGTTTGTGCAGGGATGACTTGACTTTAAAATCACTCCCTTGAACTACAAAGCTCCAGACACAAGTACCTATGTCTGTTCATGCTCTAGAAATACAGATACATAATTCCCATTTCTGCAGAGCAGAGAGCCCATGAATCATAATTTCCTTCTCTGATCTTAAATGTAGTAAATATTTTCACTTCTCATATGGGGAACAGAGAAAGCTGGTGGGGAAGAGGGGTGGAGAGTGGGTCACTCGAATCCTGAGTCATGTACCTAAACTAGAAGAAGACTTCTGTTGCCTAGAAGGGCAGTAGGAAGAAGTTTGGGTTTGGCTGACAGGCAAGGTGGTTCTGATGTGTGTGTGTAACCTGTGCCCTTCCTGAGGGGAAGGAGTGACACCAGAGGACTCTGTTGGCCACAGTTCTACTGCTTGACCTCTGATACAGTGGAAAACATTATTCCTGCAGAAGTGCTGTGGCTTGGGCTGCTTGTGAAAGCGTTGGGGAAAGGATGGATTCAGTCCCTTCTTGGCAGTGTGAACTTGGCTCTATCCCAAGGCAGAAGTTTGTCTCTAAAGGTGGATTTGAAATCTCTGTGCTGAGGGAGCTGGGGTTGTTTAGCCTGGAGAAGAGGAGGCTCAGAGGTGACCTCAGCACTGTCTGGAACTGCCTGAAGGGAAGTTCTGTCCAGGTGGGGGTTGGTCTCTTCTCCCAGGCACTCAGCAATAGGACAAGGGGGCACGGGGGGCTCAAGCTCTGCCAGGGGAAATTGAAGTTGGAGAGCAGAAAAAACTTCTTTGCAGAGAGAGTGCTCAGGCATTGGAATGGGCTGCCCAGAGAGGGGGTGGATTCCCCATCCCTGGAGATTTTTAACCTGAGCTTGGCCGTGGCACTGAGTGCCATGGTGTGGTAAAGGGACTGGAGTTGGCCCAAGGGTTGGACTTGATGATCTCAGAGGTCTTTTCCAACCCAATCCATTCTATGATTCTATGATTCTATGACCTGCACACCATCAGGACAGGAGGGATTCCGCAGCTGGTCCCTGCTTTGGGGTGTGGTGTGGGCACTGACCAGGGTGCCCTCAGAGCTGAGGGAGGGTCTGGGGGGGCTTGGAAATCAGGAGCAGCTCCAGAGCTGCCGCTATCCCTGGCAATACTGGCAGTGCTCAGTGAGGTCCTCGAGCCATCTGGTATCTGCCAGCAGTGGTGGGTGCCAGGATGAGGCGAGGCTGGCACTGCCATGCAGGAATGCTCGTGGATCGCTCCAGCAGCCTGGATGGCTCCTGTTATGGGGGACATGGATTAACTTTCTTTCTCATTGTGTGGAGCGAGACAGCAGGGAGCTGTGTGGCCAAGTCTGTCTGAGGCTGGGGAACAAAAGAGGGATTTTTGCTCTCCTGGCTGGCTTGCTGAGAGAGCTGCAGCTCCTCTGGAGTCAATAACTAATCACGAGGTGGGTTTGTGTCTCTTGTCACTGCAGTGTGTCCCTCTCTGCTGCTCCCCCAGCTCTGGTGCTCAGCTGAAAAACTGTTTGCTGCTTTCCTTGCCAAGGAGACATGCCTCGGCCTCCCATCTCTTGTTTAACAGAATGGGAGGACAAGTGGAGTGGAGTTCTGTCTGTCTGATTTGCTTCCAAGTGTGACAAACGGGGTGTGAGTGCTTATTCCTTCCCCGGAGCAGTGCAGAGCTGTCAGAGATGTAGCTTGTCTTTCAGGGCTGGAGTCAGGTAGGCGGCAGGGGAGGCTCCCTGGCTGGGACAAAGAAGCCTGTGAGTTTCCACCTCTCTCCTCCTGAGGCAGGTCTCCATCCCTGGCAGGGTTGGGTGAGGAGGAGCAGCCAGGGAGGGTGCTGGTTTGGGCCAGCCCCTCTGCCAAGGGAGGTGTGGGTGCAGGGATGGGTGTGCTCTGCTCAGAGCCTGTTGTGGAGTATCTTGTGCTCAAAGTCATCCCCTGGGGAAGAAGTAGGTCTGTAGAAGACACAGAGCTGTCACTTGACTTTCCTGGCTCTTACAGCCAGGAAGAGTAGGATGGACCCTGAGATCAGCTCAGTTGGTTAGACCATGGTGTTAATTTTGCCAGGATTGTGGGTTTGATCCCTGTGTGGGCTCAAGAGTTGGACTTGATGATCCATGTGGATCCTTTCCAACTCAGAATATGCTGTGATTCTGTGACATGTGGTCCATCCTCTGCTGTCTGGAGAGGGGATGCTCAGACTCTTCCAAGAGAAGAAGGGTAGTGAGGTGGCTGGTGTGGGGCTGCTGCAGACCTGACCTGTGCCAACATATAGGGAAAGGTTCTCTGCCAGGCATTGGGGTGAATCTTCTCCTCCTGCTCAGTGCAGCCACTCCTGAAAGCCTGGCAAGCCTGCCAAGGGCTGGGCTTTGGTTTGGTGCCTCTTTTCTTGAGGGCTGATTGCTGAGATACCCAACGTACAGCCTTTAGGCTACTCGTGTGACCTCTGGAGTCTGGCAACAGGAATTGCTATGGAAGTTAATTATGTCTTTGTGCTGCTCTTAAAATCTGTCACTCTTCAAATCTCTGGTGTAGAAATGCAAACTGCTTAGGAGAGGAGAACGAGCAAAGGATCACACTGCTGCCAGTCAGCTGATTCCTGCCTTGTGCACTGTCGTGCCTGAGTGTGCTCAGTGTCCCTGAGCAGTGTCCAGCATCTGGAACAGAGCTGAAATGGACTCAGACCACGAAGATACTCAGACTTCTGTCTGCTTGTGATGGCTTTAAAACAGCAAGCCCACATGCCCCAACCCTCCCTGATGGCAAATGAAAACCAGCTGATGGGGTGCCAGTGTCAGGTGTGAGCAACACTTTTGCTGTGGGTAAGTTTGTTAGAGGCCCTTCACCAGAAAATGCATACCTGTGTCTATGTGTTGTTTTGTCCAGCATGAAGTGCTGGTTCAGTGCCATGTGGTTGAATTGCATGGCTTGAGCAAACTCCCAGAGGTGTATGGGGACCTTGAGGTGCTGGATGATGGCAGTGGAGAGGATATGGTAGTGTCCTGAGGTAAGAATGGATGCTGCTTTTGACCCCCTTGACCAGATGTGCCAACCTGGAATAATATGGAGACTACTTTGAAAACACCCTGATCTCTGAGCACCTTAATCTTCATTAACAACTGAATCTTATCAGATATCCGTAGCAAAAAGCAGTTTCCAAGAAGCATGAATCATTTCTGGAGCACTAATGCTTATGACTTCCACTCCTTTGTTCTCACTGACTGCACCGTGTTCTTGGTCATTCTGGCTCCAGCAGCTCAGGCCAGAGGTGACACTGCTGCAGCACTTCACTGCTCAGCCCTTCCAAACACACCCACCTGAATCCCAAATGCTCCCTGCCATAAGAATGGGATGTAACTGGTTGAGGAGGCAACATTTCCAGGGAGGAAAGTTCAGGGTGTGGGGACTGAGTGACAGGACCAGGGGTTCAGCTCAGGTGTGCTTGGTCTTAGCCTGACTGTGAGGACTGTTTTACCATCTTGTAGCACTCCCAGCACAGCAAGGATTTGTTATGTATCTGGTGCTCTGGTAATAACAAGAACATAAGTCATCTTTCCAAACTGATGATCTTGCTATAAATAGAGAATCCAGCTGCTTGCGTTGAATGGCATCAAAGAAAATCAGAGGAGCAGCTCTTATGCGGAGTGAAGTGGATTCTGGCTGTTTTCTCTGAAGATGCTGGGATTGGGGGATTGCTTGACAACCAAGATACGTGAAAGCAGTGCTCGAGAGCTCAGTGTGGTGTGTGAAGTGCTCAGAGGGGAGCGGGTGGGGCTGGGATCTCCTGTCCCACGCTGTGCCTTCCCCACCGGAGAACCTGCCTGTGCTGGTACCCGGGCGGAAAGAGGAGGCACTAAATGCAGAGTTGCTTTACTGCTTGTAAATAAGGCTCTTCAGGAAAAAGCACTTGAAACCTCCCCTGCTGGGAGGAGGGGAGCTGGCTCCGGGCTCGTGCCTGGGAGCTGCAGCAGCACTAAATCATTTGGAGGTGTCTCAGCAGTTCTATCTGCTGAGTTGCGAGTTCAGCGCCGGGAGCAGGGCGGGCGGACCTCGATGCAATTCCACGTGGTTCCTTCTCTCCATGTTCTTGCCTCCTCTCCCTATATGTGGGCTCCCATCCCTCACGTAGACATTCTTGTTCCCAGAATGGCTGAGCATTCCTGAACGAGCTCCTTTAGTCTTTCTCTGTGCTATGGCAGCAGAGGATTGCTCGGGATACCAGGTTATGGCAGTATTGTCTGTGCTGAGTCCTTCCAGCCCCAAGTACAGGTGTAGTCTGTGCTGAGTCCTTCCAGCCTGTACCAGGCCTTTCCTGTCCCACCAAGTGCTGAGCTGACTTTGCACATGCTCCTCTCTGAGGATGGGAAGTGGGTTCTGGGGAGTTCATGCCCAGGAGCATCCCTTGAACCCCAGGAAGGGATGAAGGAGTGTGATCTCCTCTCCTGAGGTTCTGCATTCCATCTGCAGGGCTGTGTGTTGCTGAGACCAGGAGAGGGGTGTCTGGCTTGTCATGGATGCCAATGAGGGTCTGCCAAAATGAGCAGAGCTTGTTCTAGCCTTAACTCCTAGAAAAGGGTATCTGAGAGTCTCAGAAGAAAATGAGCGTGACTCAGTCCCGCAGCAGAGTCTGGCCCAGAGGAGCCCTTGTGCTCTGGTATTACAGTAAGCCTGTTAAGCATGAATTTCCAGAACTCTTTGAAGCCTTTATTTAGAAAGAGTCTGAAAAGGGAGTAGGCTCTGGTGAATCAACCTCTTTGTGGTGAGTAGGGAAACCTGATCAGTCGGCTGTTTATCCTCTGCAGTGGCTCTTCCACCCGTTGTGGAGGGATGATGCTCCTGCAGCGGGGGCTGAGGGGCTGTCTGGGATAAAGAGCAGGTCGAACCTGCTTGGGAATGTGGGAAGAGCAGAGTGGAGCTGGTGGTGGTCACACACACAGAGGTGTGTTCCCAGGATATCAGGGACTCAGCATCCCTGGCTGCTCCTTGTGCCAGATGAATCTCCAGCGAGGTGGGAAAAGGTGCCAGGCTTTGCATTTGCTGGGAAAGAGCAGTAGAGTTAATGAGTTTGAAGGGGTAGTTTGTTACACCGTAGACCTGACTGCTCTTACAGCACCCAGCACGTGCCTCCTGGGACCTGCAGTGCTGTGTGGTGGGTTGTGGTGGGGCTCCTTGCCTGGTTCTTCCTTTTTTTAGACAGCCAAGTCAAATGTACTGGAATATCTTAATTGCTCTGGCCTAAAGTGGTGCTAAGTGCTGGGTGGAAACCTATTTCACTTTGGGCAAGCTATAAAAAAGAGGTTCCTTGCTTCTGTTTCAGTGCAGCTCAGCCCAGGGGAGGGTGGCTGTGGTCCCTGGCTGGCTGAAGTGTTGAGTGCTGGCAGGTCCTGGCATCCATCAGCATTCCTGTGAGCTGGGGCGAGCTGCTGACTCTGCTCCACTCGTCTGCCTGCATGTTGGGCATCTGGGACTTGCATTCCCTTCCCACAGGGTTATTCCAGGGGCTAAATGCTGAAGCTTAAGATGCCCTGACCACTTATATATGTACAGCCTTGTTTTGCTTCGAAGACCACAGCTTACATTCAGGGCTCACAAAAGCCAGTTCAGGTTGCCCAGGTGCCCTGAGGAGGATGGAGTAAATTAGACTTGTCTTGTGCAGGGGATCATGAGTAAAATTCTTCTGGACTTCACTGAGATCCTAAATATGAGATTTTCCTGTACCAGGCTGGCAACTGCAGGCCCTGCCTGGGACTTGGTGCCATCCCAGTCCACCCCATCCAAGAGCACCATATACTCAACTCTCATGGATGGGATGGACAGAAGTGAGGATCTAGAAGGAGGGCAGGCACTCCACTTTCCAAACAGGTCACAGCTTCATGCTCTGAATTTCTGTCCAGAGCAGCAGGAAGCAAAGAAGTTTCTTGAGACTGAAAGTTGGCTTCACACCCGAGAGCTGTTGCAGATCCACATGAAACGCTGCCGTTATCTCCTCCAGCCTTCTGCTCTTGTGCAGCCTCTCTGCGTTTCCCCTCCAGCTCTCAGAGGGATGGATGTAGGGAGAGGAGGCTGTGAGTGCTGGCAGTGTGGCTGAGGTGGGTGGCTGGCATGGAGATGTTCGTAGGGAGCTGTGAGATCTGCCTCTCTCTCTGCCAGATACTTTCTTGCAGTGCCTCCTCTGCTGCTCTGATCTGGCTGTTCCCAGCACACAGGGATACCTGTGTCTACCATCCTGGTTTGGGAGGAAGGGGGCAGTCCCTTGGTGTGCTGGGGTGGTGCACAGATGCTCTCCTTGCAGGAGGACCTGAGGGGTGGCACTGCTGACCCCTGTGCTGTGTGTGGCAGCAGGCACTGCATGGAGCAGCTCTGCTGGACCATGCCAGCTGTTGAGGATGGGGTGAGACTTTGGCCTCCCCAAACTGGTCTGATGTACAACTTTCTCCTTCCCTGTTTCCTCTGTAGCCACTGCCAGGCCATGTCCACCAACTCCACTCTGCCTGCCTGTTATGGTACAGCCTCTTCTGCCTTTGTGGGCTCTCAAGGCAGAGCAAGCCCATTCCTCCCCCTTCTTCCCAGCTTTTCTACATGGCACAGCACTGGGAACTACATCAGCCTGAAACTTCAAAAAACCCCCAAATTGTCTTGTTTTTGCAAGAGGCGGTTTTGGAGAAGTGACTCCCCCAGCATCCCCTTTCTGGAGCATGTTTGGGGAGCAGCGAGGTGGTCATGGCTGCAGTGGCAAGGTGGGGATCAGGGTGAAGGGCTGACCAAAGTGAAGGGCTGGCCAGGGTGGAGGGCTGGCCAAGGGTGGAGGGCTGGCTAAGGTGGAGGGCTGGCCGGGGTGGAGGGCTGGCCATGGTGGAGGGCTGGCCAGCGTAGAGCCCTGGCCAGGGTGCAGCCCCTCAGGCCCTGCATGCAGGTGCTGCAGTGTTTTCATGCCTGTTGCCAAGGAGTTGCCTGTGGCAGGTCCAAGGCACAGACTTTGTGGCATGTGGTTGTCCCCCTCCCCAAGGCCTTGTTCACTGGTGGCCTTGTTCCCCCCACAGCCCAACATGTGCAGAGACAGGCTTGTTAAATGTGCTCAGCTGAGGATTGAATTCCAGATGTTCAAGATGACCCCCTTCCTCTGAGGGCAGCCAGTGTGCTGATAAAACACTGTGATGCTATAAATAAACCTGTTGGCTCCACAAGGGAGAAAAGCCTTTGGTTTGAACAGGAGTTTGTTCTAAACAGGAGCCCAGGAGTTTGCTTTCTTCTCTCAGGGTGTATGTTGACCCCTGATTTTGGGGAGGAGCATGAAAATGTAGGTTTGCCTGTTGCTCTCAGTGTGATGGAAGAAAGTGCTGGAAGAGAGGGGGAAGGGTAGACCTGCCTGGGAAAGGACTCAGACAAGATTTGTTCTCCTGGTTTTCTACAGGCACACACCTGCCCAGCCTCCCTTTGGAGTCTTCTGCATTGCCAGATCGAGGACATCCTCTGTGTGTCTACACTGCCTGCCCCTTCCCCTGCTGGGCTGGACTCTGGCCAAAACAAAAGGAGGGCTGTGGGTCAGTTTGCCCATGGGGCAGAGCTGGGGCTGCTACAGGAGGGGTTTTTCCAGGCTATGTTGAGGAGCTGCTCCAGCCTTCCTGCAGCTTGGGGCTCTGCTTCCTGCAGGTTATGGGGGACATCCAGGTGGATCCTGCTGCCTTAGCCTGGCAGTGGGCACGTACAGCTCTGTTGCCACAGCCAGGGAGAACTGGCATTGCTGGCCCTTAGGATGGATTTGCTGAGCTTGGGCTTGCAGGGCTGGCTGTGCTGACCTAGAAAGCAGCTCAATGAAAGGTCAGGACCAGGAAGGGGGGGACTGTCCCCTTCACTGCTGTGAGGGATTTGACTGGTTCAGCCTCTTGCAGGGTGCAGAGGGCAAGTGCCAGCCTGGGGAAGGAATGGCTGAGCAGCAGAGCTTGTACCTCAAGGCTAAATGATGCTAAAGCCTGTGCAGAGGGGGCCGCAGGGGTGTCCTGAGCCCCAGCTTGGCTTGTGTGTGGCAGAAACATTGCCACGGGCAGCAGCACAGGAACAGAGATGGGTCAAGCTGTAGCAACAACTCAGTATTTCTCTGAGCCTGTCTGCAGCCTTGGAGCAGGCAGCTGTGTTGGGGGTGAGTTGTGTGATGGGCTGGCAGGCCATGGGAGGTGGGATGTCCCGGTGGGTCACAGGAAGCAGCAGCCAAGTCCTCTGTGTGCTGGAGGCTGCTGGTGGTGTGGGAGATGCTGTTCCATGAGTGTCAGCTCCAGACAAGTCACCTCCTGGGGCCTGGCTGCAGGCTTGGATTTGAGCTGAGATGGAAAGCATAGACTACTCTTCTAGACAACTCCTCTCCTTCCACATTAGAGGCCAAATCCCTTTCCTGCCCTTCTGCTGGACTCTTGGGAAGGAAGTCCTTAAAAACCTCCCCAGACAATCCTTAACCTTGTGCCAAAGCCACCACTGCCTGCAGCATTTGGTGTAAGCTCTGCTCTTGCCTCACTGACTTGTGAAATACTCAAGACTATTTGTGTCTCAAGAACTGACAGGATGGACCCAGAAGGATGGGGACATCTGAGGATTAATTAGGAGCTGTTGTTTTAATTAGTAGTGTCTTAATATATTCATGCACGAGGGAGTTGTGTATCTTGTGAGCTCCCAGCCTTCCTGCTCAGCAGACATGAGCCCTTTTTGTCTGTTGTTGTAGGGGTGTGTTTCTGTGTAAAGGCCATCAGCAGTACAAAAGCCTCATCCTGCTCCTTTTTGGGGTTTCAGTTTGCTTGGTGCCCACTTTTCATGAAACTTTTCTAGGAATTACCCAGTCTCTATGGACTGAGAGTGACTTGCTCTGCCTGTGGGTCTTGTTCTTTCCCAGCCTTTTTGTTTTCCCAGCACCATCTGGTCCTGCTTTGCTAGCAATGTGGGTAACCCTAAACCCCTCATCTTCATACAGATACAGAGCAGGGACTCTACAGGGCTGGAAGATCTCAAGGAGTACCCAAATTTATGATTTTTGTTGAACCCAGAGGTGTCACTCCAGGTGGAACTGCAGTGCTATGTGGAGATGACCTTCTGCCACTGTGACAGCCCATCCTGCTGTCAAGGAGAGGTCCCTACTGCTATGATTTGGGAAGGGGTTGGGGCTCAGGGGGATCCACCACCCTCTTCTTCCAGGGCTGTTTCTGGCCCTTGGTTTGAAAACTGGCTCGTTCCCAGCTCATGGGATACTCTCAGTCCCTGCAGCTCTGGGCGTTCAGACGGCAGCTTGAGGGAATCTAATTAAAATGTGATCACTGTCTGCCGTGGCTCTGATGGAGAGGGATGAGGAGAGGGGGCTCTGGCTTCCCGTGGCTGCTTGCCATGAAGTGAAGTCTTCTCTGATGCAAACTTGCTTAACTCCCATGACTCCCAGAGCACTTTCTCTTCCTCTGCTCCTCTGTTATCTGCACTCAGGTGCACTCAAGTTTTCCAAAGGGTGTCTCAGTCCCCAGATACCCTCTGAGCCCATTACAAATGTGTGCACTGGTCTCTTGAACTGTGTGAGGTCACTGCAGATGTACAGGGTGGCTCGGCCTTCCATCTCATCCCATGTATGCAGGGCTGGACTCCCCCTTCCCTGCAGCAGGGATGGCTGGAGCTTCTAGGTCCAGCAGACAGGGCTGAGGCCACGTGGTGACTGGGGGATTTTCAGCTGGCAGAGCCCCAGGGCTGCATGTAAGTGCTGGTACAGACCTTGGTCACCAGCTCTTCATCCATCCTTGCAGAGGGAATGATGGGACAGTCCATTTGTCCTGTGTAAAATGCTGCCAGATGCAACAGCCCCCACCCCCAGCTGTGCCAGGTTGTGCCAGGGCAGGGTAAGGTTGGATCTCAGGAAAAGGCTCTTCCCCCAGAGGGTGGTGGGCACTGACCAGGCTCCCCAGGGCGGTGGGCACAGCCCCAAGGCTGCCAGAGCTCCAGGAGTGTTTGGACAATGCTCTCAGGAATTGGGTGGGATTGTTGGGGTGTCCTGGGCAGGACCAGGAGTTGGAATTGATGATCCATATGAGATATGGATCCTTCCAGCTCAGGGTATTCTGTGACTCCATGAACTGGTTTTTCTGCTTCCCCTGCTCACCCCAGAAAACACAAACCAACCGAGATAGCAACATCTCCTTCCTTTTGCCTCTGCCCATACCTGTTGTGGCAGATGTGTGACATAGATGGGACTTGAAGCCAGAAGAGTTCACCTGGGACTGGGTCTGAGTGCAGGGTGTCCAGTGAGTCTCTGCTTGCTCAACATGTGACTGGATTTTGGCAGCAGGGATGTGCACATGCAGCCTGCCCCTGGCAGGGGAGGGGATGCGTGTCCTGTGCTTTCCTCTTGCCTGAAATGAAACGCCTCCCAACAAGGGCATCTCACTGAGTCACGAGCAGAAGTGATTTGAAGTCTGCTGCTGCTCTCCTTAAACCACCTTGGAAAAGAAGGCAGACGTGCCCAGCTCCTGGCATCTCTATTTTTACTGAGTGCAGAGATGGATATGGCTGAGCTGTCTCCTTTTATTTGCAGCACTTGGCGCGTGCTGCAGCGTGTTGCTAAAGATGTGTGTGGCTGGATGCAGAGCTGCCCATGTCCCTGGGTCCCTGAGGGACTGGGGGGGGAGAAGGGCTTTTGTCTTCTGCATGACTTCAGAAGTCATTTCTTCCCTACTCGCTGCTCTTTGCCTCCCCCTTCCACTTCCCTTACGGATTTTGGACTTTGGTTTTTTCCTGTATTTATTCAAATCAGCCTGGGTAAACAGGGAGCAGGAGCCTGGTGACCTGGGGCCACTGGTAGCACTGCATTCCAGAGGCATTTTTAGTGGGTTCCTAATAACTGGAACCGACCTGTTCTGATGCAGAAACATTTCTTATTTGATCTATGTGCAGCTTGGCACAGAGATTTTCTTGGAAAGGCTCAGGTTGTGCATTTTTCTTCCTGACAGTCAGGCTGACAAGCTCTGTGCCTCAGGTGGTTGCTGTTGCAGCAGCTCCAATGGTGCCAGTCTGCCAGACCTGTCCCACTGACAGATTTTTGAGTGGCAGCTGTCCCTAGAGTCATGTGCCTGAGTTGTGCCTATCACACACCCCTGTCCCTCCTGCTTGTGGGCAGGGGCCTGTTCAAGTCCCTGGTATTTTCCTCTGCCCGTGGGATGCTCATGGAGGGGCTGATTTCATGGTTAGTTGCTCCAAAACCTGGTCAGGAATGAGGTAAATGGTTTGACTTCTTGAACTGGGCTCTTGGAAAGCTCCCAGATAACCTGGGGAGAACAAAAGACCTGTAGCTGCCAGGCTTTCCTGGGCTCTGGGAATGAAATCTGGGGGCTCTCTGGCTGTCCTGGACCTGCTGCCCCTGGCATTGCCCACCCTGTGGGGGCCTGCTGGCTCCTCCAGGAGCCTGGGGGATGAGCTGGGACATGAGATCCCCACATCCAGCCACAACCCCACTGTCAGCCACAGGGCATTGCCTGTGCCCAGAGCTGTTGGCCACCCCATTTCTCCCCCAGTGAGGTGGGGAAGCTCATGTTTCTGGAGCAGGTTGGAGAAGATGCTCCATAACAAATCTCTGCTCCCTGAGCTGCTCCAAGGCCTGTCCTACATCTGGTGTGCCTGGTGATGGTAGGCTGGGAGCTTTGGGAAGTGTAGAAGAATGGGGAGAGTTTAATTGCTGCAAAGTTCCCCTCAAACTTTTCAGCTTGGAATGTTTCTTTTGGCCCTTTTGGTTGACCTCACACACCTGGAATGGCAGCCTTAGGGAGTGTGATGGCCAGGAATGTGGCTGCAGAAGGCTGCTCTTGGTGGGATGCAGGACTGAGACTCCTGAGAACCCCAGAGCTCTCCCTACAAGGGACTGCCCCTCCTGAAACCAGCCAGTTTGGGATGTCAGTGGTTAATTGAGAAGCCTTGGAGCTGACAGCTCCTGTGGCTGTGCTGCAGAACTCCTTAGCTGGCTGCAGGCAGATCTGGGACCTGGGCTAACTTTAGCCCTGGGTTTTAACCACGGCAGCAGGACCCACCACCCAAGGGCTGGCCCTGAGTGTCAGACTGCAAACCCGCAGCCTTTGGTTGCTGAGTCTGCTGTGGGAAGGGAGCTGGGCCATGCTGTGTGTGTGGCTGAGCATTCCCACCCACCTGGCTCCCAGGAACAGCAACGCAGCCAGCAGGCTGGAATTAGAGCCTGTTGTCCCCTTAACTGGGCATCACACCAGATGGTGGGGATCTATAAACTCCTATGGCTGAGGAGGAGCCTGCCCAGGGGCTCTTGCTCCTGAAGGATGTGAGTGTTCTTCAGTTCTTGGTTGGGCTTTCTTTTCTTGCATCTTCTGTGTGAAAATGTGGGAGTGGAGTGGTTGAGTCTGGGCTGGATTTGGCTGGATTCATCTGTGTTATCTGGGCTAACTCACTGCTCAGAGTGGGACAGGCTTGTCATGAACCCAGAGATGTGGTGGTGTGTCTGAGCAAGAGAGTGTGGGTACACAGGATGCCACCCTGCTAAAATCACTCCTGGCTCATGGGGGGCATCAGGCCCAGCATTGCTGCCCGTTGGAGAGTGTCCAAAGGAGATGGGAGTGTCCATGGAGATGGGGAAGGGCCTGGAGGGGCAGCGTGTGAGGGCACTGAGGGCACTTGGGGTGTTCAGCTGGAGAAGAGGAGACTGAGGGGAGACCTCAGTGCAGGGACAACTTCCTTGGCAGGGGCAGAGGAGGGGCAGGCACTGAGCTCTGCTCTGTGGGGACCAGGGACAGCACCCAGGGAATGGCTGGAGCTGTGCCAGGGCAGGGTTAGGTTGGAACTCAGGGAAAGGCTCTTCCCCCAGAGGGTGGTGGGCACTGACCAGGCTCCCCAGGGCAGTGGGCACAGCCCCAAGGCTGCCAGAGCTCCAGGAGGGTTTGGATGATGCTCTGGGGCACAGAGTGTGACTCTTGGGGATGGTCCTGTGCAGGGCTGAGGATTGGACTCCATGATCCTTGTAGGTCCCTTCCAACTCAGCATGTTCTGTGATTCTGTGATTCCTGATGCTGAGATCCCCTTGTGCTTTTTGGCTCTGCCATCTGGCAAAAGAGAGACTTGGATATCACCTGGAGGTGTGCCAGGGGTTGGCTGTGGTGGTTCACCTCAGGAGGGCACCTGTGTGTGCTCAGACCAGGTGTGCTGTGTGCGGTACTGGGGGCAGTTCCTGTTGCAGGCTGAGCTCTCCTGTTCTCCCCCTGCCTTGGAAATTCCAGTGTGCATCATGGACACAAACAAGTGAGAGATGTGTCAGCCTCAGTGCTGTGTTGATGTTTGGTTAATGAGAGTTGGCATCTGGAGCTGCTTATCCTTTGTCCTTGAGTATAGAACAACACTTGTACTGCAATGGGCTCTTCATCTCAGTCCTGATCTGCTGTGAGGGTATGGCAGGAGGTGTGATGGGGGGAGGCTGTTCTTCCTTGTGGGATTAGAGGCTTTAAACCCTCAGGAGCTCATTCCACCTGACTGCACATAGCAAAGTACCCACCCTTAGCAGGACTGGAGTAAGGACTCTGCATTCCCCCTGTAGAGAGGGCTGGGTTTAGGTTTCTTTCCACAGTGTCCTGAAGCGGACAGTGGAAGACAAGGTCACACTGGCCAGGCACGTGCTCTGGAGAGCTGGTTGAGGTGGTACCAAGCAGCATCACTTGGTGTTTGGGTAGGTGGGTGGAGGTGGTGATATGGCAGGGTTGAGAACGCCTGTGGAGGGGAGAGGAAGAGCTCTTAAACCAAGACAAACTGGCCACCTGCTTCCCAGGGAGATGCTTCCTGTGGACATGGTTTGAATACAGGGAGCAGATGGGTGAAATGGGCCAGGAGTTTGTCTGGTGGTTTCTGCCACCTTCCTGCCAGCCAACTATTCAGCTGGCAAATGGGATGAGGGACTTCTGTGGGTCCATTAAAGCTCTTGCAAAATGTGGTGGGATTCGGGATGGGAGATGTTCAGGCTGGGTCAGCCCTGGAGACTGTGTTTGTGCCACTGCAGGTGTGCCTGTGTCCTCCCTGTGTGGAGGTGGCACTGCAGATCTTCTCCTGCTGTGCAGCACAGACAGTCTGTCATGTTTGTCTGTCTCTGTGGTCCAGTGGCAACATCAGAGTTTAATTTCAACCTGCTGAGTATTGGCCAAGACTAACTGACAGTCTGTGGGGAGCTCTTCTGAGAGCCATGAGCTCTTCTGAGCCACACTGTGGGCTGAGCTCAGGGGTGACTTTCTCCAGGCAAGGCATGAACAGAGCTCAGGTTACTGTCCTTGCTTTGGGAGGGTCAGGTGGCATCTCTGCTGCCTCCAGACCTTGCTGAGCCCTAACAGAGGAGGAAGCCACTCGCTTGGGAGTGGTGTCTGGGTGCTGGGAAGCATCATGCATATCAACATTTTGGAGGTCCTGATGCAGGACAAGTGTTAATGGGCAAAGTGCTTTAGCTGCAATCATGCAAAGCTGAGGCTGACCCTGGGACATGGGAGCAGGCTCCCAGTGATGCCCTCTGAGGTTGGCAGGGATGTGAACTCAAGCAGCAGAGAGCTTGTTCACACTGCACTGAGTTTGTCTCTCTCCTGCTGCTTCAAACAGGGCTGGACACCTTGTTTAGCTGGTTAATGGGCTTGTTCAGAACATGTCCCTCCTCCCAGGGACAGTGGGACATCAGGCTCCTTGTGGGCTGGGAGGCAGCAGAGCTGTCTGCTGCTCATCCCTGTCTGGACAGGGACATCCCAGTGTATAGGGGAGCATCAAGGTCGAGGAACAGCATCTGCCACCAAGGTCTCTGCTGTCAGCCAGAGCACTGAGGCTGTTCCCCGAACTGGGAGGGGATACTGCTGCTTTGGGGGGAAAACCAGAGAGAGGTTTACCTCTCAGGGAGTTGGAGTCACTGCTGGGAAGGCTTCCACATTGCAAGGAAGCCAGGTTGAAGACTTCAAAGGTGATAATGTCTGGGAATAGCAGTGGGGTAGCAGGGAGTGTGCAGCAGTGCTGAGATTAAGGGGAACACATGCTTTGGAAATGAAAATGTGACCCAGTTCCTTCTGTCCATCTTCACACCTTGTGTGTTTTCACAAGGCACTGCTCCTACACAGGGCCATGTGCAGTACCTGAGGTATGTCTGAACCTGAGGTTTTGCCCTCTCCCAGTGCTTAGGTGTGTCCTGTCTCTCCACAGCCATCAAGGTGAGCTGCATTGGATCCTGTGGGGTGTCCAACAAGATGAACGAGACAGCATGGACCGTGGAGGAGCAGTACTTCAACAGCACTCTGTCCCTGGCAGACAAAGGTACGGCCCACAAGGACCTGGTGGAGGAAGATCTGTGGTTCTGAGATGGTTTACAGAGATGTATGACCAAGACTTCAGCATCCTCTCGACATGAAATACCCCTTCACAGGCTGCCTTGGCCTGGGCACAGGGGATTGGAGCCAATATAAGAGACTACAAGAGCTTAGGAGAAGCTGTGCAGAGAAGCACCCTGAATAGCTGCAGAACTTGGCAGCCACCCTGCAAACACTGCTGGCATCCTCTGGCCCTGGTCTGCCTGAAGCAGAGCTGTCAGCAGGGACTGCTCCACTGTCTCAGGGCCCTGTGGGTTCACTCTGCCCCACCTCCTGCCTGTATTGCCTGTGGTGGCCACAAAACACTGCTCAGAGCTGGGCAGAGGAAGCCAGGAGTAGTTTGCCCTGAAAGGGATGTGGAGGTGTCACCTGTGCTCCAAGAGAAGTGTTGGAAGCATGGCAGGATCAGCATGGGACAGTTAGCCCTGCACCACCCACAAGTGAGATGCCCAGAGACAGGGTTGTATTATCCTGTGGGGTAAAGTGACACCAGCAGCCCCTTGGGGATCTGGGCCTGAATGAATGCTGTCTTTCTGCTGTTAAATAGGTCAGCCTTACCACAAATAATTCATGCTGTGCCCTGGCTCCTGCTGAAATCAAGCCATGCCAGTATTTACCTGCTGAAGGCAGTGGCTGTAACAGCAACATGGCACAAGCCCAAGGTAGCAGGAGCTCAGCCCTCTGATACTGTTTTATCTAATAACAGGAAATGGGTAGAACCAAAGTGGCAGTTTCTGCTCACTCAGCAATTTTGCAAGCAGAGCTTTTAGCAGAGAGGGGAGACTGAGCTCATCTTCCCAGCAACTGGAGAGAGTGCTGCTTGCTCCAGTCCCTGCGAAGGGAGACAGCTGGCTGGCTCACCTCTTGGCTCGTGGCCTGGGGCTGCAGGGGGGAGATAAACTGCCTGGAGGGCAATGGGAAACATTCCTGCCCAGCTATGAATGTCAGGGTGACAAAATCCCAGGGGCTTTATGAGGTGCTGCAGACCATTGAGCTTAGATGAGTTGGGGACTGGAGGCTGCAAATGAGTGTGGACTTGTGGGGAGGTTTAAACCTGCAGCTGCACTGAAAAATGCACCTTCTGTTTCTAGTATTTAATGATTCAAGGCAGAGCTGTGATGTTGAGGTCAGTTCTGTCCTGGTAAATCTGAGCAGTGGCAAAAGCCAGGCAGGAGGCTGGAGTGGGAAGAGACAGGTGTGCTGTTTTTTGGGTTTGCAGCCTCTAGAAGACTTTGATAGGGACTTTGGCAGACAGTTCTTGTGAGGCTGCCCTTGGGAGCCATCCCCTTGACAGCTAGAACCAGTGAGGACTGGGAAGGATGGGAGGAAAATGCATGATCTCAAGCATCAACTTGAAAGGCCTGAATTCCAGAGACAGCCAAAATTTGATATTCCCAGTTGTCAAACTGTTCATGGAAAACCCTAGTCATTTGGCTGTTGATTTTCTGGGAGCCAGACTCTTGTGTATTGCCCAGTGCAGTGCTGCTGCCTGTCACGTGCTGGTGCCACAGTCTCTGCCAGCCTTGAGTGGGTGCCCAGGGCTGGTGGCAGAGCTGGGCTGCTGGCAGTGTGTGACTTACCTGTGGTGTAATGAACTGCAGGGAAAATCTGTCCCTGTAGAGTCCTGCACTCAGAACTTTGTTCTGACACTGTTGTGGTGTCATTGCTGTCCTGCCTTGCAGAGCTGCAACGTGATTATGGGCAAATCCTGGCTCTGGGTGCCAGCAGTTGGTCTGGAACAGCATCCTGGGTGCTCACAGTCACTGACCTCTGCCCTTCAGCTCTTTGTGTCCCAGTGGACACAACCCCTGGGAGCTCTCAGGCCCTGATTCCCAGCTGCAGGGAAGCAGACAGGGAGAGGCCAGGCTGTGTGTGGGAATGCAGCCAAGGGCAATGCTCATGGGGGTCTGCCCTTCATGCTCAGGAATTGTTGTCCTGGACAGTGTTTGTGCCATGTCTGTGTTCAGGCAGGACGGCTGTGCCCTTGTGAGGACAGGATGGCACGAGGATGGGAGGGGGCAGTGGTGATGCTGCCTTTGGGCCCGAGTCCACCAGCAGGGATGGCTTTGAAGCTGCCCCTTGGCCTTGCTGTGCTGGCTCCTGCGGATGTGGGAACAAAAGCCGTGGGGCTGGCACGGCTCCAGCCTGCGGCACAGGGACAGATAACTGTGCTGTCACAGCCCTCTCTGTGACACTGAGACATGTCTGGGCTGGCAGGGCACAGGGAAGCTGGGCTGCCTCTCCATGTCCCTGCCTCTGAGTATGCCTGTCTGTCTGTCTGTGTCCTCCTGGCAGTGGGTTTGCTGGGGGAGCCCTGTGATGGCCCTGTGCAGGCAGCACCTCAGGGATGACTCAGCCATGGAGTTTTTAGGCTTTCCAGGAATAGCTCTCAGCTGTCCTGGCCTTTCCTGAAGAGAGCGTGAAGGAGCTTCAGACAGACAGAGTGTCCCTCATGGGTGTTCCCTGGGTGCCTCCTTGCAGGGCTGGCACCCGGCTGGGAGAGGAAACTGAGACAGGCTGGACTCCTGGAGGGGTGAGCTCACTGATGGGTGATGGCAGGAACCAGGCATGGGTGAATTCAGGGAGTCAGGAGCGTTTCCAAGCACATTGCCAAAGGAGCATGGGCCAGCCTGGCTGCTGGCCCTCACTGCCAGTAGGTGATTTTCTTCCCTGGCCAGCATTGACAGCCACCAGTGACAGAGCACCACGAGCAGAGGTCACTGCAGTGGCATCAGGTATGGCCCTGCCATGAGTGTAAAATCACACAGAACCCCCTCAGGGTGAATCTGTGGCTGTTCCTCCAGAATGCCCAAGGGAGGGCAGGACCACAGGATGCCCCTTCCTGCCCTGCACAGGGGGATATCACTGCCCAGCAGCACAGATGGAAAAGGAATGGAGGAAAGGGAGGAATTTGGTTTTGCCTCAGAGAACTCTTCTGTTCCTGCCTTTCCCCCACTACCTCTTCTTTTTGAACAAGTGCATTTAAAAAAAAAATTGGCTAGGAGGAGCAGTGTGTCCCTGCTGGGAGAGGGAACTGGAAGCCCGGCTGTGCCCTGGGGCAGAGGGTGATGCCAGGCTCTCCAGTGGCACCACCCCAGTGATCTTGCAGAGGGTTCATCCACCCTGATAGCTTTGGTTCGGCTCGAGGATGGATCCCAGATGTCCCCGAGGCCACAGAGACAATGGGGCTTGGTCCTGCCTGTGCCTGGTGAGTGGCTGGCACTGCAGTGGTGCCACCACAGTGCTGGGGAGGGAGGTGGCACAGGGAGGTGGTGCAGGGAGGCAGGCTCAGCCTGAAAAACAACCCGCCCCAGCTCTGCCTTCCCACATCCTGAGCAGGAGGTTTGAAAAACAGCAATGCTCGGTGCTCTTTGAGGACACGGTGGGGGAAGGAGAGAGCAGGTTTGCAAAACTGTCGAGGCTTTGATTGCTCTTTCTGTCTCTAAGAGCCACTCCACACTCCTCCTCCCACACACCTTTGCACTGAAATAAGTGAGGGGGCAGCTTGTCCTAAGCAGCATCAGCCGTGGCTTGTACCACACACTGGTTTGGGGTGTTTTTAAGGCTGTAACATTGCTTGAGAAAGGAGACAGGCCCTGAAATAACCCAGATGCCCACTTTGCAATGTAAGGTGCTTATTTAAGGCTCTTTCCCATCTTGCCCCTACCTTAGAGCAGCAGCCAGGGTGGGCAGGACTCAGCTGTGCCACTGGAGCATCTGCAGGTTGGTGGCCACTGTTTTGGCTGCAATGATTTGTGGAAAGCAGACTCTCTATCCAGTAAGGTTTTAGAGAGGTGAGTTTATTCCAGGCCTGGGTGCAGGAGGGGGGATGGCTCCTCCAAAAACATGCACACCTGGGCGAGTCAACAACTGGTTTATATGCAAGTAACTTATACATATTCATTATTTCTTCATGCATAAACATTATTTTGTTAGAGAGGACAGGGTTATTATAATGAGTTTCAATAACTGATTTCCATTTTCTCTGCCCTGTGCCACTCCTTCTTGTGCCTGTGCTTTTCCTCCTGGTGATTCAGGGCAGGGGTCTCTGGTGGTCTTTGGGGATGAAGTCAGTGGTCTTCCTCTTGTGAACTTTTTACCTTTTGCTCAAAACTGCTTCAAACTGGACCTGTTGGCAACTGTAACTGGTCTAATTGGTGAATTTCTCCACTTATCCTGTTCTTTTATCATATCTTCTGATTTATCTTTGTTTCATGGGGTATCTGGGCTGTTTTAATTAGTACAAGAGGCTCTGGGGCCTCTTGGTCTGGCATCTTCAAGGACAGGTCTGTACCTTGTGATTTTTGCCAGTGATTTTTATAATAACTACTAAGTAAATTCTGTGATAGGTATATCGATTAATAACATTATCAATTAATAAGCATAAGTCCCCCAATCAGTCCCCTCCTGAGCAGCACATCTCCAAGCTCCAGGACAGCCTGTGGTGGGCCTGAGCAGGAGCTGGAGGCAGCAGGCACCCGCAGGGAGCCGGGGATTGTGCTGTAGCCTTGGCAATCACACTCAGCCCAACATGGTTTAATGAACTCAGGCTCTTTACATAAAAGCTGCTGGGAAGTGCAGAGTGTGCCAGCTGCTCTGGAGCCTCTCACTGCTCTGTTTGCTGGAGAGCACACTGCAGTGCCACCGAGGTCACTCAGCCCTCAGCAGGGCTCCTTATTTGCCTCCTCGAGGGGAGGCTGAGGTGAGGATTTGCTTTTCCCACTTGGACTTTGATTGCTCCCTGGTGCTGGTTTTTTTTTTCTTGGGGGTCTCTTTTTGCTGTTTGTTTCTGTAGGTGTCAGCAGTACAGGAGATCAAGTGGCAGTGAGTACAGAATAGCACTGCTTGTACCCACCGCTCTCAGACACAGAGATGCTTCTCTTGATCCAATATAATGGAGTGATTCAGCTCCGTGGAGCCTCTTGCTCCTCTCCCCCTCCCTCTGCCCTTAGAGGAGCAGGTCCATCTCATGCCTGCCCCCACATGGGGCTGCCTCTTCCCTGGATCTCCAGCTGCACACACAGCCCTTACCTTTGGATGGGTTGTGCATTCAAAGGTAGACATTTGGTTTTTTTCACTCCCTTTAAATCCAACTTGTACCTGAGTTGAACCCGTGCAGGGAGCTGGCTGTAATTTCCAGCTGACCTTTCTTCTGGCAGCTTGTTAGTTAGCTCGAAGCACTGCAGGGATTTCCTGGCAGCTCCACACGCTTCCTCTGCTGGCAGATTTCTTGCACAAAGAGCTAAAAAGGGGCAGCTGTGCATCACCTCTTCCCTGGGGTGGTTCTCTGCCAGCCTGGCACAACACCTTCATGGCCAGAGGTTGGCAAAGGGTGACTGTCCTGGCTTTCAGCTGAATGTGAAAAGCTTGGTGACCTGACTAAGCAGGATTGTGAGATTTGTGTCTCTTGTTCTGTGTGAGCAGGAGGTTGCAAAGCAGCAGGTGATGCCCCTGGACAGCCCCTGCCCAGGTGAAAGCAGAAGGGTACCTGTGGGCAGTGGTGAGCCATGAAAGATGTGCTGCTTCCACACTCTGCTGCCCGGTTCAGGAGCAGTGACTGCATGTTCAGCCCAGGAAAACCACATGGAAGGATCTGCAGTTGCCTTGGGTCACAGCTGCTTCCTCAGCACTTCCCAATTTCTTGCTTCAGTAGATCAGTTAATCCTCTGGGGTTTTTTGCAGCATTGCCATACTGCCAGATCCTGCTAATTCACTGAGAATGCCCCTGAAAACTGCTGACACAGAGGTCAGTGGAGCCCTTGCCTCAGTGCTCTCTGGTGCACTGCCTGTGTTACAGAAAGGTTTGTCATTACCCGTGTTGGAGTGCTGGAGGTTGTTCCTGCAGTGTGTTTGTGTCTATGCAAAGCTGATGGGAGTGAGATGATGCTGTGAATGGGATCACAGAGCTGCTGGGGCCATGCTCCCTCACTGCCTTACAGAGCAGGAGAGCCCTTGTTTGGGCTGAACACTGAGGCTTTCCTGGCAGGTTTGGCTGTGCTTGTTCTTCTGGCTGTTGGTGCTCCCACTGTGGCACCTGTGCCTGCTGCAGGCATGGCATGAGCCAGTGTGTGCATTTCCCCTCATTTGCTGCAGTTTGTAATCCTGTGTATGAGCTCCATTCACCAGAGCTGAGTTGAGCCCTCGTGCTAAGCTGCCATGGCTCAGCATCACCTCAAGTGCCCTGGCAAAATTAATGCTTCCCATCTGACAGCTCTGACACAGACTCCTGTGTACAAAAGAGCTCTGACCTCTTGCTTGATACATCACTATCAAAATGTGTTATATAGAACTACCTGAAGGGAAGTTGTGGCCAGGTGCGGGTTGGTCTCTTCTCCCAGGCACTCAGCAATAGGACAAGGGGGCACGGGGGGCTCAAGCTCTGCCAGGGGAAATTGAAGTTGGAGAGCAGAAAAAACTTCCTTGCAGAGAGTGTGCTGAGGGATTGGAATGGGCTGCCCAGAGAGGGGGTGGATTCCCCATCCCTGGAGGTTTTTCAGGTGAGCTTGGCCGTGGCACTGAGTGCCATGATCTGGTGACGGGACTGGAGTTGGCCCAAGGGTTGGACTTGATGATCTCGGAGGTCTTTTCCAACCCAACCTGTTCTGTGATTCCATGTTTCTATATCTCATATTCACTTTTCTGGGCTGCAAAGGTGGCTGAGGAGAGAGAGGAGGGCAGGGGAGAGCAGAGCGATGGCTCTGGGGAGTCAGTGTCCCACAGCACAGAGCAGAGGGAGGGCTGCCTCTTGCACCACCACAAAGAGGAAAACACAAACCTGCTGCTTTCCTGCTCTCTGCCTGGACAGCCTAAAGAGGAGAATATCCAAGCTGTGCATCAGCCACACCACTAGCAGCCTAACCCAGCACCTCTGGAGGAGCTCACCTTTCCCAGGGAAGAGGGAGGGCTGATTTGAGGCAGCAGGAAGACTATATTGCAACAAGCCATGGCATGGGGACCAGCAGGCACCAGGTACCTTTCCACAATACTTGATTTGGCCAACACAATTAATGCACCACTCTCTAAGTAGCCAGAGAGAAACTGCCATATGGCCCAGCCTGCTGTTCCTCTACTAGAAGAACCAAAAAATATGTGCACTCCAAAGGCTCAGCCTGTTCCTGCTCTGCCACCCTGTGTGCAGCAGGAGGGAGCAGAGCCACAGCCGTCTGCTTGGCAGGTACTGGTGGGGACAGACAGAGCAGGAGCTCAGTTTCAGCTGCTCCTGGGGTGCAGGGCACCTACCAGGCTCCTAGTTATGGGTGCAGAGCAAATATCATCCTCCTCTTTGGGGGATGGGGGGAGCGATACATGGAATATTCACAGAATCAAAAAATATGCCAAGTTCGAAGGGACCCACAAGGATCATGGAGTCCAACTCCTTGTCCTGCACAGGACCATCCCTAAGAGTCACACTCTGTGCCCCAGAGGATCATCCAAACCCTCCTGGAGCTCTGGCAGCCTTGGGGCCGTGCCCACTGCCCTGGGGAGCCTGGTCAGTGCCCACCACCCTCTGGGGGAAGGGCCTTTCCCTGAGATCCAACCTGAGCCTGCCCTGGCACAGCTCCAGCCATTCCCTGGGTGCTGTCCCTGGTCCCCACAGAGCAGAGCTCAGTGCCTGCCCCTCCTCTGCCCCTGCCAAGGAAGTTGTCCCTGCACTGAGGTCTCTCCTCAGTCTCCTCTTCTCCAGCTGAACACCCCAAGTGCCCTCAGTGCCCTCACACACTGCCCCTCCAGGCCCTTCCCCATCTCCATGTCCCTCCTTTGGACACTCTCCAATGGCTCAGTCTGTTCCTTCCATTGTGTCCCCCCAAAGTGCCCCCCCATTGCAGGTGAGGCCACCCCAGTGCAGAGCAGAGCAGGACAATCCCCTCCCTCACCTGGCTGGTGATACTCATCTCTTTTGCTGCTGTGGGTGCAGCCTGGAGAGGCAGAGGGCTGTGCTGTGTTGGGGCAGAGAGCTGTGTTGTTCCACACTCTGTGGCTCCTGACCTGAGCCTGCTGTGTTCTCAGACCCCTGGGCTGGCTGTCCCAGTGCCCCAGAGTGTGAGGTTTCACAGGGCTGAGTAAGAAATGCCTGGCTGAGTCTGTCATGTTTGTGCATGAGTGCCCAAGGCATCTCCCAGCCCCCTTCTGGCTTCCCCACAGTGCCATTCCCCGCTGGCACCACCCTGGATGTCCTGGCTTTGCCGTGGGGGCTGTGACCACCTGTGACTTCCAGTTCCCCAGGGATGGAGATGCTGGGGCTGGGGGAGCCAGCCTGGGAGAAGGATTTGGCAGATGTCCCTGGTTTCAACATGCAGCCTAGGCAGATCTGGCCCCACCAGTGCTGTCAGACTGGCCTGTTTGCACTGGGCCACTAACCCAGAAAGCTGCAGAACAGCCCTGGAAACCCGGGGAGGATGCAGCAGGTAGGGCTGTGTCCTTGTTCCTGTGTGGTTGGTTCCTCCCGAACTCCAGCCAGGGTTGTGCCAGGCAGAAGCTGCCAGAGGACCTTTCCCAGCCCTTGGCTGGCTGCTGGCAGGGCAGGGTGTGGGCAGGGAGCTTCCCCTCGCTCTGGAGGGATGATGGCTTAGAAGGACTGGTGATTTCCTCTAGCTGCCAGCTCTGCCCTGGCAGGGCCCTGGCAGCACTGCTCGGACAAGAGCCCAAACGCTTTCAGCAGCTGTGGTGGAGGCAGCTCGACTTGGCTCATTTGTTTAACAGTGTAAATACAGACTTGTGGTCATTTCACCCCCACAGAGGGGTCATTTCTCCTGTGCTGGTTTGCAGTGAGTGCAGGGAAACCTTTGTTTGCGTTGGAAGGGACATTAAAGGTCATCCAGTGCCACCTGGATAGACAGGTTGCTCCAAGCCCTGTCCAACCTGGCCTTGGACACATCCAGGAATGGGACAACCACAGCTTCTCTGGGCAACTCATGTCAAGGCCTCACCACTCTCATAGTGAAGAACTTTTTCCTTAATCTCTCACCTAAATCTACCCTCTGGCAGTGTGAAGTTATTCCCTGTTGTCCTGTTACTCTGTGTCCTTGTTCAAGATCCCTCTCCAGCTCTCTTGAAGCCCGTTTAGGCAGTGGAAGGGGCTCTCAGGTTTTCCTGGAGCCTTCTCTTCTTCAGGTGAACACCCCAGCTCTCTCAGCCTGTCTCCAGTGTGAAGAGGCTCCAGCCCTTTGAACATCTTTGTGGTCTCCTCTGGGCTTACTCCAGTAGCTCCATATCTTTCCTGTGCTGAGAATCCCAGAGGTGGAGGCAGCTCTGCAGGTGGGGTCTCACCAGAGTGGGGCAGAGGGGCAGAATCCCCCTGCCCTCCCCTGGGATCAGCCCAGCACACAGAGTTTCTGGGTGCCAGTGCACACAGCTGGGGCATGTTGGGCACCCCAGGTCCTTCTCCCCAGGGCTTTCTCTCAATCCATTCTCTACCCAGCCTGTATTTTTGTTTGGAATTGCCCTGACCCAGGTGCAGGAATTTGCACTTGGCCTTGTCAAACTTCACAAAGTTCTCACAGGTCCATCTTCTCCAGCCTGGCAAGGTCCCTCTGGATGGCAACGCAGCGTCACCAGGGGACACAGCAGAGGACTTGGCACCAGCCCTCTGGATCAAGGCATTTCCTTTCTGCAAACGATGAGTCGTTCCAAGACTCCTCCCTGTCCACTGGTACAGGAAAACAACCCCAGTCCCAGAGTGGAATGGAGGGAAGCAGCTGAGCCATGAATGGGAGAGACCAGACAAACCTGCTCTGGATTCAGGGAAATCTCTGCTTTGCACTGTAAGGTGCCTCTTCTGGTGTTGTTGCTGCTCTTGCTCTCTGGGTTTGTTTTTTTCCTAGCCTGTCTGGGGCAGCAGCTTCTTTCCCTCCAGGAATTTTTAGGGAGGATGTTTCCCAAGGCCATGTGGGGGTGGCTGATCTCTGCTGGGCTGGCTCCCATCAGGAGCAAAGGCTGCTGCAGGTATGGCCCCACAGCAGAGCCCTGCTCAGCCAGCTGCCTCTGCTGCCTAATGACTTTCCCAAGGTATTTTTAGCTGCACGTAAACTTCAGGAAAAGCCTTTTAGCAGCCGAGCACAGTGTGGCCTTTGTTCCAACTGCTGGGAATGGGGAGGGACCAGCTCAGCGTGGCTGTGGTGGCTGGCACAGCCCTTTCCCCACACAGTGAGTGTGTGAGCTGCCCAGCAGCACTGCAGCCCATGAGCCCTGCTGTGAGGGGCTCTCAAGACCCCTTGAGCAGGGCTGAACTCCTGCTCACCTGCTGAGCCTGTACCCAGGTGGTTTGGCAAAGCCTCCAGTTCCAGAGCAGCTTGGAAAGGGCTGTTCTTCCCAGGTGTCTGCGTGTTGGGGTGGCTGTGGATGCCCCTGTGGTGGGAAACCAGCTCACCTCTGCCTGCTGCCAACAACTGGCCCTGTTGCAAGGGAAATTAGCACAGTAAATGCTCTGGGTTGTTACTTGAAGCTCTCAGGGCTGGAGGGATGGGGACAATGAGTGGCTTCCCATGGGCTTTGTGTTCCACTTGCTGCTTGGATGCTGGAGTTGCACAGCAGATGGTGCTGCACCTCTCCTGCTGTGTCCTGGGGGTCTGTTCAAGGCATGGGCATGGCTGATGGGGCACACATTGCCCTGTGTGGGACTGACACTGCAAGAATCCTTTGCAGGGAGCTGAGGTGGCTTTTGCTGCTGTTTTCTGTGTGAGAGGTACCTCAGAATTGGCTCATGGTCAGTCTGTGTCCTGCCTGTGCTCACAGGGGTGGCCAGGACAAGGGAAATGGCAGATTTTCCCTATCATAGCCAGATTAGTCAGCGTGTGGAAATGGAAGCTCAGCCTTTGGGAGAAAAGTTGCCAAGTAGTTCAAAGGGAGTTGCCACCTCCCCTCCCACTGTAAGGGTGCTTGGTGGAAATTCAGTGACCACTCCCCTCTGGAACTCCCATCTCCCTCCCTTCCATAGTGCAGGAGCAGGACTTGCTCCCTCTCCCTTCTAGATGGAGTGAGTCCCTTTACTGCAAAGCTGCACAGGAGAGTCGATGTATTCCAGTTATTGATTCACTTTCCAAAAATAAGGGTAATGGGTATGAGATCAATGTTGAATGATGCCTATTAAAACGCACAAACCCTTTGAGCAGCAGACAAGCCCTGGGTTAGTCTAGACATTCATATTAGCCAGACTTTGTCCTGCACCCAACAAGCAAAACCAGGTGCATCTCACCTGGCACCTTTCCCTGAGCCAGGCTTCCCAAAAGGGGAGAGGAGAGGCTGTCCCACCCCTGCCTCCGTGCCTGGCCAGCTCTGCAGCATCAGGCCTGGCTTTGTGCAGAGCCTGGCTTTGTGCCTCCACCTGGTGACAGCAGCGAGTGCTGCATTTTAGCCTACATAGTTGGCGTGGGTTTGGGGGACGGGAGGGGAATCAGCAGGGAGGCGATGGGAATGAGCGAATCCTGCTCCTCTCTGTGAGGACAAAGTGTATATAAATAGACATCCCTGGTTCTCTCCCGCCTTGCCTTCAGAGCAATACGTGACAAGGCGTGTGTTGGGTTATTTATTCCGCCTGTCTCAGCGCTGTGGGTGGGACGGGCACTCGCTGGGCTGTGCTCGGGTCCCCGTGGTGTGGCTGAGTGAGCAGAGAAGCGAAAGTCCAGCTTTCCATAACAGCAACGATGCACAAGTCAAGCCTCCTGCCTGGACTGCAGTGTCAGTGGGGAGGATTTACCCTCCTCTTCCCCACCTCCCCCTTGCATGTAATCCACTTAATCCCCTGACGACAGGACTCAATTGCTGTCAGCTCTGCAGAGCCAGCGTTGCTAACGGGCAAGCTGTCTCCTCCAACAAAGGAACCAGCCAAATCTGGGGGCTTGTACCTCCAGCAATGATCCTACAAAGCACAACAAAAACAGGGCTCCAGTAAGCAGACATCCAGGTCTCCTCTCAGCACTGCTTCTTTGGAAACAAAACCTCTTGTTTGTACACGGATTTAACAGCTGTGGATAAACCTTAAGGCTTTTCTTACTGGAATCAATTTTGGGAGCTTGACTGGTGTTACTGGATCACTCTGTGGGTCCAGTTCAGCCATCCCACTGCCCTAGGAGGCAATCTGGGATCGGAGAGGGAGTGTTGGAGGGTGGATGGGGCTGGGGTGTTGGAGTCTGTAGCTGTTGTTTTAACTCTGCACTGGCTCTTGGCTCTGCTCTGTGCCCTCGAGGCCTCTGTTGCAGCACAATCGTTGAAGAAAACAAGTGCAGAGGTTTTAATGTTGTGGAAGTATTTTTCTCAGCTCCTGTAGTCTAAGCAGCCCCCCTGAGGTTATTGCAGGTCCCTTCTTGGGACCAGGGGTGGATGGACCTGTAGTTCCAGCTCCTGAACCCTGTGAGGGTCTTGATGCCCATCAGACCTCCCTACCACCCTCAGACAGTGCCTGTGCTTTCTCCCCTTCACCCTGACTGCCTGTGAGGAGGGAGACTTGTGGGAAAATAAACACACAGCAGCCCTGCTCTGTGCCCCATGTCAGTAGTCTGGGGATAACCACTTACCATGGCACTGGGATCCCTTAAACTCTGCCCTAAACCCCCTTATTTCCCCCTTAGTGTAGAACATCTCCTGTCCCAAGGAGAGGAGGATGGCAGGAACTTCTCCTGTTGACTCAAGCGCTGCCCTTTGGATCTGGAGTTGTCCAGTGGCTGTAGGCAGCTGGCCAGGTTGTGTGGGATTCCCTGGGTGGTGGCCTCTCTCTCCAGAAGATCACACATTACAAGGCCTGTCAGCCTGTCCCACTTACCTTTTCACTCTTTTTTCCACAGGGGTCCTGGCACCTGGAGAGCACAACTTTCCTTTCCAGTTCTTGCTGCCAGGTAAGATGTCGAGAAGTGGCTGAAGGCCCTTCCTTTTAAGCCTTGACTTCTGCAGCCTCTTGAGGTGTGCTGAGGATTTGGGTGACAGAGGCAGGTTGACAGCTGGGCCTGGGGACAGAAGAGGAGCATAAGGTTGGGCTCAGAGAGACAGGAGCCTCTGCAGTGGGGCAAAGCTGGGTATGGATTGTCACTGGTGCCTCTCTGAGTGTCACCCTGAGAGCTCTGGGTGTGCTCAGAGAGAGGATCTCTGCTCTTGCACCTGTGGTTGCAGGGGATCCCTTCTGTAAGGAGGTTGCAGCAAGGTCTCCAAAAGACTGAAGTGTCCAAGCCCAGGTCTTTTCTGGGGGAATCCCCATGTGCTCTGCCTGTTGGGTACTTGCAGAATTCCTCAGGGTAAGAGGAAAGCTGTTTAAAGGAACTGTACTTGAGTTCAGAAACTGGCCTGACTCAGCCTTGGGTGCTTCCTTCCCCTTAGGGGTGGGTCATCACAGCCTTGTGATCCTTTTCTTTCTCTCCACTCCAGCCTCTGCTCCTACATCATTTGAAGGCCCTTTTGGCAAGGTCCTGCATCAGGTGAAAGCTGTGATAGACACACCTCGCTTCTCCAAGGACTACAAATGCAGCAAGATCTTCTATGTTCTCTGCCCACTCAACTTGAATGACATCCCTGACATTGAGGTAGGAACAAGATAGGGCATGGCTGGGAAGTGCCAGCACTTCAGCACTTGTCCTTGTTCTGCTGTCTGAGGAGTCACAGTGTGGTTGGACAACTCTCTGCCTGCATGCTCTGACTATGGACTCCTGATCTGTCCTGCTTTGCCACCAGCCCCTACTCCAAATGATTTTTACTCTTCTCTCTGTTGCTTTGAAAGATTTAGGTGAATTTTCAATGTGCAGAGCTGGCCAATAGCTTGAGGTGCTTGGAGAGACTTGGGTTTGGGGAACTTGCTTTGGAGGGAAGAGCAGCTAATAGGACTGGAGAACTGGGGGAGGTGGAAAAGTGAGACCTGTTGTGTGCAGCATTGCCATATTCTTTGAATCCTCTTAGACCAGATATTTCTGCTCGTTTGTTTTGAGATTCTGAGTGTTTTCCAGGAGCTGCTCTGACTCTCTTGAGCCAACATCTCTGTCTCTGCTGTCCTGCAGCAGCCCAACACCATGTCCATCACCAAGAAGTTCAACTACAAGCTTGTGAAAAGTGGCAACATCATCCTGACGGCCACGTCGGATCTGAGAGGGTACATCGTGGGACAGGCGATCCAGCTCCGCACGGACATAGAGAACAAGTCCGGCCGGGACACCGGCACTGTGGTGGCCAGTCTGCTCCAGGTGAGCATCCCAAAGGGTGACTCTCTGGCTTGTGTTGGTGCTCAACCTGTGAAGCTGGGGCAGTTCTCCCCAGTGTTCATCTCTGCTGGATGTGGCTGGGAGGTGGCAGTGAGGAGACCAAATCTCTAACTCTGTTTCTCTCCACCTTCCTGGGGAAAGAGGAGGTAGAACTTGTCTTGCTTACACCTACTCAGTCTATCATGTAACGATGGGTATTCCTGCTCTGCAACAGATTTGTGCTTATGCTGATTTGGCAAAGCAATTGGGTGGTTTTGTGCCCTGGCTTATGTTTGTGGGAGACAGAAGACCATCTGCAGCCTCTCTGCTACCTGTTTTCTCCCCTGTCTGTACAGAAAGTAGCTTATAAATCCAGGCGCTGGATTTACGACCTGAGGACCATCGCGGAGGTGGAAGGCTCGGGAGTGAAAGCCTGGAAACATGCAGAATGGAAGGAGCAGATCCTGGTTCCAGCCCTGCCCCAGTCCATCCTGCAGGGCTGCAGCCTCATACACATTGACTACTACATCCAGGTCAGTTCCTCAGTGCTCCCGGGGAGTGTCCCTGGGCTGGGCTGTGGGTGTGCAATCCCTCCTGTGCTGAGCTCTGTAGCTGTGTGTGGTGTGGGTGGTCCTGACAGCAGATGAACCTTCCCACTGCCACATGTAATGAAGATGCTGCTGTTTTTGCTTTGCCTCCAGGTTTCCCTCAAGTCCCCAGATGTGTCGGTCACCCTCCCCATTTACATTGGTAACATTGCTGTGAACAGGCTCCCGCTGAGTCCCTCCCACTCCATCCAGCACATCCCGTCTGCAGTGGTGCCCAGTGCCCCCCCGGAGGAAGAGGAGGCTGCCAGTGGATATCACCCCATGGACAATGTCTCCATCCCCACCAAAAGCCATTCCCAGCAGCAGCCATTCAGCTATGCCCCAGGACTGAGCTTCCAGGAGATCAGGACGGACTCGGAGCAGACGGGCTCCCCAAACCACCCCATGCTCTGCCTGTCCACAGGAGCCACTGTCCCCTACTATGCTGAGGGCAACGTGGTGCCCGTGCCCACGGCCAGCTCCCTCATCCTGCCTCCGGAGTACAGCACGTGGGGATACCCCTACGGTGAGCAGCACTCCTGGGGGCTGCACAGAGCTGGCAGCAAGCTGGGGAAAGGGCTCCTACCACCAGTCTCTGCCAGATGTGAACTGGGTGGGAATCTGGGAATGTCAGTGTGCCAGAGGCTGGGGTCAGAGAGGATCGTGAGAGCTCTCTGCCTGCTTTAGCCTCGGGAGGAGTCCCCTCTTCCAACTGTAAAAGCTGGCTGTCCTTCCCACATCTGCATCCGTGCCTGCCCTTGGGCTTGTCCTGAGAGGATCTCCCTGTTCTTAAAATGAGCTTTCAGCCTCCCACTGATAGAAAAACGCCTTGGCTTGTGGTGAGGCTGGTGGGAGCAGAGCCAGGAAAATGATGTCACTGAAATCTTCTGTCTGCCTTGGAGTGGGCCTGCAGCTGGTCTGAACACACAGGCTGTGGGGGTGGGAGCTGAGAGACTGGCCAGGGTGGAAAAACCTGGGGAAATCCCAGTGTGCTGGAGTCTTGGAGCCATGCTGGGGTGTCAGGGGCCAGCAGTGTCTGTCAGCACCTAAATCAGCCCTTCTGTTGGCACTGGGGTAGCGGGACACTCTGTGTGTCACCTCAGCCCTGGGTTGGGGCACATGGAGCACCTGGAGTAAGGGAGAAGCTTGTGAAAGAAGTGAGGGAATGGAACAGGACTGTGAGGTGGTGATTTCAACCCCTGTAGTCATCAGGGCAGGGATGGCACTGGCTGGCTCAAGTCCTGTGTGTGCACACACAAATCCCATGTGTCTCAGCAGGGCGGGTTGTGGGGTCCTGGCAGGGAGTGACAATGTGTGTGACACGTGTGTGCCAGTGACTCGCTTCACTCTGCCCTGGGTCACAGAGACTGGGGTGAAGGGAACCTCCCAAACACCCACCATAACTGCTCTCATTCTTCCTTTCCCCACAGAGGCACCTCCATCCTATGAGCAGAGCTGCAGCAGTGCCAACTCCAGCATCAGCAATGGCAACTAGCCCTTCCCTGCTCCGAGTCCTGCTGGCACTGCCCACCCTGGTGCCACGGGGCCCCTGCCTATGGCAAAGTCTGGTACAGCACAAGGCGTCTTCTTGTCTCTCTGGCTGCGTGGGGGGGGAACTGGCACATCCCAGCCTGGGCTTTTTAAGTCTCTTTCTAGGGAAGGGGGTAAAAAACCAAAAAAGGGCAGCCAGAGCAGCCGGCATGTGTGTAGGAGGGGTCTGGGAGACTGACCCATCTCCTGCTGCTGCAGCAAGTGCTGGAGAGCTGGATTTGCCCCCGGGATGCCCTTGGCAGCAGCCTGTCCAGTACTGTAGTCAACACTAACTGCTTTACTATCAAAGCACCTGCGATGCCTTATCTGAAACGCTCCTGACTTGGCAGTCCCCACTGTAGGTGAAGGCTGGGCTGTGTGGACTCTCTCTTCTCTTTTAGGGGCCATGTGCTCTCCAGGAATGGTTTTGACAGCCCTTTCTCCTTGTCCTCATAGGTCCTAAGGGGTGGCAGGGGGGTTTTTGGAATAAGCAGGTTTGGAAGGTCAGGGACTTTTAGAAAGCCCAAAGCACAAGCCCTCACTGTCCCTGTGTTGTGGGGTGAGTGACTGGCAGCCTTTGGCCCTGTGGCATCAGGGAGCTCATGGGGGCACTTGCTCATAACCCAAGAGGCCCTGGTGGGCTGTGGGGGTGAGCCTGGTGTTCCATGGGGTGCCCAGCAGCCCCTGCTGCCCTTTTCCAGCATGGAAAAGGTCCTGCCAGACCCAGCCCCTCCTTGCTGCTGGCTCACCCCTGGGATAACAGTGCTGGTCACTCTGCATGTGGGGGATCCACATCCCATGTGCCCTACAGAGTGCCCTCTCCTCCCAGGCCAGAATTATGTGATGATCAAGTTCCAAGAGTCTGTCTGACTCTACCTCTGAGCCTGTGGAGCTGTTCCCTCTGGGACCACCCTCCGTGGGGTCTCTCTAGGAGTGGTTGGCACTGCCAGGGCAGCACACAAGGGTGCTGGCCCAGGGGCCTGTTCTGGTACTGCTTTGCTGTGTGTCCCCTGAGCCACAGCAGAGCACGACAATGAGGAAAAGGAGTGTGTGGGAACACAAACTGCTGTGACTCCCTCACAGCCTCTGCTGGACTCGACAGGTCAGGGGAAGAAGCTGGTTTTTATTTTCATTTTTATTTTGTGCTTTTATACCCCTCCTGTTTAGCTTGTTTAGTATTGACTGCCCAAGCTGAGGAAACCACAGGCACCCAGCCCTGGCTGGGATTGTGGCCTCCAGACCTTTGGCACCTCAGAGCTGGTCCCCACACAGCCCCAGGCTGGGCAGGCAATACCTGACAGACCCTTAGGAGCATTTACAGCCACTGCCTCGTTGCTTCAGCCAACCTCTGCACACCCTACAGGCAGCTGGGTCAGGGCCTGCTTTGCACTCTTTCTTTGCAAATGCTTTTTGTTTTATTTTGTTTCTTTTTTACGTGTTGAACTGCTTTAAGGGTAGCGTAGCAATGGTGCCATTCTGAGCAGTGCTGGCACAACATGCAGAGATGCTGAGAGAGTGATTGTCATTGTCCCTGAAAAAAAAAATATATATATATAAGAGGAAGTTTTGTTTTTAATGATTGAATTCAAAAATACAAATTTTAATGCTGTATTTAATAAATTATTCTGAGAGAAATGCTGTGCTTTTTCATCCATTTCTGATGCTTTTCCATGTGCCTGTTCATGCCAAATCCAGGAATGCACCTTGCTGATTTCTTACAAAATGAAGTGAGTTTTTTTTTGCTCTCCCCAGGAAGGACAGTGACATTTGCCAAAGCACTCGGGGAAAACAAACATGGTGTGTCCAGGCTGCAGTGCCAGGCTCATAGTTCCAGATGGCTGGAGGGAGTTTGGCACCACGTGGGCTTGGCTCTGAGAGAGCAGCCACTGCCCTCCTGCTTCCTCAGCCCCATGCCCAAAGCCAGGATTTGCCCAAGGGGCCTGGGGGTCTGGGGCAGTGCCTGCTGCTGTCTGACAGGGCTGGGCTGGCAGGGAGGAAGGGGAGAGCAAACTTTCCCATCAGCAGAGATGGCACAGCCAAGGGCTGCATGGAAGGGCTGGAGACCATCAGCCTAAAAAGCTGTTTGGAGTAAACTTAGAAAATGGAAGAAGGCTCCTCCTCACACCCACCCTTTGGTGATGCCATGACTGAAGCATGTAGGTGTTGCCTAAATGTTGCCATCACAGGTAGCCTGGGGTGGGATCTGTGTCTCACATACACAGATCCTTCTTCTCTCTCTGCTCAGCTTATGCTTCTGCCCAGTTTCCATGATTTAAGACTCCTTTGCCTGGTGGTCCTGCCTGCCATAGCAGCATTCTTGGGCCACAGGGGGTCAAAGGCAGTTACAGCTCTTCCCTGGTGCTCTTCCTCTTCCTCCCACTCAGTTGAACTGTCTTGCCTGGCTCAGCCTGCAGCTCCTGTGGCCTTCCTTGCTCTTGGCTGTAACTATCCCTCCTTTCAGGTCTCAACCCAAATCCTTTCCACACCTCTGGAAAAACGCCTGTGAGCTGTCAGTGTTTCTGGACCTGCTGGTTTGGGCTGCAGGGCCCTGACCCAACCAGGCTCTGGGAGAGGCAGCCAGGGCCAGGCTGCTCCTTGTTCTCCATCCCTGAAGCTGAGCTGCTGGTGGTATGTCCAGCCCATGTTCCTTGGCTGGAAAATGGGAATGATGTTTGGTTACTGTGGCCAGATCCCCAGCCAGTGTCTGTCCTTGTTTTCCATTTCCACTGGGAATGCACCATCCATGGTGGAGGCTGTGGAGAGTCTGGCTCTGCCTCACCCACTCCCATCTCTGCAGTGTTCCTGTGCACCTCAACTTGCTCTCCCAAATTATATGTGCTACAAAAGGTCCTTGGACATCTCTTGTTGTACACAGAGTCCACTTTGCAAAGCAAGAGGCAAATGGGAACACTCTTCTTCACTGATGAGGAGTGTCCATCGCCACCAGCTGCTGTGGAGAGAGCAAGAGGGTGTTGAAGCTACACCTCATGGTGGTCCTCATCCTTTTGGATGCCAGGGCTGCTGCACAGCACAGATCCTGCAGAGAGGGGCCTGCCCCAGCCCTGTGAGGTGGCTCTGGGCAGGGAGCAGCAGGTTATCACCCCGAGTTTGCCTCAGAGCAGCCTCAGTGTTGTGTAAGTGAACGGCCTAACGGGTGAGACGTTGTGGTTTCCAACGCTCCTGCCCAGCCTTGCCCATCCCAGCACCACACAAGGCAAAGAAGCCTGACACAAAGAGCTTTGTCCATGGTTGGTGGAGCCTTTGAAGTGGGCCAGCACTGGAGGATGGAGGAGTTCCTCCTTGAACCCACCTGTTTCCCCAGGACTTGCTGCAGCAAGTCCTTGGACATAGGAAAGCTTTGGATGAGCACAGTGGGGCAAACCCCAATGTTTGGGTTTGGGTTTGGGTTTGTCCACTCACCCAACCCAGGGGGGATCAGCTCCTGTCTCCTCTGCCTCACTGCTGTGTCCCTTCTCTGCAGCCTCTCTGGCTTCCACCTCCTGAAGTCCTGGGGAGCTCCTTTAGGCCCTTGGTCATCCCTCTCTCCTCTTCCTGAACTCTGGCATAAAAAGTTAAAGAGCCTCTTTTTCTGACACCAGCTCTGGGTGACAAATTCATCAGTTAGGAGGAATTCATTCAAATTCCTGGCTCAGATTATTCAAGCAATTGTTTCTGGGTTTGTTGGAAATGGGGAGGGGGAACAGTGAGGCACAAGAGAAGCTTCTGAGTTAATTATCTCCAAAATTAGCATTCAATGGAAAATACCAAAAATATCACTAGTCCTCTTATTTTCTCCTGTTGCTTGTTTTTTGTCCTTCATGGTTTTGTTCTTGTCCTGCTCTCCATGTGTTCCACCTCCATATATTTGGCTTTTTCAGTGTTGTTTGTGCCCTACCAAACCCTGCTGTGGCACCTGCTATCCTGCTGCCTGCAGGAGTTGGGGAAATGGGAGACAAGGGACATGAAGGCTCTTCTTTCTCTTGGACAATAATTCTTTTTTAGTTTCCCCTGAACTTTCAGGAGTTTTGTAAAAGTAAATATTTTCTGCTAGGAAGTTTTCCTGTTGAAAAGAGAGGACAAGAGAGGAGATACAGGGTGTTCTGGGCTCTGTTTGGGTTTTATTCTGTATTTTAAAACATTTCCAACTATCTGCAACAAGACTGTCCCATCCTTCCTCCCCAGGAGAGATTGGTGGGGTAAAACCCTCAAAACTTGTGCCCTTGCTTGTACCACTACTCGTGGCTATAATTCTTTATTCCTGTGGTTCTCTTTACAGATTTTGGGGTTTTATACAACAATTTGTGTTGGCTCTTTACAACCTAAGACTTCTGTGCAATTTATTACCGGGTTTTCAAATGTAAACTTGCAGTTTTCCATGTTTACCACGGCTTCTGGGGAATATTTTTGTCCTAGGTTTTAAACCCCCAAATGTAAAGAACTGGAAAATGTAAATAAAGATGATCTTTTTTAAGACCATGGGTGTTTTGCTCGGGGTATGTGATGAGTGTGCTCAGACCTGGTGGTGAGAAGTGGCTCAGGGCTGTCAGTGGGGGCATCCACGCTGGAGCTGGAGCTTGGAATGTGGTTTATAGCCAAGACTAAAACAAAGTCTAATTCAATGGGGCAACTGCTGGGCTGGGAAGAACCCGGTGGGTTGAAGTAACTGTTGCTCAATCCTATGGTGAATCACAGAATCACGGAATATCCTGGAAGGACCCACAAGGACCATCCAGTCCAACCCCTGACCCTGCACAGACACCCCAACAATCCCACCCTGTGCCCCCAGAGCATCATCCAAACCCTCCTGGAGCTCTGGCAGCCTTGGGGCCGTGCCCACTGCCCTGGGGAGCCTGGTCAGTGCCCACCACCCTCTGGGGGAAGAACTTCTCCTGATCTCCAGCCTATCCCTCCCTGGCACAGCTCCCCGGGATGCTTCTCTCCAGGCAGGTCCCTCTGGCAGGATGCACGGCCGGCCGGAGGAAGCGCTGGGGCTGGTGGGTTGTGCTCTTCCTGCTGGCAGCAAGCCCAGGGTGTGCAGCTCCGGCTCCGCTCGCCCGGCTCGGGCGGGAGAGGGCGATGTCAGCCAGGCTGGAGCTCGGAGCGGCCACGGAGAGGCTGCGAGGCGGCTCTGGCTGCCTCGGCCGAGCCCTGAGCCCTGAGCCCTGAGCCCTGAGCCCCGAGCCCTGTCCCAGGTTGAGCTCTGAACTCTGAGCCCTGTCCCAGGCTGAGCTCTGAGCTCTGAGCCCTGTCCTAGGCTGAGCTCTGAGCCCTGTCCCAGGCTGAGCTCTGAGCTCCGAGCCCTGTCCCAGGCTGAGCTCTGAGCTCTGAGCCCTGTCCCAGGCTGAGCACTGAGCCCTGTCCCAGGCTGAGCTTTGAGCCCTGTCCCAGGCTGAGCTCTGAGCCCTGTCCCAGGCTGAGCCCCAAGACCTGTCCCACCCTGAGCCCTGTCCCACCCTGAGCCCTGTCCCAGTCTCTGTCGCTCCGCCCGGGCTCGCAGCAGCTGCTCCAGTAGAACAGGAGTCCGTGGCCCAGCACATCCCGCAGGTGTTTGAGGGAACAGGAGCCGCGGCAGGTGGGGATGGGCAGCGAGGGCTCCGTGTGTTCCCGGGTGTTTCTGCTTCTTGCGGGAGCCTCTCCCTTCCCAGCCGGCCCAGGGAGGTTCGTCCCGGTGGCTGCAGCATCCTCGGCTCCATCTTACAGAGGGAGCTCCAGCAGATGCGAGGGGAGAGGAGCCATCAGAGCCCGTCCCGAGGGTTGTCTGGCCTCACGCACCACCCTCCCCCTGTCCCGGCGTTGGCACGGGGTCCCTGGGGCGCTGGGACCTGCTGCGGGGTGCTTGGTGGGAGCAGGGAATTACCTGCATCCCATGCCGAGCATCCCCACTGCGGGATGGGGTGATGGTGAGCACTCCCAGTGCGGGTTGGGGTGATGCTGAGAGCCCCTAATGCAGGATGTTCGTGATGCTGAGCACCCCCAGTGCGGGATGTTGGTGATGCTGAGCACCCCCAGTGTGGGATGGGGTGATGGTGAGCACCCCTAACGCAGGATATTGGTGATGCTGAGCACCCCTATTGCAGGATGTTGGTGATGCTGAGCACCGCCAATGTGGGATGTTGGTGATGCTGAGCACCTCTAATGCAGGATGTTGGTGATGCTGATGCAAGATGTTGGTGATGCTGAGCACCCCCAGTGAGGGACAGGGATGATGTCCAGGGTGACACAGGCTCTCCCTGGACCCGAGGGTTTCCAGCCACACCATTCGGGGGAGCTGGCTGTTCCCTGTGCGGGGCGCAGTCACCCCATCCCGGGCAATCCCAAGGGAGGGACACCCACCCTGCCGCCACCTTCCTCCGAGGCTCAACTCACCCCACCGCCTGAGCCAGCCAGGATGAGCCCCTGGGGGCCCCTCTGTGCCCCCACACACCGTAGGGCACCGGGGCTGCCAGTGCGCGGGGGATTCTCAGGTGGAGGGGTTAGTTAATTCATTAATGAATTAGCTTTTGCTGCCAGACTCGGGGAGAGACTGCCCGGAGGGGATGGAGCGGGCGGGGGGCGGGTCCCCAGGCCCGGGGACTCTTATTTTGACCGCGGCGCTGCTGGGCGGGAGCAGCCGCTGCTGTCGGGCCGCGCTCCTTCCCCGGCGGCTCCTTCCCCGGCGCCGCTCGCCGTGTCCTGGAGCTCACCCCAGGCACTGAGGGGCTTCTGGAGCTTCTCGCGGGGGTCTCACACAGACCCCCGGGTACCTCAACAGCCGCGGGTTGCTGGGGGATCTGGGGGTCCCGGGCCAGGGGCTGCGATGGGGACGCTGTGCTGGTCCCCGCTGAGGATGCTCTGGCAGCGCGGCGGGCACTTTGCTGTCGGAACTCGCCCCAAAGGCCGGGTCACCGCGCTCTGTGCGGGCACCGGTGGCATCTCTGCCATCTCTGCTTGCCCTGGAGCTCCCCCGGCACAGCCCCCCTCCGTGTCAGTCACTGCATCGTCTGACACAGCGACGGCCCCGAGGATGGCACAGCAAGGATTGGGATTGGGATGGGAGCAGGATAAGCCCAGCTGTGACCCCGGCACCTCCCCGGGGTTCTGGAGGATGCCCCCTGAAGCAGATCATGCCCAGGGACCCCCTGACCTGAAACACTGCAGGGGGAGGGTCTCACTGCAAAACAAAATAATTATCTCTCTCGTTGGAAAGGACCCACCAGAACCATCCAGTCCAACCCCTGGCCCTGCACAGACACCCCAACAATCCCACCCTGTGCCTCAGAGCATCATCCAAACCCTCCTGGAGCTCTGGCAGCCTTGGGGCTGTGCCCACTGCCCTGGGGAGCCTGGTCAGTGCCCACCACCCTCTGGGGGAAGAACCTTTCCCTGAGATCCAACCTGAGCCTGCCCTGGCACAGCTCCAGCCCTTCCCTGGGTGCTGTCCCTGCCCTGGCACAGCTCCAGCCCTTCCCTGGGTGCTGTCCCTGCCCTGACACAGCTCCAGCCATTCCCCGGGTGCTGTCACTGTCACACAGAGCAGAGACAAGAGGAGGCTGTAACAGGACTGTCTCTCTGCCCCCTGAGAGGAGTGAGCTGTTGGCTGGGGCTGCAGCAAACCAGCCTGAGGACCAAGGCAGGGAGTGAGTTCCTCCAGAGAGCTGATAATAAATGTCTAAATTCATGTCAGGGCACGCAAAGGCTCCTGTTTCCCTCCAAGAAACAAGGAGTCCTCTGTCCAGGAGGCTGGTCCAGCACTACCTGCCCATCCCTGTGTCCCCCTGGGGCTGATGTGGATGCCCTGGGTGGCTTCTGATGAAGTCGTGGGGCTGAGGAGGCTTTGGAAGTGTTTATCTCCCCTCGATTTTCTGCTTTACTGGCGAGCTGTAAAAGGGATAATTGTTTTACAGTCATGGATTTAGGGCCTGGCCATTAGGAGGGCCCTGAGGGGTTTGGGAGGGTTGAGGCTCTTGTGGGTGTTCAGGGGGTGAGAAAGGGATGGAATGGGCTGGAAATGACCCCTTCATGGGGCAGGACCAGGGGGAGCTCCTCCCTCTGCCCCAGCCCCGTCTTTGGGTGAGACAAACACCAAAGATCCTCCATGAGCTGGGCTGGAAATAACCCAAAGTGGGAAAATAACCCAAAGTGGGGCAATAACCCAAATATTGTGTCTTTGGGTGAGAAACACCAAAGATCTTCTGTGAGCTGGGCTGAAAATAACCCAAAGTGGGAAAAAGANATTAGGAGGGCTCTGAGGGGTTTGGGAGGGTGGAGGCTCTTGTGGGTGTTCAGGGGGTGAGAAAGGGATGGAATGGGCTGGATATGACCCCTTCATGGGGCAGGACCAGGGGGAGCTCCTCCCTCTGCCCCAGCCCCGTCTTTGGGTGAGACAAACACCAAAGATCCTCCTCGAGCTGGGCTGGAAATAACCTAAAGTAGAAAAATAACTTAAAGTGAGGAAATAACCCAAAGTAGGGAAATAATCCAAATATTGTTTCTTTAAGTGAGACAGACACCAAGGATCTTCCATGAGCTGGGCTGGAAATAAAGTGGGAAAATAACCCAAAGTGAGGAAATAATCCCAAGTGTGAAAACAATCCAAACTGGGAAAATAACCCAAAGTGGNACCCCTTCATGGGGCAGGACCAGGGGGAGCTCCTCCCTCTGCCCCAGCCCCGTCTTTGGGTGAGACAAACACCAAAGATCCTCCATGAGCTGGGCTGGAAATAACCCAAAGTGGGAAAATAACCCAAAGTGGGGCAATAACCCAAATATTGTGTCTTTGGGTGAGAAACACCAAAGATCTTCTGTGAGCTGGGCTGAAAATAACCCAAAGTGGGAAAAAGACCCCAGAATGGGAGAAGCCACAAAAGATGACTTTCAAAGGTGAACTTTTTGGCAAGAGGACGGTGAAACCTTTGGAGTGCTCCTGCGATCCGGCAGGGATGGTGTGCGGGGTTTGGTGCTGGGGGAGCTCCTTCTACGCTCAGCTGGGGCCGGTGGCTGCTCGCCCTCCCCGCAGCACGGCGTCTCGGAGTGTCCCGGTACGAGCAGTGCGGAGCCGACGCAGGGGGCCCGTGCCGGTGTCGCCGCTGTCCCCGTGTCACCTCCCGAGCCGTGCGGCGCCTCCCTGGGGGCGCCGCCATGATGCCGTACGGCACTGGGCGCCGCCATGCTGCCCGCGCGTGCGCGGAGCGGGGCCCGCGGCTCCATTGAGCTGAATGAGGGGCAGGGGGCGGGGCCACGCGCGGAGCCGGCGGGGGGGCGGGGCTGCGCTCCGGGGCTCCGGCCATGGCCACTGTGGATGCCGAGGTGAGCGAGAGCGGCCGCGTCCATCTGCCCGCGCGGGGGGAAGGAACATGGGGGAACGCGCAGTGGTATCGCCCGGGGCCAGGCGGGTTCTGCCGGGGGCCGCGAGGGGGGCCGTGCCCCCGCCGCCCCATGGTTC
>VWZD01013784.1:0-14747 GCA_013396695.1 Sakesphorus luctuosus | reverse complement strand
ACGGACCGGGAGCTGCTCATCCCGGGGACCTGGGACCGGGAGCTGCTCATCCCGGACAGGAGGGACCGGGAGCTGCTGATCCCTGCGAGAGGGGACCCGGAGCTGCTCATGCTGGAATGGGGACCGGGAGCTGCATATCCCGGCGATAGGGGACCGGGAGCTGCTGATCCCAGACAGGAAAGACCGGGAGCTGCTCATCCCGAGGAACTGGGACCGGGAGCTGCTTACCCCGGAGAGGAGGGATCGGCAGCTGCTCATCCCAGGGAACCGGGAGTTGCTTATCCCGGAGACGGACCGGGAGCTGCTCATCCCGGAGGGAGGGGACCGGGAGCTGCTGATCCCGGAATGGGGACCGGGAGCTGCTCATCCCGGGGATAGGGTACCAGGAGCTGCTTATCCCGTAAAGGGGATGGGCATCTGTGCTCCGGCACCCGCGGGGGACACAACAGGCATTCTGGGTCTCTCCTGAGCCGGGAACACCCGCCAGGCGCTCCCAGCGGGGCCGGGGCTGTCCCGCAGCACCGCACACCGAATCACAGAGTTATGGAATAGGTTGGGAGGGAGTTAACATCATCCAGTGCCACCCCTGTTATGGGCAGGGACACCTCCCACCAGCCCAGGGTGCTCCAAGCCCTGTCCAACCTGGCCTTGGACACTCCCAGGGATGGGGCAGCCACAGCTGTTCTCCGTGGACACGGACATGGCTCAGACCCCGGAGGGATGTGAGGACACGCAGGGTGGCAGCACCAGCTGCTTCCTGCCAGGATCAAGCTCCTGCCTGGGTTTGTCAGGGAATATAAACTTCTTATAAGTCTGTGCCCTCAGGTGTGCACTGGATTGCAGCGTGCTGGCTGCTGAGCCTTCATGCACAGAGAGACAAGGTGAGGATGCAGGTGTGCTTCATCCACAGGTGTGCTTCAGGTACGGGTGTGCTTCAGGTACGGGTGTGCTTCAGGTACGGGTGTGCTTCATACACAGACTGTGATACAGGTGTGCCTTAGATACAGGTGTGCCTTATACACAGACCATGATGCAGGTGTGCATTGTGCACAGATGATGATACAGGTGTGTGCCTCATACACAGACCATGATACAGGTGTGCTTCATACACAGACTGTGATAGAGGTGAGCTTCATACACAGGTGTGCCTCGTACACACACTGTGATACAGGTGAGCCTCAGTTACAGGTGTGCCTTATACACAGACCATGATACAGGTGTGCATTATACATAGATGATGATACAGGTGTGCTTCATACACAGATCATGATATAGGTGTGCTTCATACACAGACTGTGATACAGGTGAGCTTCATACACAGGTGTGCCTCAGGTACAGGTGTGCTTCATACACAGACTGTGGTACAGGTGAGCTTCATATACAGGTGTGCCTCATACACAGGTGTGCCTCAGGTACAGGTGTGCTTCATACACAGACTGTGATACAGGTGTGTATCATACACAGACTGTGATACAGGTGTGTATCATACACAGACTAGGTGTACCTTTGTGTGCAGACTGTAATACAGGTGTGCATCTTACAAAGACTATGCTACAGCTGTGCATCATGTATTATAATACAGGTGTGCAGTCATATACAGACTCTAACACAGGTGTACAGCATACACAGCCCATGATATGGGTGTATATCTCACACAGACTGTAATACAGGTGTGCGTCACAGAGTGTGATACAGGTGAACTTCATACACAGACTGGGATACAGGTGTGCTTTATGGACTGTGGTACAGATGTACATCATACAGAGACTGTAATACAGGTGTGCACTCATATACAGACCTTAATACAGGTGTGCATCATACACAGTGATACAGGTGTGCATCACAGACTGTGGTACAGATGTACATCATACAAAGACTGTAGTACAAGTGTGCACATATACAGACCACAATACAGGTGTGCACATACACAGACCACAATACAGGTGTGCACAGACACAGACTATGATACAGGTGTGCACATACACAGACCACAATACAGGTGTGCACAGACACAGACTATGATACAGGTGTGCACATACACAAACCACAATACAGGTGTGCACAGACACAGACACAGACACAGACACAGGTGTACTCTTGTGCCCAGACTAAGTAGAGCTGACTGCTCAGTGACCACAGCCAGGTGCAGTCCCTGATCAGCATCTCCACCTGGTCAGGTGTGGCAGGTTGGCTGCTGCCTTTCCCAGCTCTCTCTCTGTGCAGTGCCGTGCTCAGGGAACGTGTGCCCTGTGTGGGGTGACGTTTGTGGTACAGCCACACAGGTGACACAGCAGTTCTTTGGGGGTGCTGCAGACGGCTGGAAATTATTACTCAGTCAACCATCCCATCATAGTTGTTGGGAAGTTTGTCCAAGGCTTCCCTTACTCTTTCTGTTCTGTCAGAATTGTCTTTTCCTTTATGCTTTTGAAGAGGATCAGGTGTTGATTTTGCTGTGTGATGGAGGAACCAGCCCTTGGGTGCTTCTGGGACTCCACGGTCCATGTTTGCTTTCAGGAGAATGGCATGGCTGTAACTGGGGCAGCAGCTGGCTCATAACTCATCAACTCCTAATGCACAGGTCAGTGTTAGCACTCCTGACACACACCTTTTATTTTGGGAAGCATCTCCCAGGAGTCCTGGCTGGCTCTGCCCTGTGTGCCCACCCAGCATTAGGAGCCACTGCTCTTAGAATCAGGCATAATATCCACAGATGTTGCTGTGGATTATGGGGAGGGAACAGTGACTTATTTGGAATTTAATTCCTCCCCTCCCCCATGAACTCATGTATCTGAGGCCAGATCTGCCTTTGCTTATACCCCTGTGAGGCCAGAGGGGAGGAAGTTGGTATAAAACAGGCTGGAATGTGGGACTGGAGGAGAAGCTCTTTGCTTTCCCTGTGCTGGTGTGGGAGAGCAAGGACAGCATCCCACATCTGTGGTGTCCTGATGTGCACGATGGAGTCATTTCACTTGGTCAAGAGAAGGGCAGGGATGTGTTTTGGGGAGGAGATACTTGTTTCCAGCAGACAGCTGGGAGGGATTGGGCAGGTTGGAAAGGTGGTGTGTGAGTGTCTGCAGGGAGTGCCCACACCCTGTTGGCAGTCACTTTACTCCAGACAAAAACTTCCAGTCTAGACCAGCTTCTTGCCAAGTTTTAGTGTTGATGGGTGAGGGAGAATCTCTCTGAGCACCAAGTTCTTCCTGAGTCCTGAGCTGTGAACTGTGGAGGTAGTTCTGGTTACCTGCTCTAGGTGATCTCTGTGTTTGGGGAGTGGTTGTCCTGCAGTCCTTGGGTGCTGTAACCTTGAGGCTTCAGAGAAGTCTTTTGGTTTTCTTTAGCAGGTGTCTTATATCCAGTCCAGTTTGGGACTTTTGCCTGTTTTATACCTGCTGTGCTAAAGTTTAAGGAATTGAATTTTAAGGAGCCTCAGTCAGTTCTGTGGTCATGCAGGTTCAGTGGGTTTGATGCTGCTCCTCCAGTTTGCATCAGTTTGGAGAAAGGAATCAGCTGCCTTTGTGTGTGTGTGTGTTTCCCAAAATGCTTGTTTGGTGTGAGCTTGAAAAGGGGCTTTTTCCTGGGGCTTGTGGTAACCTCAGGGAGGCTGGTGCAGGCAGAGAGATGTGTGTGTGGCTTTGGATGAAGTGGTTCTCTTCAGAAGTCACGCTGCATTTTTCATCACTTTTTCCCTCCTGTCTGTTCGGATCCGTAACACGTTTTTGCTGGAGATGCTGCTTTGATCTTTACAGTGAAGAGCCGCCGTGTGAGCCACAGAGGGGACAGATCTGGCTGCTCAGCATCCTGGGTGAGGCTGCATCGTGGAGGGATCAGCTCCCAGCAGCACCCCAGGCTGGGGTGGGGACTCTGGGGCTGACAGTTCTCAGGGGCTTTGCCCTGGCTTTGATCCCGGCTTTGATCCCAGTTCTCATCCTGTCCACCAGCTGGTGCTCCGTGCTGGAACTCCCCACTCCATCAAGGGGCAACACTGAGCCACATCCAAGCATTTTCCTTTCCCTGCCTGGAGGGAGGTCGCTGTGCCAGGCTGGTGAGTGCAGGAGGCATCACAGGAGAAGCAGGAGCTGTGCCTTGGAGCAGCAGCACGGAGGGCACTGCTGCACTTCCCACTCCACGTTGGGCAGGTGTCTCACCAGCCAGGGGTGCTTGAGCCCTGCCCTGCCTGTCCCTCAGTCACTCCTGTGGGTGAGGAGAGGGCTTTGCTTTCCAGGGCTGTGGCTTTTCCTTCAGGTCCTTACAGAGTTTACAGACTTACAGACTATTCTGAGCTGGAAGGGACCCACAAGGATCATCGAGTCCAACTCTTCAGTCAATGGCCCTTACAGGGGATTGAACCCATGACCTTGGCATTATTACAACCAAGTTTTAACCAGCTGAGCTGATCTCAGGGTCCTGTTTCAGTCTGTGTCCTGCAGGAGAGCTGCGAGGTGTGTTCAGACCACACTAACACAGACAGCACACCTGTGTTTCACTTGTGTTACATTTCTCCTGAGGGACCAGGTTATTACATTTTATCTGTGACTTTATACAGTGAAAGGAGGGTTTTGACTTCTCTGATACTTAACGCCTCATAAGGAGACTTTGATATCTTTGCCCAATCAGGGGCCTCTGCACGGGGTTTATTAACAGGTTTTATTACACACTGCCCTTCCCTGGACAAAGTTTTACCTTGTGTCAAATGCATCCTAAACTTTACTTTTTCCATGAATTCTCACATGCTATGGCTAGCAAAGACCCCTTGGGAACTCACCATTTTCTTCCATGTAGAGAAACTTTAAATAATACCAGACTGTTGTGAGGCTTTAAGGAAGCCTTAGAAGTGCCCTTTAGTTGTGTTAAGCTGATGTGACTGAGCCAATGTGACTAAAGGGAGCATCTGAAGAACGTTTTGTCAGCCGAGGCAAAATCAAAGGCCTGGCTTATACTTTAAAAAACCTCTTCCAATATAATTATGCTGGCTAGAGAGGATGAGTTTTCATTTTTCTTTGCTGAAATAGTAATAAAAGTCCTCGCTGTGGATGTGGCTTTATTAGTTTAGAGGTGATTTGAGACCAAGGTACCTTATTTTTTGCTTTCCAAAGCAGAGCCTTGGTCTACGTTTGTGAAGTTTTGCCAACTTAGTTCTCTGTCTGTGAATGCAAAGCAGTTGCTCTCCCCTCCACTGTCACTGTGTCAGCACAAACCCTGGGAGAGATGCACTTACCAGCAAAAACCCCAAAAACAAGAGGGAAACCAAACAGCTCTTGCATGGAGGTAACCCACTGGAGCTGTGCTGGGAGGTGGAGCTGGATCCCTCCCCCTGGAGCAGCGGGGCCAAGGGATGGGGGCAGGAGCATCCCTGGGTGAGGGCGATGTGCTGGTACCCCAGGGGATCCCACTGCATGGGGGCAGCTGATACTGGAATGGTGAGGGATGCCAGTCTGTGGCCTTGCTCTTAATCATTTTGCCTGGCACTTTGGGATCTGTCCCTTCCCCTCTCTGCCCCAGAAGGGGGTGGCAGGAGGCTGATTTTTGCAGTTTTTCCAGGTGGCGGCTGGTCACCAGTGGTGTCCCCAGGGCTCTGTGTTGGGTCCAGTCCTGTTTAACATCTTTATTGATGATTGAGATGAGGGGATTGAGTCCATCACTGGCAAATTTGCTGATGACACCAAGTTGGGAGGGAGTGTCGACCTGCTGGAAGGCAGGAGGGCTCTGCAGAGGGATCTGGAGAGACTGGAGAGATGGGCTGATTGCAATGGGCTGGAGTTGAACAAGGCCAAGTGCAGGTCCTGCCCTTTGGCCACCCCAAGCCCTGCAGCGCTCCAGGCTGGGCACAGAGTGGCTGGAGAGCAGCCAGGCAGAAAGGGACCTGGGGGGACTGAGGGACAGGAAGCTCAAGAGGAGCCAAGAGTGTGCCCAGGTGGCCAAGAAGGCCAATGGGCTCCTGGCCTGGATCCAAAGTAGCGTGGCCAGCAGGCCCAGGGCAGTGAGCCTTCCCCTGGCCTCTGCCTTGGGGAGGCCACACCTTGAGTGTTGTGTTGAGTTGTGGGCCCCTGAGTTGAGGCAAGAGATTGAGGGGCNAGAAAAAACTTGTTTGCAGAGAGAGTGCTGAGGGATTGGAATGGGCTGCCCAGAGAGGGGGTGGATTCCCCATCCCTGGAGGTTTTTCAAGTGAGCTTGGCCGTGGCACTGAGTGCCATGATCTGGTGACGGGACTGGAGTTGGCCCAAGGGTTGGACTTGATGATCTGGGAGGTCTTTTCCAACCCAATCCATTCTAGGATTCTGTCAGGCTGTATTCCTCTTGCTTTTCCCTGGCAAAGTGCTCCTACCTGTGCTTTGTGTCCCAGAAAAGGACGAGCTGACAGGGTGTTATATTTTGTGCAGGACTGTGAGAGTTTCATGGGCTCTGTTTGGGTGCTTCAAGACATGTTTTGCTGGGGATTTCCCTCTTTCTGACTGTCCTGGAAGCTAATAGTTGCCACTGAAAGGCTCACCCAGCTGTGTGTGGATCAGGGACTGTCCTGTGAGTGTCCTCCCTCTGTCTGTGAGCAGGAACAACCCGTTGGTGATGGCTGGTGACTGGTTGAAGTGGTAAATCCAACAGGGAATGGCTGAGTTTGGTGGTGACTGGTTGAAGTGGTAAATCCAACAGGGAATGGCTGAGTTTGCTGTGGCCCTGGGAAGTGCATAAAGCCAAACTAAACTGCCCTGTAAAAGCTCTTGGTGTGGAATTGCTACCTCAAAAATAGAAAGGCTTTCCTGCTTTTAATGAAAACTTTCTAGCATAGACAAAGTATCAAGGACATTCAGTGTATCCTCTTTTGAAGCAGGAAATGCTCTTCCAAGAGGGTTCCTGTTTCCTTAATGCCCAGCCTGACCCCCACTGTTGTCAGGCTGTCTGCTTCCATCCTGGCTCGTTGTCCCTGAGTTTGCATTTTGGATAATTCAGCTCCACTGCTCCAACCCTCTGCCTGACACACACACTGCAGGCAGATCCTGAGCCAGGTGGGCCCACCTGGTGTAGGACTGAGCTGTGGAGGTGGGCTATTAAATATTAAATCCATCCTTTGCAGTGTCTCCTCCTCGAGGGAGAGCTCTGGCAGGCAGTGTCAGTTCAGGACAGGGAGGCGGTGAGTGGTAGAGCAGAAAATTCAGGTCCACTTCTGTTTGCATACTGCTCATCATCCTGCAGAGCCAGCACACAGACAGGCAGGGAATCTGCAGGTGGTGCAGCTGGGGAGGAAGGAAATATGGAGCAAGATAGCCAGGCTGGCATGGATGAGCTCAGAATAAAGCCAGGTAAGTGACTGAGCCCATTTGTGACAGGGAAATGTAAAATTATGTGAAGGGGGATACAAATAATGCTGGTGATTGTGTGTCCTTGGGTCAGCTGGGCCAGTACCTGCCTCAGGAGGGGGTTATGAGCTTGTACAGCATTCACAGCCCCAGCAGAGACTGAGGGGCTGAGCTGAGAGTGGATCAGGGGTGCTCAGAGATGGCACAACAGGCTCATTCCCTGTGGTGTGGGGTGGTGAGATCCAGTCCAGCAGCCTTGGGATGCTGCAGGAAAATGTGCCTGCTCCTGTTGCTGAAAAGGAGAGGAAGGTGGTGCTTATTGCTTCTGAGAAAGGAGGGCAGCCAGGATGGATCTGATGGAGATTCTGAGAGATCTGGTGGAGATTCTGAGAGATATGATGGAGATTTTGAGATATCTGATGGAGGTTCTGAGAGATCTGGTGGAGAGTCTGAGAGATCTGGTGGAGAGTCTGAGAGATCTGGTGGAGATTCTGAGAGATATGATGGAGATTCTGAGAGATCTGATGGAGGTTCTGAGAGATCTGGTGGAGATTCTGAGAGATATGATGGAGATTTTGAGACATCTGATGGAGGTTCTGAGAGATCTGGTGGAGATTCTGAGAAATCTGATGGAGATGCTGGGAGATCTGATGGATATTCTGAGACATCTGATGGAGATTCTGGACATGCTGAGGTCTGAGAGGGAGTGGCAGCCCAGGCGTCCCAACTGCAACAGGCTGTGCTTGGGCCTGGGTTGTGTTAAAAGTTGTTCAGAGTGCTCTTTCAGACTTTTACTTCATTTAGAACCCAAGTGGGGATGTGCACAGAAGGATCTGAACACGTTGACTTGCAAAAGGGAGCCCTGGTCTCCCTGGGACCCTTGGCCATGACCTGCTGGTGCATTTGAGTACAGCCCTGAATGCATTTTCCCATTTTCCCCTCCTTTTTTTTTTCATTTTTAAGCATGTGCTCCTGGTTTCTTGAGAATCTGAGCTGCCTTCTTCCTTTCCGGTCACACATTTCTAGGCCTTGCAGTTTCAGAGGAAGTTTTAATAGGTAATTTCTCCCCCAGGCTCAAAGCCAGAAGGCAAATTACCCCCATGTTTTATCCAACTTCAGTGGGAATTGGGGATGTTTCATATTGCTGACCCAGAGCATTCAGAAGCTCTGCTTCTCTCAAAAACCATAATATTGTTTCAAGAAGTGGGAAATTAAACATGCACATGGTAGAAGACTTAGAAAGGATTAATGGGTTTCAAAATTACATGCTTCATCCAGCTGTTGGTTTGGGAATTGAAAGTCTGCCTGTTGCAGGGTTGGGAGGGAGTTATTGAAACGTGGTGTTCCTTGGTGTCTGGTGAATGCAAATGTCCCAAATCTCTGATTCCAAAGCCAAGCCCAACCTCCAGACTGACTCCAGGTTTGATGCTGCATTAGCTCAGCCCAGGTGGGAGCAGCTGGGTGGAAAAGCCCTGGATAATTTTACTGTTTCTTCCCTGTCGTTTAATTTGTCCTCTCCTGAGGATCTTGGTTCCTGGGCTGTCACCCAAGGCATGTTTTTAGGCTGCCCTTGACTCAGGTTTGTTCCTTGTGTGTGAGTTTTGCTTTAGGCAGCTGGAAGGGACTCATGGAAGGTTCTGGAGCCTCCTGTGCCTCCACATTCCCTGGAAATGGAGCATAAGTCCTATGGGGAGAGGCTGAGGGAGCTGGGGGTGTTTGTGCTGGAGAAGAGGAGGCTGAGAGGTGACCTCAGCACTGTCTGGAAGTGCCTGAAGGGAAGTTGTGGCCAGGTGGGGGTTGGTCTCTTCTCCCAGGCACTCAGCAATAGGACAAGGGGGCACGGGGGGCTCAAGCTCTGCCAGGGGAAATTGAAGTTGGAGAGCAGAAAAAACTTCTTTGCAGAGAGAGTGCTGAGGGATTGGAATGGGCTGCCCAGAGAGGGGGTGGATTCCCCATCCCTGGAGGTTTTTCAAGTGAGCTTGGCCGTGGCACTGAGTGCCATGATGTGGTAAAGGGACTGGAGTTGGCCCAAGGGTTGGACTTGATGATCTTGGAGGTCTTTTCCAACTCAATCCATTCTGTGATTCTGTGATTTGGGGCTGGAGGAGCAGCACCTCCAGCCTGGAGGCCATCAGCACCTGCACTAAACAGGAGATGGGTCTTTAAGTCACTTGCACTTTATGGGACGTGAGAAATAAACTTATTTTTTTTGGTGCATTTCCTGTGTCCAAGGGGGATTGGCAGCAAATTTACACCTTGTCCAGTGTGGGTTTGTCAGTGCAAGGAGGAGAATATTTGTGTGTGGGAGATGAAAGCATCAACAATGGGCTGTGAGGTGGTTTGTGAGATTCCATGCAGGATCCTGTTTGCCTGCCAATTTGCACATAAACCTCCAGATTATGAGGATATAAAGCACGAGTCTAAATATTTTATTAATTGAAGAGCATGATTAATATTTGATAGATTAGTTCAACAGCCAGAAGGCTCTGCAAAAAGTGCCAGTGCTGAACTGGTAACCAAGACATTGTGTGCTTTTAATTGCAAAGTTGTTTGTAATAGCTTTTATCAGCTCTGTGTTTTTAATGTTCAAGATCCATGAATCCCATATATTAAAAATCCTCTTGTTCTTTGGATTAGGAAGGGTGTTTTTCACTCTTAGTTTGTTTTCAAATTGGTGCTTTAATGCCTTCTTAATATGCAAAGGTGATTGTTTATAAGGTGTCCTGTAGGGCCTGGAGGTGAAGTCTGGAATATTTAATATCTTTTGCCCCACTTTGAGGAGAAACAATGACTGTTCCTTTATAGATGGCCCTGGGATGAGGTGGAATATTTCCTCTTGCTGTAGTGCCAGCTCCTGTGTGTGGAGAGCTGAGGTGAAGGACCTTGCTGTCTTCTAATCAACATCCCCTGCCCCGGGGAGATGCCACCAGTGAGCAAACAAACTGCTCTGAGCACATTTGCTGAAGAGTCTTGTCTGGAATTTGGGACTTTGCAGCATGAGAAGCGAGTGCAGCATTGGGAAAGGCCAGCGAGGGGGGATCATATTCTTTGATTTCCATGCTGTTTTCCAGCCTCTCCAAGTTGTATTTCTCCTGGCTCTTTTGAAATTCAGGCCAAGTTTCTGTCACACACAGTGTACTCTGTGCCCAACTCCTACTTTTGGGGGGTTTTCTTTGTGGGTTTTGTGGTCTCCTTCCCTGCAGAATGTCCCTGTCGTGCTGGTGATCTGTTTATGCCCTCGTGTTTCCAGGAGTTCAGCACCTTTTCTCACACAGCTCTAGCTTGATAGTTGCACATTGGTCTTAATCATTTATGGCTTTTATTAAAACCTTAATGCTCTGATGTCTCCTTAAACCTCTAGACTGTCCTCACTGAGGCTGTTTTACAGACATCATTAATCCTCTGCCCCTGTGTGGCTGCAGAACCAAATTTCACCTCCTGCTGCAGATGCTGGTGCTCTTTGCAGGGAGGAGGTGCATGTTGTGTGGCTGTAGCTGCTGCCTGGCCTCCAGCTGTGGGTGGAGGCTGTGTCAGCAATGATACAGGGCACACAGAACCTCCCTATGCCATGCCATGCCATGCCATGATGCCATGCCGTCCCATCCCCATCCCCATCCCCATCCCCATCCCATCCCCATCCCCATCCCATCCCATCCCATCCCATCCCATCCCATCCCATCCCATCCCATCCCATCCCATCCCCACCCAACGCATAGATTGAAATACCAACCCAGTGTGATCCTGGCTGGGGAGGAGGGCAGGATGTGATGAGGAATGAGCCTGATTTGCTGGGTTTGAGGCCTGACTCGTGCTGGGAAGGTTTTGCAGCCAACTTGCCTTTCTCCCCTGGGCCTTTGTTTCCATCCACGCTCAGATGAAAGGCAGGACTGATGAAAGGCAGGACTGGCGGCTCCTCCATTGGCTGCAGGAATGCACCTCCCCACGTGGCACTGCCCTGTGGATGAGCTCCAGTGGCAGGGCTGCCTTGGGGCCCTGGGCTGGCACTCCTGGGGTGCCAGAGCCTCCTGCAGTGGGGAGGCAGCAGGAGAAACGCTGGGAGGGAGATTTCCATTGTCTGCTGGACCCCTCAGTTCAGGAAAGAGATTGAGGTGCTGGAGTGGGGCCAGAGAAGAGCAACGAGGCTGGAGAAGGGAGTGGAGCACAAGTGGTGTGGGGAGAGGCTGAGGGAGCTGGGGGTGTTTGTGCTGGAGAAGAGGAGGCTGAGAGGTGACCTCAGCACTGTCTGGAAGTGCCACATCAGGGAAGTTGTGGCCAGGTGGGGGTTGGTCTCTTCTCCCAGGCACTCAGCAATAGGACAAGGGGGCACGGGGGGCTCAAGCTCTGCCAGGGGAAATTGAAGTTGGAGAGCAGAAAAAACTTGTTTGCAGAGAGAGTGCTGAGGGATTGGAATGGGCTGCCCAGAGAGGGGGTGGATTCCCCATCCCTGGAGGTTTTTCAGCTGAGCTTGGCCGTGGCACTGAGTGCCATGATCTGGTGACGGGACTGGAGTTGGTTTAAGGGTTGGACTTGCTGATCTCGGAGGTCTTTTCCAACCCAATCCATTCTGTGATTCTCTGATTCTGTGTGCCTCGGCACAGTGATGTGGGCCCTGGTGCCTCTGCTCGGCAAGCCCTAAGGAAAGGGATTGGATATTCCCAGGGCTCTTCCAGGAGCTGGGAGCTTTGATACCATCCCCTTCTATTTGTGACCTCGAAGATGATGTGGCTCTGTGGGCAGAGCCATAGAATTTGCAGACGTGGCCAAAGAGCTGCTGGAGGAGGCAGTTGGAGGAGGTGTCTGTGTGTGTTTATACACTGGATGCCCAGGGATAGTCGAAATTCCTCTTTAAACAAATGACCAAAACTCCACAAGTGGAAGTTGGTGTGGAGCTGCCAAGGGTAACTCCTGATGCAACAATGTCTGCTTTTAAAGAGAGCTGTAAGTGCTTTCTGCGTGTCCCTGATGAGTCAGACCCTCCTGCCCGGGATGGAGATGCTGATGCAGTTGCTGAGCTCTGCCAAAGCAAGCAGTCCACACAAGGAGATCAGACAACAGGCCTTTTCTCCCCTGCTGGGTGCTCATTAACATTTTTCTTGCTGATGTATTATTAATTAAACTAATTTTTATTGCCCTGTAAGTGTGGATGGTGCTTTGAAAGCACTGAACATAACCTGAATGTGTCCCACGGTTTCTGAAGTGAATGTTGAGCCATGTGCAAAATGAGAATTGGAAAAACTGACTGTGAGTGTTGAAGGAAAGTAAATCTCAGGGTTTTCTTTGCTTTTTACCCTCTTACAGAGCAGCAGGTGGGTCTGTATGAGCAGAGTGCTGAGGAAATGCCCTCTATGCAGAGTTAGTGCAGACTGATAATAGGACTTAAGTGCAAGGAGAGTTCGTGGCATTGACCCTCCATAAGAGGGAAGATTACACAGACTAAGCGTTATATTAAAAAGAGTTTTGGGACCTGATCCAAACCCACAGAAATGAAGGAGGGGTTTGCCATCAGCTGCAGTGAGAGCAGCCTCTCTGCAGTGTACCCAGGCAAAGGGGCACTCAGCAGCTTAAACAAAAAGAACTTAAAGCAGTGTCCAGGCAGGGCTGGGTGGTGTTTGGCTGCCTGTGATGCTTTTCCCATCTGTAAAACAGGCAGTATTTTTACAAAGTTCTAAGGCCTGATGTGGTATTTGGAGCCTTTAACTAGAAATGTTGAAGAAATGCCAAATGTCAATTTTTAAATGTACAGATTATCCTCCCTGGGGAAGAGATGGTGAGTTACATAATGTTCACTGTTTTATATGCTCTGGTTTTTGGCTTCACTCCTTGAGACCATGGCTAGGCCTGCTGAAGAGAACAGAAAACTTCTTCTGGAAGCACTTTGTGACATCTGAACTATTTGAGATCAAAGCCAGTGTGACTGAATGTCCAGCACATCTTCTTCAGCCTTGTGAGAGCAGCATCTGACTTCTCCTTGGAAATGGGTTCTGTGATCTTTCAGACTTTCTTACTCCATCCTTAAATTAGGCTAATGCATCCTGTTCCAGCCGAGGCAATTACCAACAAACCTGTGCAATTATGGCATCTGTTGTACAGACATTCTGTGCTCCTTGCTAGGAAAAACCCACTTTTTATGAACAATTCCCCTTTGACAACCTGACAAGGACTTTTCTAAAGCAAAATTGAAAGTGTCACCTAAGTGACCTTTCTTTTTCTTTACTTTTTTTTTTAATGTGGTTTTGCCAAAGCAGAGCAGTTGCAGCTGGAGGTTCAGGCCTGGTTTCACAGGGCAGAGGAGTGAAGGAAAGCAGGGAGGGGATTACAAGGGCTGGATCCCCCACCAGCATCCCCTGGGCTGTGTCCCAGTGCAGGATCCTCCTGACCACAGCCTGGCTGTGGCTACATCTGACCTTGCAGAACCCCTGGGAAAAACTCTACCCTTTTAGTTGGTTCAGCTGATTTAGTATTTTAATTTTTTTTAATGAGGAAAATAATATTTAGGCATGAATTCTCCCTGCTTTCTTTTATTCCCTGCATGACAAACCCATATGGTTGCAGTCTCTTGCTCAGCCTGGGTAGGATCCACTCCACCGTGGGCAGATCTTAAATCCAGCTTAACCCTCCCTCTCCAGCAGATGGGCTTTGTTTGGCTCTGGGCACAGGAGTGGGAAGGAGTGTGTTACATTGAATACTGGAAGTTAAATTGCAGGGAAGGAAAATCAACAAATCAGCCAGGCTTGTTTTTTCCCTGCGTCATTGGAACTGTGGGAAGGTTTGGCCAATGTAGGCCAAGGATTGTGTTAACTGGAATTATCCCTGCCTGTCGTCACCAGGGGAGGAAAGGCAGGAGGAAAGAAAGAGTTTCCTACCACTGCCAGACATTAACCTGTTCCTTGGCCTTTCAGCCACGTGTCTCAGCAGATTGTTCTTCCATCCTTGTGTGGGGACTGACAGACACAGGCACCTCTGCACGTGAATTCCCAAAAACACACTCACTCCCCCAGTCCTTTCTCCAGGAATACTTGAATCAGGATTTTTCTAAATCTCCACGTGAATTCAGGGGCTGCTCTGCCAAGTTTAGTTGCTGAGCTAATCTCCCCACAGCCACTGCTGTTCTGTGGGGGCTGTGCGTCCTCCCCTGAGCTGCCCAGCTGTGCTGTGGCAGGAGCACATCTGGCTCTCCCAGCAGGAGAGGCTGTATCACACTGCTGCCTTCTGGGCTGGGCAGCAGCTGGGAGGGGCAGTTAACACCTCGGCCTTGTCTGCTGGCTCCTCGGAGCTGCTGATGTGACAGGCAGCAGCTTCTCCAGGGATGTGATGCCCAAAATCAGATTAAAACCCCTGTCCTGCCCTGGCAGCCCCCAGGAGTGTGCTGAGGGACTGACCTGTGGCATAGGGTTGTCTCTGTGAACACAGCTTGGGTTGGGGAATGAGTTTGTGATTCAGGGCAGAACCAAAGTAAGT
>VWZD01013783.1:286695-344459 GCA_013396695.1 Sakesphorus luctuosus | reverse complement strand
GCTCTATTTGGATTTGAACAAAAGCTTTCTAGATCTGTTTGCTGAGCAAACACTTTCCACCCTTTTTGATTTATTCCCCATCCAATAAGAACAATAATAAGGCAAAATGAAAAGGCAAAACCCATTTTCAAACGTGTTTTGTAATTCAACAAACTGTCTGTCTTTTTCCGGATCAGAAGGCTTTCGATGTTGAATTCTGCTCTTTTCAGAAACGCCGTTTTTTGAAAGCTGCAATGCAGAGGGTGTGCGACGCGCAGGCTGCTGTCTCTCTCCTCCTTTCTCTGCCGGCATGGGGTGGGGTGCGTTGGTGTCAGTGGCCCCGGGTCCCACACCTCGGGGGTCAGCGGCATGGTGGGGGCTCTGGTCCCCTCCTCCTCCCGTGGCAAAAGCCACATGTGCAGTGCCGCGTTTTTGGTTTCACTTTCAAGTCCCGCTTGTCCTGGCGCACCTCTGGTCCCGCTCCCCATGAGCGTGGGAACGGGAGGGGTTGTCATGGAGACTGCGTTTGAGTGACAGCTAGCTCCGCCCCAGCCGGGGCAGTCTTCCTCCTTCCCCTGCTCTGCCGGGCCGGGGGCATCGTGATCGTTTGCGCGCGCAGCTCCATGCAGTTCTTTGTTTGAAAGCGCGCCTTCTCCAGCCGGGTGGCTGGCGGCCCCTCCCCCCGCTGCCGTTTTGGCGGGCTTTTCAGTTCTTTGCTCTTGCCATGAGGCCGGACCGGGAATTTTCCAGGACCATGCGGCCGCTTCTCCGTGCATATTTTCGCTTTGAAGCGGCAACGTGGCCCGTTTTTCCACTCCCTCGGCCCTAGGATACAAATAAAAATCACTCACGGTTTGCTGCTGTGGATTCTCTGCGCTTTCTTCGGGGAGGTGGTCCGCCAAGCTGCTTTTCTGGATCGCCAGCTCTCCTGGTGTCTCTCCCGGTGTTTCTCCCTGCACGGGCAGCACTCCTCGGGTGGCGGCCGCAGCGCCGGTCTCTCCCGCAGCTCCACCGAGCGGAACGGGCGGCGGTGTGGCTCTCGGGATGCCCCGCGTGGGCAGCGACTCCGCCGGCACGGACGGGGTCTCAGCTTTTAGATAGTCGTAGGGTGGCGTCGAGGGTTCCACTCTGCTCTCAGGGTAAGAATTGGGACTTGGAGGATTTTTCTCTCCCCATCTCTCTCTCAGCTGCGGCCACTCTGCTGGTTTTCCGTGCAGTTTGGACAGAATCTCTCTGACATCCTTGTATGCTGTCAAGGCTTCATTAGGGTCAGTTCTGAATAATTTCTACAAATCATCTCTAATTCTGTCCCAAGTCTCTATGCAATAAGCATGTCCATCATTTTTTAAATATCCTCTATATTCTGCCCATATTAGGAGGTTATTCAATGCTTGTTTATCAGTCTTTTGCTTAGTAATATAAGCTATATTTAGGAAGTTTTCTAGAAAGCTGCTTTCAGTTACTGGAGCGATATAATTCCCCATGTTTACTCTAACTCACCAGCTAGGGTCCCATAGCCGTTCACGTTGAGCTCCTCCGTGACGACTCACGATCAGCTTCTTAGCTGCTTCCTGACTCCTCGGTCAGGTCTTCTGAGGCCACACGTAGCAGTTCTCCAGGACTGCTCCTCAAAGCACCCCTTTCAGGGTTTCTAGAAGCTCTCTGGGCTTCTCCACAAAGCACCCCTATATTTGGGGTCTAGAGGATCTCGGGGGCCTCTCCTAAGATTTCTGGCTTCTCCTGCTCTGTGGCTACATGCCCCAGAATAATCACATCCTGGGGGGTCACCAAATGTTGAAGGCAAGGAGAGAGACCAAGCAGATCGCACTCACCAATGTGGTGAGAACAAGCAAATCCGTTTATTCAAATCACACACACACCTATATACTACAGTTAAAACCATGCCTTATTAAAATAAATCTGACTCCATAGGTTGAAGGCTATTTGCATAAACCAGGTAGAACGCACCCCCTTCGGTGGGCGGTGGCAAATATTTACTCTTTATGTCTTGTAATAACTTAAGAAATACTTAAATCCTTATGATGGCTCCGACATTAAATCTTAAATATAAACACCTGTTATATTTTAAGGAGAATTTCCCATTTGAAACTCCAGATTTATCAAGGACAGGGTGATTTTGTTTTTTAATGGATCCAAAATGAAATTGCCCTCCCTCATGGTTCAAAAGGAGTTTTTAAGGTGGTACCATGGCAACATCAAATCAAAATTAATCTAACGAGGTTTAGTACTTTGGGATGACAAAGTCAGTCAACTCTGATTTTAACATGTCATGTAAACAAAGTGGGCAGAGACTTTCTACTGCAAATGATCACGTCCTAAATCTTTCTGATGCCCTGTATTGACTTAAACACTGGTGATGGCCAATCATTTCAAATGTTGGTTTGGCAAATTTTAAAGCACCAAAGAACTTGATAAGGGCTGGCAAAAGTCAGCATTAGTAATTTCAAACAGACACCAGCCCTACCTGCACTGTGCCTCATGAACAGGGCTTTGGGAGGGAATGGTGCCAGCACCTGCCAGTGATGAGGAAAATCGTCTGTCATTCAGTTTGTAGGGCAGCCTGAGACACTGCTCATTGCCTCTTCCAGCCTCAGCCTCACTTACTGTGGAGCACATTGTCCTGAGGAATCCAACGGCCCTGGGCAGATGGAGTGGTGATGTCATCAGACTTTTCCATTTCTCCTTCCTAGGAACATTTGCCTTATTCTTCCACGCCAGCTCTTTCTTGACATGTTTTAGACTAGAAACATTTTTCTTCTTTGGGTGTAGATAAGGAATCACTTCTTTTTGATTTCAGACAAGACCTGGCAAGTGAGCTCTTGTTGCTAGTCAACGAGAAAGCCTTAAAAAAATTAACATAGAATCTGTGTTTAGCAAAGTGATTTGCATAAGCTGTACATTTGGTTCTTAGAGTTGGAACAGTTCTAACCTATGACAAATTCCTCTGTCTGGGCTGTTTTCCAAAATCATTTTCATCTACCCTGGCAAAAGAACTGAAGTCTGCGTTCTGCACTAATTAAAGGCCTTCAGGAGAAGGGCCCCAGTTGAAATGCTGACACACTTTGTACACGCTTTATTTGTGAAAGGGGATACTGAGCCCATTGGATGGTGCCTCCTGCTCTGTCATGCCGTGCAAAAATTTTAAGTGGGGAAACAAAATGGGTACAGTTATGTCTTGTTAAGAGTCTGAGTTATTAAAACACTGCAGTTTTCCCCCTTAAAAAACACGATATGGAGATTTTTAGATCTTTTAGGAGTAAAAAGACTAAAACCCATGACAGTTCCTTAGTGAATATGAAATGACATTCAAAATATTTTTAAAGTATTATGGTCTAATGGAGCTAAGTCTCTATCTTCCTAAATGTCTTAATTTTGGAAATAGCAGAATACACACCCAATATCCATTTTACATCAAACTGGGAACTGCTGGAAAGGGATGGCAGGGAAAACAGCTGTCCCAATAACTGTGGATTTCTTTTTGCAGGTCTGCCCAGTGCTGTGAGGAAGCTTTTCATGCTAGATCCACAAAGGGCTTCTTAGCTTTTAGGGACCCAAAGCTTTGCATGGAATTCTGAGTCCTTGTTTGAGGAAGGCACCCAGAAAGTCTCTTCTTCTGAAGTTGTTCTGAGTATTCACCATCTGCTTTGGAGATACGAATACACATGTGCTTGGGCTGAAGAGAGATGTGACCCTGGATGTTTATTCCTTTATCCAAGAGCCCAGCAGGAGGCAGGGAAAGAAACCCCTCCTGTGTGTGGAGCCTCACCTTGGAAGTGTGCTCTGAAAACACTGATTAGACTCAACTCTGCAGCTGAACTACATGGAGAGCTACTGTGGAGACTAATAGAGCTTAACCAGGGTTCAGTGCACTCACCCTGGTCGGGGAGAGGAGTGAAGTACATCTATCCAGCAGCAGATGTTCAGATGCTTAGTGACCTGTGGGAAAACACTTGGGAGAGGCAAAGGCACTTAGGCAGCTGCATGGTGTTTGAGGAATTTAAGGAATCCCAGCCCACATCTTAGGCTTTTCTCCTTTCTCCTTTGCAGTGAATACAGAAAAGGAAAAATAAAAAAAAAAAAGGAGGAGGAACAGGAGGATTTCTCCCTAAGATATTCTTGCAGCATTCCTCAGGCTTCACCCTGCTTGTCTGCTGCAGCCCTTGGTAAACTATTGTATTCTGAAGCAGGAATGCATTGATTCTGTAGCCTCTGAGCCAGATACAGGGCTATTGCTAGCAAATAAACCAGCAAACATAATAAACATTCTTTATGAATCCTTAGGAGGAGGAATTTCAAGTCTATTTGCTATGAGCCTTAAATGCAAAGTTTGCATGAGAGCAAATGCTCTGCTGTTTTCTGCTGCCTTCTTTGGTGCAGAGGACAATCCTGTCTTGTTTTTGTCCCCAAAAGTATTGACTGTATTAAACACTAGGCACGTGCTTTCAAAAGAAAAGCACCATGAATGCTTCCATGTCCCTGCATTATCGGCCACGTGCTCCATCACTGGGAGACAAATGCTCCACTGAAATGCGGCTGGCCTGGAAGTTCCACATACCAAGCAGATGCAAGCAGAATGCCATAGGGAAATAAGAAACACATTGTACGCCATTTAAAAGGCTTATAGCTATGGAACATCCTCCTGGAAGCCCTACTGAATATCTCCAACACATAGGCAATCAAAGCACAAAACGCGCCTTGCACCAGGAGACAAAACCATGGAACTGGAGATAATCTTGGATGAGACCCACAAAATAAATCTACTGACAGCAGCACCTATAATCACACAACTCAGGCATCTGGCTTGTCAAAATGTCTCCAAGCTCAGGATTTTCTGGGGAGAGGAAACCATGCACAGAGATTCTTTCTTAATTTTATGCCTCCCATTTGTCTCTGAAAAAAACTCCTGTGCTGGGTTTGAGATTTGTCTTTATTTTGCTTTCTTAGATGCTAATATGGCCCAGACTGACTTTGACAAAGTTAGGGATTAGAAATTCATCTTTTTTTCCACAGGGCTGGGAAAAAAAACCCCCAAAACATTTAAAAGAGCAGTTGTTCAAATGACTGAAAATACAGGGTTTTTTTACCTGGTGACGGTTAAAGTGATAATACCCCATGTTTGGATCCAGTGAGGGAGATATTAAGGAAGAAGGAAGAGGGAGAGGGGAAAATCTCAGGATTAGCCTTCTAGAGGTACTTTTTTGCTTGGATCTCCCTGGCTATTTCACATTTGAGCTCTTGGAATTAGGTCTGCAGAGCTCCCACTGAAAGCTGAGGTGGGAGAGGTGGCAATTGTGGCAAAGGCAAGGGGGAAAGAGGTTAACAGGATAATTTCATCCCTCATCCTTGAAAGCAAACATCTCTGAAGCAATTTATTCTACGAAATGTATTAATTCCTGAGTTTTCCCAGTAAAAAGTGAAGGAATGGCTGGTGTTAAAGCTATATTGTGAGGTGAGAGGTAGGATTAAGCAGGTGAAGGCTCAGTGGCTTTCTAGCCACAAAACCAGTTGTAATAAGAGCTCAGTGTCTGCTCTGTGGTTAAGCAAGCTGAACACTGGCTGCGTAAATAGCACTGGTTCTATTGTTTCTGCTTATCCCTGTGTCCTATGCCTTGCATCAAGGGGATATGACACACTGTAAGGAGCAGAAATAGTGTTAAAAGCTTAGAAGGCTTTGAAGCAGACACAGCTTAGCATTTTTATATGCATATCCCAGGAGATGCTTCAACCTGTGGGACAAAGCTCTGGGAAAAGGTGTGGGAAGACACCACAATATAATAATGGCACAAAAACTAACGTTCCCCAGGCTGGTCCTGCATGGACAGATGATCAAGACTGCCAGGGACAAAATATGTACTTTCACACACAAAAAGAAATAAAAAGGTAACAGATAGACAGAAACTAGGCTAACTCAGGAGACCAAGCTGAGAGGCTTCAGCACTAATTCTCGCTCTGCCACTGACCTGCAGTAGGACCTTGGGAAACTCATTTTGCTTCTATTTTCTTGCCCACTCATAGTATAAACTCCAGGATGCTGCAAAACATTTAAACTGCACAATGGGAACTCAGTTTTAGTTCAGGCCTGTTGGTGCTGCTGCAGGTGAAATAATAACATGTAAATAAATAACTTTTAAAAAACAAATCAGTTGGTGGAAGAGTACAGATGGGTGTAAAGAGAGATGGGCTAAAGAATGTGATGGAGCAGAAAAGACAGGGGGGAAAATAGCCTGAAATGAAAACAAAAAAAAGTGGGAAAAGGGAGTAAACAAATGTCAGAAGAGAAACTGAGCACAGATAGACCATGGTCATTCCAAGAGGATGCCTGTAGTTTCCCACTGTCCCGAGAGGGATTTGGACAAACAGAGAGGGATTTGGTTCAAACAGAGAGAGAGGGGAACAGGCTAAGCAAAGCTTTCCTTTGATCCCAGTATGGGAACTCTTGCAAACATCATCCTGCCCTTCACAGGCTCTCTGCCAACCCTGGTTCCCAGTTCGTGAACTCCTAAAAAACACTCAGTAATCTGAACCTGTCAGACAATTGGCTAAAGGCAGTGGAATCTCTCCTTAAAGACCCAGCACAACCATAGCCCCAGCACACCCTTCTGCCAGCATTTGGGAGTCCTCCAGGGGTCATCTTTGAGCTGTGCTAATGTGATCCTGCTAAAATCTTCTGGTGTCTGAGGCCTGGCTGTCTTCAACAACACACCAGCATGAAATATTTATGGATTAAAATAAAATCAAAATACAATTTTCAGGCATTTTGAGAGGAAGTCTTCAGCTTTACTCGTGGCTAAGTGAGACTCTAAAAGGTCACAAGTAACAGCTAAGTGGCTCAGAATATTGTGATAGAAGGCGAAGGCTGGGGAGACAGCCCAAGCTAATGCTTTTTCAAGTCGATGGAAAGATTTCTGTGTCTCTCTGAGTGTTGAATTGGTCTGCAAGAGACTGGATGAGGTCCAATTGAGGCCCATAGTTACCAGAAGTTGCTACCAACCAATGACTATTTAGCAAGTCACATTAAGCAGAAAGATGGTTGCAGTAATGTGCTCAGTGACCAGTGTCTGTAGACACAAAATATTTTTCATTCTTCATAGTCATCTGGGGTCAGAAGACTAGAAAGGAAGGGGCAGGAAGGCAATAATAACAATGAATTCGCTAGCTCACACCTACCCCACACTGAGGGGTCTGGAGGAACAGTGAGATGGATGTAAATCCCACTCTGTTTCCCAAAGTGTATTTGGTCCAGGGAGCTGCAGGCTGAAGTCACTGTGATGGTCAGGATGACTCCCTTTACCAGCACTCAATTGTTGCTTTAAAATAAAAACCCAAGAATTGCCCTATAACCACTACACTGCCAAATACAACTGAGATTTCTTAGAATCTGCTCTCACTGGGAGTTTTGTGTAAAATGTTTCCCAAAAAGTCTTTGAGTGGCTATTGCAGTTGCTGTGCTGCTAAACATTTTAAATGGCAAGTCATAGTGTGTCCTTGAGAATTGTCCTCTTATGGACAATTCTCAAGTTAAACCTGGAAAACAAAACAACAAAAAAGTAGTAATGAGACTGTCAAGAAATGGGTAATATTCCTTGCTTTCACACTCACCGGTAATTACCATAAACATGTCTTTAAGGGAACAGAGATTTCAGGGCAACCTCAAGGAAGATACTGGAATGTAAACGGGTTAAGAGGAAGGATCAAAGTGATTATGCAGACTTTACAAGTCTTTCAGGAGAAAGCTAAATTAAACACTATAGCGCTCTTTCAGAATACATTGTCTAGAGAAATAATGGAATTTTTAATTTTGGAGACTTTGTCCATTTGGAGTCAAAGGTTTGCTACAAAAAATTTAGGTAGTGCTGGTGCTATAACAGGGTAATACAGCAAGAGACCTCTTCAGGGCTCCTGTAAATTTATCTTCTTTGATTCTGGGCCTACAAACAGGAGTGTTAGCCAAAAACATGCTAAACTTGGGAAGGTGTGCAGTAATGTTTTAAATCCATTGATATACAAACTAAAGTTTAAGAAAATATACATAAGAGATGAAGAACTGCAAATGAAGAGAAATAACATACAGGCATCTGAAATGTGGGCCAAAAATAAACCAGGATTCAGCCTGGAAAATACATGCTAACGTATTTGGGGAAATATAATCTGAAATAATATCCTCAGTGGGAAAGCAAAACCTGGAGATCATTTATTTCACAAAGGAGTCTTCTGGCTGATTGAGAACAGTGGATCAGATAAATGTGTTTAAAGCACCACTATAATAGCCGGAGATCAGCTGGGACTTCCAAATTCAGGTTTGCTGTTGCTGCTACAGCCTGAGGCACACAGATAAATCCCCCAGCACTCACAGTAATAGTCTACCAGGTGATTTATACCTTGATTGAAAATTTGAATCCCTGAAGTTCAGCTGGAGAGCATCAGCAGTCTGCAGAGATATGGCCTGATGAGAGTCTGGCTGAACATTGGTAACCGCCACCCTTCTATCCCTCCCCAATTTATGTGTAGCAAGGCAATTTGAGAAAGGTCTTGAATCACTGACATTAAAATTCCTCTTGCTGGCTTCTATGGACACAGAATCGTACCAATACTGGATATTCCAAATTTTTGAGATTAGTTGGAAGAAAAAACTAGGCAAGTAGGCACGGAAGAATTCAGGTGATCAGATAAATCACAGAAAGCAGCATGAAGAACTGGTGAAAAAAACCCCCAAAACACAGACAAAGATATTGAAAACCTCTTAGTTTTTCAATTCTCACAAATTATTAGACATAGTCTTTTTTATCTGCTTTGCCTACTAGCTCTGCTCCCTACCTGTCTGTTCACAAGGAAATCCAAAGCCATTGAGGAAAATTCCTTCTCTACTTGATAAGAGCAATCAATTCCAACTCTAGACTCTTGCAAGGAGTTTTAAAACGTGGCTAGACAGAGAAGACAGAAATACTACACCCCACCTGGTATATGGGTGGCAGCACCTTTTTACCTTGTTAGAGAATAAAACAACACACTCATTTCAGAGACTTATTTCCACAGGGTCCAGGAGCAATAATTTTGGTTCAGATGTTTTCTTTAACACACAGTTTTCCATTCTGTCAGTGGCACACTCAGCAGCTCCTGCCACAAGCACAAGTCCAAGATTCATGGCAGACCTTACGTCAGCCAATGGCAGTGACAGCAAAGTCTGTGTTTGCTCCGTGTGGGATCCATGGACTCCCACAGGGAACATGTTTGTACTTATGTGCAAGAGTTAGATGTCCTGTCACCAGGAATAAAAATAAACTTGGTTCCCTCTGCCTCCAATACTTTGTGATTGTTGTGTCCTTTTCTAATCGCTCCAACTGGATGCTCCCATGGGCTCTGGAGAGCTCTTACCTGTCCATTTGGGAGGAAACAGAAGGTAAGGCTTCCAAAGGACCTAGCCTACAACATGAGAAGTCTGTGTCCCAGCTCTGTTAAGATGACAGCCATGGAGTAAAAGAATCCTTCCCCTTCTCCCTGCTCTTGATACTGTTCCTCCATCCAAAGCAAGCTTTAATTAGACCTCCCTGTTTTAACTACATCATGCACTGAAATGAGATCATTGCTATACTCTGGCAAATGAGAGTAATCTGTGTGGTCCTCCAGCTGTGCAGAGTGCTTTCCTCCAATGAAATTTTTCGTGTTCATTGTGACAGGATTTTTGTTATCTGATTTTTTTTCTTTTCTATTCCTGTATCATACAAAAATATTGAAAGCGTTTGATATTGGACTTCACCAGAAGAAGCCCAGAGAAGCTGTGTTGGACAAAATAATTTACTGAATTCACTGTGCATTATCCTCTCTGAGGGCCTTCAGTGGTAGAAAATACAGTATGACAGCTTGGCACAAGCCATGCCAGCTTCCTGCTTCCTGCTGAGAAATACTGGATTGGCAAAATCTGCCCATGCAGTGAGCTCAGCCATCCAGGAGGATACAGCCCAGGCCACTCAAGGCTCCTGCTGCCTCCCCACTATGGTCTCAGATCTGTCCCAAGAGCCCTTTAGGGTACAGAGGGTACAGTTTGTTTATTGAACTCAGTGCCGTCATACAATCATAGAATGGTTTGGTTTGGAAAGGACCTTAAAGCTCATCTCATTCCAACCCCTGCCATGGGCAGGGACACCTTCCACTACACCAGGTTGCTCAGAGCATCATCCAGTCTGGCCTTGGACACTTCCAGGGATGGGCCAGCCACAGCTCCTCTGGACAACCTGTGCCAGGGCCTCACCAAGATCGTCAGAGGGATGGAACAGCTCTCCTGTAAGGAAAGGCTGGGAGAGTTGGGATTGTTCAGCCTGGAGAAGAGAAGGCCTTGGGGTGACCTCATTGTGGCCTTGCAGTGCCTTAAGGGAGCCCACAAGGAAGATGGAGAGAGACTATTTCCAAGGGCTGGAATGACAGGATAAGAGGAATGGCTTCAGACTGACAGAGAGCAGGTTTAGATTGGATATTGGGAAGAAATTCTTCCCTGGGAGGGTGGTGAGTCATTCCAGATTGAACACTAGTGCAAACACAAATACAGATTCCATAGGCTGTAAGGAACAGAAATGTGTGAGTTCTCTATCCACTGACCTTCTTTGTCACCTTAATGTACATCTACTGTCTATGTAATTGTTCATAAAGCAACACAAATGGCTGGCCAGCACCAGATACAAAGTACAGAGATAGAAATCCTGGTGAAGGGTAGTGATCTCTTACTGGCATTCACTTTGGCTCTGTTATTTTAGCTATGCCTTCTAATACATTTCTAAATAAACTCCCTTCTTGATTTAATATTTAAAGATCTCTTGACCAAGCAGCCAGCATGTTCTAGGTCCATTCATAGGAAATCTTATAGCCCATGTAGATTTATTTATTTATTTATTCATTCATTCAAAAAATCACATCTTGTAGACCTGTCAATTTTCTGTCTTCTATATCTGCTCCTTTACTTCAGCACTTCTGTTAAAGCCGTTTCCTGGACTAGATTTACTGTTCCAGGAGCGATCTTTATGAGTCTGTGATTCTATGATTTGATACTTGAAATCTGCAGCAATCCAGTGTCTTGGGTTGAGCTGGCAAAACGCCAACTGCCCAAGAACAGAGAAAAGGTTCTTCCTCCCCCCAGCCAGCCAAGGGAAAAGGGAAGAAGAGGGAGAGGGAAAAAAAACGTTCAAAATCAAGTTTCTTCTGAAACTAACTACATGTATTTATACAGAAAAGAGAAAATTAAAAGAAAACTACAATATAACACACACACAAGTCATATGTAACAAGAAATAACCTCCCACTCCTCAATTAATACAAAGTGTATTACTCTAGATTCATAAGCACTCCAAAGCCAAAAGACACCCAGCAAGAAACAGAAAGAGTAACAACAAAATATTTCTACTTTCCTGAACTCAAACAAACTGCAAGCACTGGCAGCAGCACAAGCAAGGCCCACTCCAAGACATGAGCTGCACCACGTTCAGCTTGCACCTCGGCCATGGCAGAAACTGACTAAGCCACACCCACACACTGGATTTTACCTCTATTGAGATGATGTAAGATGGGGTGGAATACAATACTACTGGCTAGAAGAGGTCAGCTGCCAGCTAGCCCAGCCCAGCTCAAGGCAGCTGACAATTTCAGGCCCAAATATGAACTCCAAGGCCCAAATTTAGGCCTACCTGGCTAAACCCATAACATCCAGTAACATTGGTAAGAATGTTTTGTGAACAAATCATAAGGTTTATAACGTAAATAGTTCTTTATTAAATGGTACTGCCATCAGAACATCTCTGAATGTAAACAATTTACATAATAAGTATTGAAAGCAAATGTATTTGTTACCTTTAAGATTAGACACACAGAATTTGTGGACAATACAGCATATAAGATAATTTTGCACCACCTGCGTGCTGAGCATGTCTTTATTCCTGTTAGTTTACTATTTTGAAACAAGACAGTAGATTAGTAGTAGCCCACACTGCCACCACATTGCAGGCACTAGCTTAAGAAGAAAGATTTGTGTTCGCTATAAGACCCCAAGATTCTTCAGAGTTAGAAAGGCCAGTTATGTCCCTTACTGGTTTTGCCAGTATTTTGGTTTGTTTCATCAACAACTGGATTTTCAGACTGACTTCCTGCTTTGCAAACAAAAAAGCCTCTTCTATTTTTGTTTATTAACCTCCAGATTATTATTAATGTAGCACTGGACATGTCATTTTCAGGCTTTTGCCTTTCAGGTTCTGACTTGTATGAATCTGGTTCTTCAGCTTCTTTTGGTGGATACTGACATCTTCTGGAAAAGGTTTGGAAAGTAGTATCACAGCACTCCTGTAATGACAACCCAGAGGCAGTGGGAACTGCTTTGCCAGCATTGCCACTTTCTTTTGCTTCCTTGTTGGCATTCTTCTGCTAGATTAGCTGACAATCTACGGGCAATAATGCAATCACAATCTGGTAATACCTTGCCTACATCTCAAATTTCTGAGCTCCAGGGCGTGTTCTTTGGTGCTCTTGTTTCAGCTCCCTTCTTACTTGTGATTTTGAGCACTGGATGCATTAGTTTTGCTGTTGATCAGAGGGTAAACTCTTGCTTAATAATGTAGTTACCCACTGCATCTGCACAAGTAATTATTTTTTTGGCAACGTTTCAGTCCTTGTTGTCACAGACCTCAAATCTGAGCCTTTGCATTTCTCCTTGAACCTATTTTCACAGAGGCAATCTAAAGGTGTTTTCTCCTCCAGGTTTTTGCACTGTCAAGGTAGGATGAAAATGATTCAACAATGCTTGTAAAATTTCTCCAGCCTTACAATGGCCTGGGGTGAACAGAATTTGCTTCACTGAAGAAGCAAAATCTGAATTACTCGGGAGCTTGTCTGCTATGTCATTTAAGTTTTTCATACAGAAGTCTACTAAGTCTGAAACCATGGCCTTAGTAACACATTTTCAGCACAACTGCAAGCTGCCTGACCTCATAGTCTTCCATGAGACCACTGTGACTGAAACCACATTATTTGCAAAAATTTATATCTCTATGCTTAAATTATTTTCAAAATTCATCTGGGCCAAAACAATGCAATGGCATTTTTCTTGCTCCTGTTGTCCTATCCTCCTCATCTAGAAAAGTTAATTTCTATTGGAAGACTGGTTTATTTCTTTATAAAAAATGTCTCCTCAGAAGATGGACTGTCTTCATATTTAGTTTCTTTCACATTGACATGAGTAAAATTTGTTGATGCATTATTTTTATCTTTATTTGTACCAATTCCAACAGATTTATGACCAGGCTTTCCAAGAACAGCAAAACATGTGTCAGGGTCATCTGACTTTTCATCAGTCTCTTTAGGTTCCATTACAATGACAATTAGAGAGTCTGCCAGCACAAAAGGAAACTTCTCTCACTTGCCTTCAAGCAGTGGCCTCTTTGAAGCCTTTGGATCTGGAGTGGTTTTTGGCTTCAGGTGAAAATCTAGTGCATCCAGACTAATATGTTCACCACAGACACTGAATCCTCCTGGTGATACATGGCACTGTTGGAAACTCTGCCCCTCAGCAGATGGTTGTATTGAATTTCCATCATCCATATGCTTTTCAGTGCTGAATGAACACCTTTCAGGGTGTTTTTGAAACTAGCTCAAGATTTGGAGTGGATCATATTCCCAAATCAGTCTCAGGAGTAAAACTAAAAAGGATTGCATAATTATTCTTCATCCACGTCTTTGTCCCTTGGCACAAAGGGGACATGTCTTTCCATATCAAGAAGTTCTGTGTGAGTACCAGGTGAAATGCTAGTTGGTCCTGAGGATCAGTGTGATACTGATCTCAGCAGTGTGTAGGAATAACAACTAGCCTCACTAGTCATGTAAATTGTGTGAATACTAATATGGATAAAGATTAGGTGGTTTTGTCATCATGTCACTAAAGCTTGTCTTATTTTTTTCTCTTTAGGGCTACTGTTGCTTCATAAGTGATGGTTAATGCTACTTGATAGGCTCTGTTTCAGCCTCACTTCTGTGGACAGTTCTAATTTCAGCACAGTGAAAACCATAGACTCTAAAACACTCCTCCCCTGTGTTTTTGTTTCTTATAGTGTACAGTCAGCCAGCTACTCCAGCAACACACCTTTCCACACAATGAAGGAGACACACATTTCAGAAGGAAAAATGGCAGGAGAAGCCCAGAACAGCTAGGGGATTTATGGACAGCTATCATGGAATATTTTTCAGCTTCTGAACCTGTGCAGGTACTTGAAACGTCTAGTCCCTTGGCCTAGAACTGCCCCTTGAGTCAGCAACTGCAGCAGATTGTATGGAAAAATACCTGTCGGTATAAACAGCACAGAGTACTTGGAAAAACGTGGGGACACAACATTGCATCTGCCCACTCCTTCTTCCTCTTCAGCAGACAGCACTAATCCTACTGTTAGAATTTCCAGGCCTCATCCCCTCTTAATGTCTAAAAATGGGATTAGCATAATGTCCTAGTTCAGCAGGTGGGACCAGTTGTCACTGTGTGGGGGTGATCAAAGCTATGTATTCTACCCCCTCTATTCATTCCCAAGGTCAATGGCCTATTTGCAGCAGCTTCCCAGGGAGTCGTTAGCACCTCCATTCCCAGCCTGAGGGGGCGTAGGTGCTAATGGGCCATCAACAGTCCGAAAATAGCCCACGACTCACAGAGTTAATCACCCATTGTGTGAGTCCCCGCCCCGGGGGAGGGACTGGATGCTCCCTGAGGGTACAAAAAGGGATAGGTAAGAAGACCACAGGAACCTTTTCGTTGGACCCAGAGGAGCAGCAGGACCTCCACAGGAGGAGACCACAATTCTGGACCAGCCATCACCTGCACCAACGGGTTTGTCACTTCCTTTTGCTTTGGACTTGGGGAAGCCACACGGGGCTCAGCACAAGGCTAACAAACCCCTTTGGGTTTGTACCCCAGGGCACTGGGTTACACAGCTGGGTTCTGGGAGTTGGAAGCAATTTCCCTTTTGTGTCAGTGTATTTACCATAGTATTATTATTAAATTGTAGCTCTGACTTACAATCTCTCTCGTGTTGAGCTCATTTCTCCTGCTGGTTTACATCTAAACCAGCACACATAAGAAGGGTTTGGGTCTGGACAGTATCTTTTATCCTTATAAGCAGAAGTTTCTGGTAGACTTCAAAATTACAGACATAGCTGCAGGTATGTTCATCAAATCAGGCATGAGCTTACTGATGCATTTGTAACTCAGTCAAGTAACAGCAGAACAGCAAGGACTTGGTTTAGCCTTCTAGGATTTGGAATAAGCCATTTTACCAGTGGCACACTCATCCCCACAGCATTTCCATAGCTTACAGCTGTGCCATTCCTTATTGTCCGAAAGCTCCTGGAGTGTGTCCAGCAGAGGCCACGGAGATGGTGAAGGGACTGGAGCATCTCTCTTAGGAGGAAAGGCTGAGGGAGCTGGGGCTGTTCAGCCTCCAGAAGAGACACTGAGAGGGGACCTCCCCCATATCTGTCAGTGCCTGCAGGGAGGGGACAGAGCATGGATCAGGCTCTGCTCAGGGGTGCCCAGCAATGGCGCAAGAGGAACAGGCAGGAACTGATGCTCAGAAAGTTCCCCCTGGACATGAGGAAGAACTTCTTTGCTGTGCAGTGACCGAGCACTGAACAGATTACCCAGAGAGGGTGTGGAGTCTCCCTCACTGGAGATATTCCAGACCCATCTGGACACAACCCTGTGTCATGTGCTCTGGGATGACCCTGCTGGATGGAGCAGGGAGGTGGCACTAGTTGACACACAGTGGTGCCTCCCAACCTAACCCATTCCATGATTCTTTGAAAAGCCTCAATTTTTTTCAAACTGGCATTAAACAATATTTTGGTTCTGTGACTGCACTTAAAGGTCTATTTCCACTATCTCTGACAGTGTGTTAGACATCCACTTCAGCAGCCAGCTGCATCTTCTCAGCTGTGCCACAAATTATTGCCTTCCTATGTTTCTGCCATAGAATGTGGATTTATATGCCTACCTGGCTTTGTGAATGTTGCACATTTTTTATTCAAATTGCCATGCATCAGTGGACACAGGATAAAGAAATACAGTCCTTCTCTATGTTCATTTTACTATCTCTCCTCTTTTAGTGACTCCTTTGACTAGAGTGATTTTCTTTCCTCTACCTTCCTCAGAGTAACTCTACCACCTTTTCTGTCATTTGTGAAAGCTGCTTATACATTGAAAACTGAAATACCTGGGATTATCACAAAGGTTCAGCAGAAAAAAACATCATATATTCATGGTTTCTTATTCTTCTACTTCCTTTTCCTCTCGCCTGTACTTTCTTCTTCAATTGTTGCTTAGAAATGGTATTTACCAGTTATCTTATATATTTTTTCTCTATAGCCATTACAAACAATTCCCAACACAATTTTGCCAATTTTTTCCTGTCAATTTTTGATTAGTATTTGGAACTTAAATAAAACATTCTGTTAAACTCAGGGTATGTGGCTGCATGAATCTGAAGAGAATAAAATTAGTAGATTGTCAAGGAATATGCAGTCAAAATTTTGAATATGTGATTGCTACACAGAGAATGCACTTGAAATGTACAAGCTTCTATAAATACTCCCCATTGACATGCACATTCTCATACACAGAATGAAACTTTTTAGCTTCTCTAAGAAATCTGAGCATCATTGCTGAGCAGTCTGAAAGAGCTAATCTAGACTTACCCAGGTCTAGCTTCAACTCAGAAGTACTCAGTTTGGATTTATACACTAAATCTTAATTCAAATCCTCCTGGCTTGTGCCAAGGATAACGTTACAAAGCACTGAGGAACATGGGCTGAAAACTTATGGAGTGGTTTACTTTGGCTGATAAGAAAACATGTATCTATCAGATGAGGAATTCTAAGTCTCAGTTCTCTGCCTGTGCTTACCTAATTTACAGCACAAGAAACTAAGGAATTTTGGTTTCCCTTATTTAGACAATAAACTCCTTACTGCAAAGCTGCAGTAACCACCAGAAAGTAAAAGCAACACTCCCACGTTCAAGGGATGGCAGTCCTAAAATTAAGCAGTGAGAGGAATCCAAAGTTGTGTTGCACATGTACAAACATTTGGTATTTGGTAGCAGAGAGTGTTCTGTTTATTAGCAAACTTAATGAGGAAAAAGTGTCACTGGCTCAAAAACGTGTAACCAGGAAAATCTCTTTTTGAGGTGTTTTTCTACGTGCTGATACACATACAAAATAATTAAAAGAAATACCTTTCTTACTGCCCAATTCTGTGCTGTCTTACCTTCAAGAATATAAGGATCCACTTTAACAGAGCTCTCTGGCTCTGTAGCCAGTCAATATTATCATGTATCAATGAGTAAAAAAAAAAAATCCAAGAAAGACACAGAATATAAAAAGAAGTACATAAATTAAATATTAACACTCCTAAATGTGCAATACCTAAGAGCACCTAATTAGAGAGTATTGGATGCTGACACTGGGTCAGATGTGCTGAGTGGGATCCAGGGCAGTACAAGTATCAACTATCCCTTAGTTTACATCCAAGATCTGCACTAAAATATTCTGTTTATGCAGATCTTAATGTGAGATAGTCAACTCTGTTTTTTTCAAAGTTATTTATTTTTGTATGCTATGATAAAGACAATTTTTGGGAAGGCTGGGATAACTTTGGATGTTACTCTCAGAGGGGTAAAGAAAACAATAACAGTATTGCACTACTACAAACTAGTTAATAAACCCAGGTATTATATAAATTATATTTTTTGTAAACAGAAGAAATACAGTTAACTAATAACAATAATATCAATACTTTATGCTAATATAGTGCTTTTCATTAGTATATCTCTAAGTGTTTCACAAAGTAGGCATCATTATTTCACTTTGTGGATGGGGAAGCTGAGATGTGAAAATATGACAGGACTTCTACATGTCATGGAGCAGAACAGCAGCAAAATTAGTCTCCTGAGTGCTAATCCTGAGCTTGGTCCACTTGCAATGCTGTGATCCCCTTCTGCCATCTACAGCTTACAGCCTTCATCTGAGTAAAATTCACAAGCAGAATCCCAGGAAACAACCCACCACACAAAGTCTCTGCAGCATGTGCCTGTCCTTGTACTCAGAAATGGCTTTTACTCTTGGTTCAAAGGGTGCTTTGATGGCAGCATGAGGAGCTGATACCTCAGGGAAATTACATTTGACACATCCAACGCTGCCCACAGTGTTTGCAGGATGTGAGATAGCATGAAGCAGGTGCAGCTCAGCATATACAGAGCAGAGGTTCTTCCTGACTTCCTTCCTGAGCCCCTCCTGGGCCAAGCCACACAAACACCTCAGCAGAGAAACTCAACAGAGAAGGAAGAAGGGGTTTTCAGAGGAAAGAGAGTATCTGCTGTCTGTTCTTCACACACCTCTTGAAAAAAACACATCAGGGACAAGGGAGAAGTCTCAGAAATCAAAAAGAAATTCCTGAAACCACTGAGACATATAGGTATATTCAAAAAATGGTGAAACCAGAAAGCATTAACTCATGTTCTTGTTTTTCTCTCACATGCATTGGATAATGTGAAGAATCAACTGGATTCTGCCATCTTGTCAGCACCAGTTGACTCAGAGACCTTTCAAAGGATGGTTCTCTAACTAAGCAGACAGGCACTTTGGTCTCCTGATATCTTGCTCCAGCCAGAAAGCAGAGTGACATCAGTATTTCCATAAGGAGCCCAAGGGTGCAGCATTGTGTGGAAAATGAGACATGCCATTCATATCTGCCAGCCCCTAAAGTCAGCATTTGCTGTTCCCAGTGTGGGAGAGCTGAGAGATGCCAGAAACACTCAGCATGGGACTCTGACAAATTCTCACACATCTCAGGTGATCAGTAGCCCTGAGGCTGCTTTTAGATGTTTGGCGTCAAGTTCCCTGGGATTCAGATACAGTGAGATAGTCCTTAAGCAGCAATATGGTGTTCCAAATTGTTTTCAAAATCAAATTCAGCTCCCTCTAAATTGCACATCTAACCTAGTTAACTTGAAATTGGAATGGTAACAATTACGATATTTCCGTTATCTTACTGTTTATTTTATGATTACATCACCATGAGACATAACTATATCTGGTCAACTAGCACTGTTGAAATAGGAAAATATTCTTTTACCACAGAGCTCTCCTTTATCTCTCCTAAAATCAGGGGGTGGCAAGAAAGGAACAGAAGACACATCTCCTGATTTATAGTCCTTTGCCTTAGCATCTTTTTTCCCTTAGTCCAAGCTTGGAATTTGTTATGAAGCCACTTCCCATGGACATTTAATGACTCTGCAGAACTATTAGGGGTCAAGTCCCCCCAGCAAAAGGCTCTGACTTGGATCAAGAACAAGATACTTGTGTGAGATGCAGAAAGTGGACAGACATTCCATGTAGCTGTGTGCCACATCCGACACGAGCCTAGAGACCCAGTTCTTGGCAAATTCCCCCCACCGATTCCAATGAGCAACTGATATATTTGCAGGTTGTTTTTGTACCATATCTAAGGATAACTGGCTTCCTGAAGGTGCTGAGGAAGGCTGGGCTCCTCAGAAAAGCTGTGGTGAGGCTGTCAGGCATGATGAAGGTGGAGAGAGCAGTGGTGGGTAGGAAGTTTGGGGGTGGGAGGTGGAAAGCACCTGCTGCTGTGGTTGCCAGCTGCCAGTAAGGAGAGATGAGCATGTTTAATTCTTTGTGCACATGGATTACAATTCAAAGAAAAAAGTGTGATGAAAATTGAGATTGTTCAGCCTGGAGAAGAGAAGGGTTTCGGGTGACTTAATTGTGCCCTTCCAGTACCTGAAGGGAGCCCACAGGGAAGATGGAGAGAGACTATTTCCAAGGGCCTGCAGTGACAGGACAAGGGGGAATGGCTTCACGCTGACAGAGAGTAGGTTTAGATTGAATATTAGGGAAAAATTCTCCCTTGTGAGGGTGGGAAGGCCCTGGCATAGGTTGCGCAGAGAAGCTGTGGCTGCCCCATCCCTGGAAATGTCCAAGGCCATGTTGGATGGGGCTCTGAGCAAGCTGGGCTAGTGGAAGGTGTCCCTGCCCATGGCAGGGGGTTTGAATAAGATCACCTTGAAGGTCCTTTCCAACCCAAACAGTTCTATGATATCTAGGGACAGAGTTCACAGAGTATCCAAATTTTTGCTCCCAAACCCCAAATCACCTGCAGTCCTGGCCGGGCTGCTATTTGGATTTGCATGAAAACAGAAATTGAGTTAAAACTGAGTATTTGGAATATGTCCAAATTGCCAGAAATATTTCCTGTCTGTTCTGCCCTTTCCTGTGCTGATATTTTAAAAACTTTTTGGTGGCGTGAGCTAGGTTCCAAAAGAATGGCCATTTGTATTCTATGCAGAGCAAAAAGCCATGGGAACTCATGGGAAAAACAAGGCTATAATAGTGAAGAGTGGCAGATTCACAGTGCCCTGTGTGTGATCATGATGTGACATTCACAGCAGCACTTGCTTAGGGCAAAAAGCCTCAGTCGAAGACTAGAGATGACAGAGGGAGGCAGGAATTTTAGGGTGGTTGCATGTCAATAACCAAAAAATTGTCAGTAACCTGAAAATTTTTTAAGCGCCATTCAAGGCTGATTTGATGAGGCCTTAATTCAAGGCATAAGTAATGATTTAGTAAAAACGTTTTCAATAGGTCCAGCTCAGCAGTGGCCAAAGTTTCAATTGTTGGACTTGGCTCCTTTCCCTTGAGACAGGGATGAGGTGCGAGGACCTGCAAAACAGCAGATTCCATAGAGAGATTAATCAATATTAAGGCTTAACACGGGTGTGGGGATGTCCCTGTGGGTGGACTGTGACAATGTGATATCTGGACATGAGCCCAGGGGTGCCCAGGTGAGCAAGAGGCCAATGGCGCCTGGCCTGGATCAGCAATAGTGTGGCAGCAGGACCAGGGCAGGGACTGTCCCCTGTGCTGGGCACTGGGGAGGCCACACCTCAAACCCTGTGTCCAGTTCTGGGCCCCTCCCTGCAAGAAGGACATTGAGGGGCTGGAGCGTGTCCAGGGAAGGGAATGGAGCTGGGGAAGGGTCTAGAGCACAGGTGTGATGAGGAGCAGCTGAGGGAGCTGGGGGCCCTCAGCCTGGTGAAAAGGAGGCTCAGGGGGGACCTTCTCACTCTCTACAATACCCTGGCAGGAGGTTGTAGCCAGGTGGGGGTCGGGTTCTACTCCAGGGAACAAGGGACAGGATGAGAGGACAAAGTGTCAAGCTTTGCCAGGGGAGGCTCAGGTTAGACACCATGAAGAATCCCCTCACAGAAGGTGATCAGACATTGGAACAGGCCGCACAGGGAGGCAGCGCAGTCCCCGGCCCTGGAGGTGCTGAAAGAAAGCCCGGACACGGCCCTCAGTGCCACAGTCCAGTTGTCGCGGCAGTACCGGCTCATACATCACCCCCTGTGCCCTCAGAGCTCTATCCCGCCCTAATTAATGCCGTAATTAACTCCCTAATTAAGCCCCTCGCTCTGCGCAGGCGCGCTGCAACACCGGCCCCGCGCAGGCGCCGCCCCGTCCGCGGAAGGCAGAAGATGGCGGCGGCGACGCGCTGCGTCCGTGGGCTGCGGCTGCCAAGGGCAGGTGGGTGTCAGGGCTTGGCCGGGCCTACGGTGCCCTGCCCGGCCCGGGGGGTGCCCGCGGTGTCTCTGCCCGAGCCCGGGGGGTGCCCGCAGTGCCAGCCCCGCCGAGCAGCGCTGGGTGAGGGAACCTGCAAGGCAACGGCTGGCGAGGAGGAGGCTTTTGGGGGCAGAAATAATCTGGTTTGTGCCTCCCTTTCCCTCCGGGAAATGGGGTTTGGAGACCACAGGACTCAGGGTGTCTCTACACTGCTAGCTCAAAGTTTGCGTTCCTCGTACCATTTTTTGTGTGGCTTTGACCTTTTGGCCGTGATCTGTAGCAGTGTCCAACCACTAATATATTTATAGCTTGTCTTGGAGCCTTTGCCACCAAAACATAAGAGGATTTGATTTGATTCCGCGCACGCTCCCCTGTTGGGTAAAGTGGGAGGTGACAAAATGGTTTTGTTTGGTTGGTGAAGGTGAGGGAGGAATTTTAAGAAACTTAATGGGAGCTATGCCTTTTTATTGTGTGTATTTACTTAAGTAGCTGTCAAAATGCCTTTCAGGACAAAATTGGAGATGTGTATCTTTTCAGTTTGCAGGGTGTTGAGAGAATAGGGGTAGATAAACTTCTGTGTAGAGAAAAAGATTCTTCGGGTTTACTGTGGATATTTGAGCTTTAATTCACAGAATCGTGGTGTGAGTTGGAAAGGACTTTAAAGACCATCTCATCCCAACCCCCTGCCATGGGCAGGAACGCCTTCCAGTCTCCCAGGTTACTCAGAGCCCCATCCAGCCTGGCCTTGGGCACTCCCAGGGATGGGGCTGCCACAGCTTCTCTGGGCAACACGATTTGTTGCAGAATATACCAGTTGTTGGGCATATAGCCACAGATGGTGATAATTTATGGCAGATTTTATAGATTTAGGGAACAAGAAGAGATGTTCATTGCTAAATTCCTTACAGTGCAAGGTAAGCAACAAGAGGTGTTTACACAAAGGCGGGAGAATGAAAAACAGTAACCATTTGTTAATATAACAGTGATAGCATTGTGAAGAGCCTGTCTCCAATAATTTTTGCAGAAATAGCAACAAAAAAAGCCAACAAAGTAGTTGAAAGATACACATTTGTATTTATTTTTAAAATTTTGTGTTCTTATATGGGCTGATGTGTTTAATTATACTTTTTTTCCCCACAGGTGCTTACAGCAGACTGAAATCTAGTTGCCTTTAGGTTTCGTATTGTAAGGACTGAAATGTTTCCCATGTAAAAGTAACAGATAGTTTTAATACTACAAATGTCAGTATTTTGTCTAGTTTTTTTAGATAAACCTTTAGAAAGAAAAGTGCATATAAACAAAGCATTGGGGAGTGTGGCTTATCAAGCTTTCTTTTCACAATTTCACCATATCACATAGCTTTTTTTTTTGGAAACTTGTAGGAATCCTCCTGGTTATAGAGAACCCAGACTTTTTTTCTTTGAGTCTGCTTTTCTTAAAAAATAAATGGCAAACCCCTTTTTGCCAGAACACCACAAGGTAACAAGATCCCTCAGTGTGATCCTTTATACTTGTACTGTGCTTGGGTAAGGACTCTGGGAGTGTCTCTTCCTTCTTTTTCATAGTCAGTCTGGAGGTCTCTGTTTCATTAATGGAAAGGCCCTTCATATCTGCTCTTTGAAGACAGAATCTGTTCCCAGTTTAAACTTGGATCTATTTTGTAGTAGAGGTGCTTTTTAGGAAGTCATATATCTACATAAAGTTGATAGAAGACAAAATCCCAGGCAGTCAGCAGTAGGACAAGGGGACATGGGCTCAAGCTCTGCCAGGGGAAATTTAAGTTGGAGATCAGAAAAAAATTCTTTCCAGAGAGAGTAATCAGGCATTGGAATGGGCTGCCCAGAGAGGTGGTGGATTCCCCATCCCTGGAGGTTTTTAAACTGATATTGGCCGTGGCACTGAGTGCCATGATCTGGTAAAGGGACTGGAGTTGGCCCAAGGGTTGGACTTGATGATCTCGGAGGTCTTTTCCAACCCAATCGATTCTGTGATTCTACGATTTTGTCCTGTTTCTATCAGCCAATCGGAGCACAGTTTCTAGACACAGTATAGCACTTTGAAGAGTACAAGTGTATGTGTGTTACTGGTTTATTTACTGTCAAGCTGTCTTTCAGGACAAAATTGGGGATCTGGTGACCTTTTCCAGTTTGTGGAGTATGGAAGGAATAGAGATAGACAAACTTTTGGGTAGAGAAATACCTTTTTCAGGCACTGAGATCTTGTTGGATTTTCTGGTTTGAATTCTGCCATCTGATGTAACAGAATATAACTTATTTCTGACAGAATATAACTTCTGCCCTGTTCTTTTGGTCTTTTTAACATCATGGCTGCAACATCAATGCCAGTGTGTAACTGGTAATACCTAGTCACATTGGGATAAAACCTACTTGAGTGTGCAGGTGGGATTCATAGAATCATAGAATCGTTTGGGTTGGAAAAGACCTCTGAGATCATCAAGTCCAACCCTTGGGCCAGCTCCAGTCCCTTTACCAGATCATGGCACTCAGTGCCACATCCAATCTCAGTTTAAAAACCTCCAGGGATAGTGAATCCACCACCTCTCTGGGCAGCCCATTCCAGTGCCTGATTACTCTCTCTGAAAAGAATTTTTCCTGCTCTCCAACTTAAATTTCCCCAGGCAGAGCTTGAGCCCGTGCCCCCTTGTCCTATTGCTGATTGCCTGGGAGAAGAGACCAATCCCCACCTGGCTAGAACTTCCCTTCAGGTAGTTCTACACAGTGATGAGGTCACTGATGATGTCATTTGTGTTCTTGCCAGATAGATCTGTCATTCTGTTTTCATTATGATTCTTGCTACTTAGATTTACACAGAGGACATTAAACTTGCTTTTTCTTATGCAGAAAATGCTTATGGCCATGACTTACTAAAGAATGGGGGAGTCATTTACTGGGTTTCTGTTATGTCCTCCAAGTGGTTTTCCAGTGGCAGCACTTAGAGCCAGATGTCTGCCTTGTGTATGTGTAGCCTGTATTTCATCTATCCCTTTCTTATGAGTGTGGACATGTAGTAGCACTGAACATTGCTAATTTCAAAAATCCTCTTAGTTTTGGCTGATTTGGTTGGAGGGAACATGTTTCTTCCTTCCAAACTCTACTGGATCTACCTTGTCAATTTATCATCGACCTTAAAGGAACCTTAAAGATCATCTAGTTCCAACCCCCGTGATGGATCTGTAATGAGGAAAAAAACATAAGCTATAAATTAGCAGTTATAAATCTCAATTAATCCCGTTCTGTGTTGCAGGCTCTGGAATTCCTGTCCTGGCTGGAGCATCGTCCGTACTGCAGCAGCACCGCCAAGTCCATCACGCTGTGATCCCTCATGGAAGAAGTGGGAGATCCTCTGTCAGTGGCATTGTGGCCACTGTCTTTGGGGCCACAGGTTTCCTGGGAAGATACGTTGTCAACCGTTTAGGTGATGTACTGGGAGTGCTAATTAAAAAAGTATATAAAAGATGTTTAATGAAACTGATTTTCCTTCAAGTTGCAGGATGAAATAGAAGCCTCTGGCATTTGAGGGCTTACGCGTGTTTTGCATGATGCTTTTGTAGTGTTTGGTCTTCTAAAATGCAGGGATGTGGCAATTAATAAGTGTTTTAATCCAGGAAATTTTGGAACTTTTGAAGATTAAGATCATTAAAATAAGTCATACTCCTTAAACTATTGTGTTCCAATCCATAGAGTGAAGCTCTGAGGGTGCAGATTATCTGATTCTTCTGGTTTTAGCCAGTTTCAGAAAATAACCCTTTTTTTCCCCCCTCCCTTCTCCTTTTTATGCAACCTAAAAATGTAAATATCCTTCTTTGTGATACATTTGTAGATATTTTAATGTGCTTATGGGAAACACTTTTTTGTTTGGTTTTTTTTGTTATTAATTTTTAGGAAGCTTCTGTATTTTGTCGTACAAATCTAAATATTAAAAAAAATCCAATTCTAGAATTTCAGTTTTGTAGGTTCAAAAACTCACTTCTATTCTACCTGTAGCTTTGGAAATAAATATTTGATTGTTGTGCTTTAATGCTAGGGGATAAAAATAGAAGCTTTTTTATTTAGAAGTTCATCTACTTAAAGTTACATGGTTGCTTGAGATAAATGAAACTTTTGGGGGGATTTTTTGGGCTCTTAGGTCGCATTGGCTCTCAAGTGATCATCCCCTACCGCTGTGATCAGTATGACCTCATGTACCTGCGGCCCATGGGGGACCTGGGGCAGCTCCTCTTCTTTGTAAGTCTCTTCCTCTGGCTTTAGATCAAATATAAACCGATTGTTATACAAAGCAGTCTGTTAATTTTTCTCAGCGACACAACTCCAGCTGTTGTTTAGCCTCTAAATGGGAATGGTGTGAAAGAGCTTTCTTTGATGCTGCCTGTTTGCACATTAGGATTTGCTGATGACGCCAGGTTGGGTGGGAGTGTCGACCTGCTGGAAGGCAGGAGGGCTCTGCAGAGGGATCTGGATAGACTTGAGAGATGGGCTGATTCCAATGGGATGAAGTTCAATAAGGCCAAGTGCTGAGTCCTGCACTTAGACTACAACAACCCCCTACAGCGCTCCAGGCTGGGCACAGAGTGGGTGGAAAGCAGCCAGGCAGAAAGGGACCTGGGGGGACTAATTGACAGGAAGCTCAACATGAGCCAGCAGTGTGCCCAGGTGGCCAAGAAGGTCAATGGCATCCTGTCCTGGATCAAAAATAGCGTGGCCAGCAGGCCCAGGGCAGTGACCCTTCCCCTGTACTCTGCATTTGTGAGGCCACACCTGGAGTGTTGTGTTCAGTTCTGGGCCCCTCAGTTCAGGAAAGATAGTGAGGGGCTGGAGTGGGTCCAGAGAAGAGCAACAATGCTGGAGAAGGGAGTGGAGCATAAGCCCTTTGGAGAGAGGCTGAGGGGAGCTGGGGTTGTTTAGCCTGGAGAAGAGGAGGCTCAGAGGTGACTTGCTTCTAGAACTCCCTGAAGGGAAGTTGTAGCCAGGTGGGGGTTGGTCTCTTCTCCCAGGCACTCAGCAGTAGGACAAAGGAGCATGGGCTTAAGCTCTGCCAGGGGAAATTGAAGTTGGAGATCAGAAAAAAATTCTTTTCAGAGAGAGTAATCAGGCATTGGAATGGGCTGCCCAGAGAGGTGGTGGATTCACTATCCCTGGAGGTTTTTAAACTGAGATTGGATGTGGCACTGAGTCCTATGATCTGGTAAAGGGACTGGAGTTGGCTCAAGGGTTGGACTTGATGATCTCAGAGGTCTTTTCCAACCCAATCGATTCTATGATTCTGTGATTTTTCTCATCTTTTTCCCATTTGATGCTCTGATTACAGGAGTGGGACTGTAGGGACAAAGACTCCATCCGAAGAGCTGTGGAACACAGCAATGTGGTCATTAATCTTCTTGGAAAGGAATGGGAAACAAGGTAATTTTCCTCTTTTTTTCCCGTGTTGATAGATCTGCACCTGATCTTGACATGTTTTTACAGACTATGTGTGCAGCGATGCTGCTGTTCTTGGCTTCTGTGAAAAGGTAAAACTAAAATTGTGCATATAAAATTTCTTCTATTTCTCTAAATGGTTAACTAGAATCCTGGTTATGATCTGCTCTGGAAAAGTGCATTTTTTCCATAGTTTTCCATTGCATGAGTTTTGTTTGGTCTTAAAGTTCAATGTGCTGCTTTCACACACCTCACAGATATTCCTTGAGTGCCTTCCTACAGATGACACAGGCTCACCAGTTTTTTACATTTGTATTTACATTATCTTACATTTATATTTTCATTTTATTGCATTTATATTTGCATTATATTTATATTTACATTATTACAGAAGTGGGATTTTGTCCTGTTACTTGGATGTAGTGATGAATTGTAGCCTAATAGACTAAGCTATGATCAGGCTTTTCCTCCTCTCTGGTAAATGGTAATAAACAGGAATGGCTAATGGAGAGTCTCTGGGGCTATCATTAACAACTTCATTGCTTGATGGAATTTTGGCACAGACAATATTAGCTACATAAGCACTTTTAAGTGATAATTTCTATGAATAGTTCCTTTTTGAAATCCATAAAGAATTTCCCATCTTTATTTTAGGTTAAGAATCTCTATAATAACCTCATTTTATTTTGTTTGTGCATGCAATTATGTCCACTTTATTCAAAGCCTTATGCAGAACTGCCAGACAAAAACTTAATTATGTGATACGCCTTTATAAGGTACATAATTTTACTGTCCTAGTAGACAGAAATAATTGCAGGTATCAGTTTCGTCAGTGTTTACAAACCTAATGCCTCTGTTGCTCTCTCCTTTATCAACAGCTGTTTGATGTTCAAATTATAAAATCAGTAGGCAAATTGTATGAATAGATTAGAATTATTAGTCTCAAATGGTACAGTTATTTTTCCTGAAATAGAGAACAAATACTTACTGCTATCAAAACAGAAGGAATTTCTTTGTAATGTGGGACTGAGGGAAGAAAGGAAAGGCTGTACAGTTGGCTCAAGAGCAGTGCAGTCTGTGTTTTATTTCATGTCTCTTTTACCCTTTGAAATTTTGGGACTTGTGTAAAAAGTATGATTTATGTAAAGAGGGGTTTCTTTATTATTGAAAAGAAGTGTGAGGGCAGCAACACAAAGTTTCATTCTAACTGAAAGCTCCCCAGACCTTTTCTTCTGGGCAATTTCAACAGATTCAAACAGGCAAGTCTTGATACATGTTAAAGACTTTGGGACATTACAGAGCTTATGCTGTGTTGCACAAATGTTTTTACCACATATTTTATTTGTGTTGGTATCGGTGGTGGTGCTGAAACCCTGAGATAAAGTTACATGGTCTGTTAAACACAAGGTCAAACAAACCATTGTAATCATCCTAAAGTCTCTGAAAAATTTGGACAGGAAGAAAAAAAAGATTAGATTTAGCAATCAGCCAAAAAATGGAAAGCCTGCCATGAAATACTTCCCTTCTTGCCTCTTACTCGTGTACAAACCCATCTGTGTGTACCATGTAGTTTGAAGCTCCATAGTTACAGGAGGGATGTTGTTTGTTCTCGTGTGTTTCTAAATCTATTTTTGTGAGTAAAGCAGGAGTGATGGTTCCCAGGATCAGATTAGTTATTGAAGGGTCAAAAATAACTTCTTATTTTGAAGGCTTTCTTTGGACTCCAGTGGGATCTGAAGAGCTGTGGGAGTATAAGGACAGAGAGAGTGAGTTTGGATAAAATGTTTGTTACCCAGAGCAAATGGACTAGATGGACGGGGGCTTACAAGGACAATATAAAGACATGAGAAGTTAGTTCTCTTTCTTGCAGTCTTGGGATAGTTGGAAAGAATTTTGGGATTGTTGCCAGCCTGTAGTGTCAGTTCTGCTTGGAGACAGAGCTTCTGTATTGTTCTTGATCAGATGCCAACTAGTTTACAGTTTAACACCCCAGTTTAGGCCCCTTGAATGTCATGCAGTGAGTGGAGGATTTTTTCTTTCTGTTTTCTCCTTGAAGTCCTTTAGGGCTGCTCTGAAATGGCTCTAAATGCCCTGACATTTTGACTTCTTCCATTTGCATGAGCACCTCTGTGATTTTTGGTTTGTTTTTATCCACTTCCCCAATGCCAAACATCTACCCTTACTTGCTTTTTAATATAATTAAGTGCATCAAATCAAGACAAATTTTTGAACAGGTTTTGTAAATACACAGCTTTGCTTAGAGTTCAAGATGCAGCAGGGCTTCTCTTAGTAAAAATTAAAAAATTTTCACTTGGGCAGTTTTCTGAATGTTGCTGACAATTGGACAAGAGGATTTTTCATACTGGTTTAATCTTAACAGCTGAAAAAGCAGAGAAACGATAACTGAAGATTACAGTTCTATTTCACTTGCTTGCCATTTGTATTATATGAAGAGCCTCTCGTGAAAGGAAACTTTGTTTTTAAGAAAGAACATCAAGATAGGTTTTGGAAATCCATTCAGATAATACTTAGTGATTGCTTTTGGTTGGTAGGCATCCAGGGTTGGTTGCTCTTAGAGTAAAATTTGGATCTTGCCTTGTTTCAGAAACTTCAAATTTGAAGATGAATTTATAAATATTCCACAAAGTATTGCACAGATAAGTAGGGAAGCTGGTGTGGAAACGCTCATTCACATCTCTCACCTGAATGCGAACATGAAGAGTCCTTCCAAGTACCTCAGGACCAAAGTAAGTCTGGAATCCTTTTGAGTATATTTTCTGAGAGCCTACTCTTTTATTACTGTTACTTCGTTCTTGTTTTTAATCCCCAACTGGGTCTGTTTGAAGAAAATCCGTGTATGAATTTACTATGGAATGTTTTCTGCAGCTGAGACATTTTTGAGGTACTTTATGTACTGGAGCTAGAAATCCTCCTTAGTACTCCATGTGCTCTGAAGGAAAATGTATTGTATTCCTGAAAACTCTCTGCTTTCTTCTACCCTTGAGCGTCTTTGCGTCTAAAATCACTGTCATTAAGAAAGAAGAACTGGGTTGAAGGTTTGGGGTCTGATATCAGGTCTAACATCTAAGGCTGGAATGACCCAGCAGATTAGTTGGTGCCAAAATGAATGTTGCAAACACAGATGAGTATCCTGATTAGGAGCCCTTGGAACAGGATTGTTGCCTGCTGTTGTACCAATAACCAATCTGGGATGGGTATCTTTTTTATCTCATTATGGACCATAATTTTCTATTACTGATTTTTTCTTTTTTTTAAGAAAAATACAGTTATTGTCAGTTTTTCAGCTTTTTTTTGTTTGATCTCACTGTACTCTGCATTATCTTTAGTATAAAACTATTTATTTAGGCTTCTTTTCGAACCTGTCCCTTTGTGTCACTTTACTAGTGAGACTGCATTTTGTCTTGAGCAGATCTACATGTTTATGGGATTTTTTGGGCTTTCTATGTGTAAATCTCAAAGATCAAATGGCTTAGATATAAATAATTTCTGTGCTACTGATGGTGTAATTTCTTTCAGTTCTGTAGTCAGACTTCACTTCTAGTTTGTTCAGAGCGTCTCTAATCAATGTGTTCATTTCAATTGAATGCCAGGCTGTTGGGGAGAAGGTAGTGAGGGAGGAATTTCCAAATGCTATAATTTTGAAGCCCTCGGAGATGTTTGGGAGAGAAGACCGATTTCTCAATCATTATGCAAGTATGTGCTCCTGAAATAATAAACCATATATGAATTGTGTAGCTGTGTAGAGAACAGAGGAAAAGGGGATTTGCTTTTGAAAAGCAGAGAGGTATGTTTTTATCAGAAATGTACATGTGTAGTGGGAAACATAGAAACGTCATAAATTCTTAATCTTCTTGACTATTTTCTGAATCCAGTTAGACTTTGCTCTTTGATTTTATTCCTTTTTCATTATTTTAAGAGAGGATGTGTATATTGGTTTCATTTTGGGGTTTTTTTTAGATTATTCTCAGCTAAGATCTGGTCATGTTAACACTGAAAGTAGTTTATCAAGCTGGTAATGCACAAATGTAAAATTCAACCTGAGTCGTTCTGGGCTCAGAAGCAACAATACTATCTGATGTATCACCCACAAATTGCTGCAGAGGATAGATAGAACCTGTTTTTCTGTATTTCAAAGCTGAGATATCTCTGAACCACTCTAAATACAAATACAGCCTTCCCATCATTGTTAAGAAAACTAAGTGTGTGTGGAAAACTATGCCACTGGAAGAACTGGGTGTGAATTCTTCCCCATTCTGTTTTTTTTCTGGAGTTAAGTCACTTTTCAGAATTGATCCACACTCAGTGTGGTGTGAAGTGTCTTGGTTATTTGCTGACTGAAAGGATTCATAGATTGTCTCCCTCTTTCTGGCAGACATGCGCTGGTTTGGTGGTGTGCCTTTGATTGCTCTGGGCAAAAAAACAGTGAAACAACCAGTATATGTAAGTTCTCAATAAAACAAGACAGTCCCAAATCCTCTGTGGGTGGGTTAGGTGCATGTGTTGGGCTGTAAATCACTTCTGAAAGATTAGTGTGTCTATGCACTCCTGTTTTCTGTTGGTAATGGTCTGAATTTGTTCCTCACAGGTGGTTGATGTAGCAAAGGCAATTATCAATGCAATTAAGAATCCTGATGCAAAAGGAAAAACATATGCCTTGGCTGGGTAGGTCACTTTTCTGATTCTAATTAACTGAAGTACTTCTTTTTGGTGTCATTTTTTGGCATGCTGCAAAGTACATTTAATTTCTCCATCCATGCACACAGTTTGAGCTGAAATAAATTCCACCTCCTTTTTGGGAGGAAAAATGACTCGAGCTGTTTCTGTGAGTACTCTGAAAATCCCAGTTTGGGCCCCATTGCATGTCGTGTTATGTATGTGCAGACAAAGGAATAGGCATCTTGAGAAGCATAGAAACAACATAGATTTGGAGAAAATTCTGGTAAAGCTGTGTGGGAAACACCTGGAATTAGAATGGTTAGAGGCAGCGGTTCTGCTCTTAAAGACAATGGATTTACAGGTTGCCCAGAGAGGCTGTGGCTGCCCCATCCCTGGAAGTGTCCAAGGCCAGATTGGATGGAGCTCTGAGCAACCTGGGATAATGGAAGGTGTCCCTGCCCATGGCAGGGGGGTTGGAACTGGATGATCTTTAAGGTGTCTTCCTACCCAAATCATTCTATGATTCTATGATCACTTGAAATATTTTGTGTACAAAAGCTTTAAGTCACAGTGGGTCATTAGCGTTAGGAATAAACAACATGGCATATGCAAGGTAATGGATCCATGTTTCATCTTCTAACACAGCACTGGAACTGGTCTCATTCCAACATGTGGTAAAAGGAACATCAGATTCATTGATAAGCAAAACAGTTAGTAATGAATCAAAATATAAATCATGCTTTTTTTGTATAGTGTGCCTATCTCTGTACATGCTTTTTTTGTATAGTGTGCCTCCTCTTATTTACCAAAAATGTGCATCGTATCTGGATTTTGCAAAGATATCTGGATTTGATTGTGAGGGTGTTGTAGTGATGACTCTTCATTCCCATAATCCAGAGATGGTTTTTGGTTTGTCTGTTATTGATGTCCTGCCTCTTTGTTCAGTCCTTTAACACCTGTTGAGGAAGTTGTTACACTGGTAGGTGCCCTGGGAAAGGCAGCAAGCAGGTCTTCAACTCCCTTTGGAATATGCTGAGGGACTTTTGCTCAAAAACTAGGGAAATAAGAGAAAGAAACTAACAGTGGTCTGAAGGAACTAACCACAGCAACAATAATTAAGTAGCTTGAGGTTGCTTTTGAAGCACTGGGATGATACGAGGTGTCACACTGAAAAAAACAGTGGAAACAAATGCTGGACAGCCATTCAAACCCTCTTTTGTGTAGATATGTTGGTGTCAGATGGACACAACTATTACAAACCCACAAAATGTGATGAAATTAACCCTTTGAGAGACTATTTTACCCCTTGGGGGCAAACTTGAAGATATGTCAATACAAATCCAAAGCCACCTGCCCCAGAGAAGGAGAGGCACCTGGTTTTAGGTTCAGCGCTCCCTCAGCAGAAGCAACTGCTCCAGCTATGGGAGAAATTGAGAATTGTGGACTAAATAAAACACTGTTTGCAGCCAAATGGAAGGGCTAAACTTTTAAATGTATTCCTCCAGTTTCAAGGTCTCACTTTTTGGGAGATTACAGAAAGCCAGGAGTTCTGTGCCCAGGTTTCGCAGGAATCCAAGCAGAGATGCCAGGCTCTTATTGCAAGGAATAGTTTCAGGAACATTACAATGCCTGAAAAGACTTCGAATGAAAATTCCAAATCAATGTTTGTTATGGTTTGGCTGATGGGTCCAAATTTGGGCTTTGATGTTCAGACCAGGCCTGGGATTGTCAGCTGACTTGAGCTGAGCTGGGCTAGCTGACAGCTGACTTCTTCTAGCCAATGGTGTTGTATTCCATACCATGTTACGACATCATCTCAGAAGGGGTAGGAGCCAGTGTGGGAGTAGCTTGTGGAGTTGCTTCGTAGCTGTTGCCCCAGCAGAACACACCGTGCCATCCCAAGAGGGACTGAGAGGCCCAAGCCCACAGCACCGGCTCACTGTCATGTTATCTTAGAGAAGTAAAATGTTTGTTCTTAGTTCTTCTCTCTGCTTAAGTCTGTCTTTTGGGAAATTGACTTCTTTAAAATGATTTGTAGTTAGAATAGTAAAATTTGTGCTTACTGAAAAGTAGGAAGTTATTTCTTGTTATATATAACTTGTGTAAGTGTGTGTTATATTATAGTTTTCTTTCAATTTTCTCTTTTCCGTATAAATGCATATAGTTAGTTAAAGCATAAACCTAGTTGGAGTTTTTTTCCCTCTCCCTCCCTTTTCACTCTGTCTTAAACACTTGGCGTTTTGCCAGCTCAACCCAAGACAGTGTTGGAAAACCAAAGGAACTGTGCAGCATAACTCCTGACTAAAGCTGCATGATACACCTCTTCATATTTTTGGAAAGGAGTTACCAGTTTGTGTTGAAGATGCTAATTTTGTAAAAGAGGAAGGTATTTCTGGGGGTTTGTGGGGTTTTGTTTTGTGGGGGTTTTTCCTACTATATGGTGGAATAGGGTTTTAACTGACAGCTCATGGTGTCTTTGCTCTTTCTGGATGACTGAAGATTTGGTATGGTTTACTGTTCCTCTGTTTCCTCCATGGATTTGGTTTTACTTCATCCACTTGGTCAATGTGTCCTGAATGCTGACGTTTTGTAGAGCTTGCTATCTGCTAGAACTGGGGTTAATGAACTGTTACGTCAATGAGAGTCTATTCTTGGGGGAATTGTAGTGTTAATGTTTGATAATTTGTCAAGAAAAAGCAGTATTAATCTTTATTTTCACATTTTAAAGTTGGGCTGTCTTATACATCCTTATATGGTTCTTGCATACCAGGATAAAATTGAAATTGGCTTATCATACCTTTAGGATGGACATGAGCATGTTAAAATGTAAAGGCAAAAAAAGGTAAAAAAATGCTAATAACTAATGAAAATGCAGTTTGGTTGTTTCTTTCCTTCCCTTCCCACCCCCCTTCAGCTGAGAAAGTAAATTGTACCACTTTTTTTACTGTGTTTCTCATGCAAGTTTTATTACAGGAGGAAACTTACTCTCTTGTTTTTGATGGTAGTTCCTTAGTGTAACTTCATAAGTGCAGATCTCTCAGGTTCTATAATCCAACCACCTGGATGAAGTTCATAAGGAAATTTGAGTGTAGAATTCTTTGAATTCCCCCAGATGTGCTACCTTACTTTGAAGTATATCTATTAGAACCTTTTATTTGCTTTTACAAGATAAAGTAGTAATAATTTGGAATTCTGTCTTTCTTTTTCTAGCATTTATCAACAAATTTTGATTGTGGTTATTGTTCTGAAGAATATGTCAGTTGAAGGCTCAGTTTTCATGCAGCCTTAGGCCTTGATATCTTTGAGATCTTGGTTTTTTCAGACTGAAATACCAGCAACTTGCCTTGAAAGCCAGGAGAGGTACCTGATGGATCAGTTTGGAGCCGTCCTATAAAAATAGAGTATAAAATGCAAAGTCAGAATCTGAACAAGAAAGGAATGGGAATTCCCAGTTTCTTTTAAACTACTGCAGGTGTGCAAGACGCTGTCTGCTTCCTTCTCTCCATCCTGAGAGAGAGGGAGTGCATTCTTTTGGGACAGTCTGTCTTGGCTACTTCCCCTTGCATGTGGAGAGAACAGTATATTCTTAGTCAAGCAAAGGCAAATAAATCAAATTCCCTGCAGCCATTTGCTACCAAAGATGGGATGTCTTGTTAATAAACTATCCTTAAATTTCCATTTGCCTTCTGGCTTCCTTCTTTTTACAGATTTCCAAGTGGGCTTGTAAAAGTTACCACAGCACTGGAAGTCTTGTGTTCAAAATTTGAGTGAGCATGGAGGAGGCACATTAAAGGTGTGCTTTGAAAGTACACAGACTCCACTTTATCCAGTATTATTGTGGTGGGTTGGCCTTGGCCAGCAGCCAGATGCCCACAGTTCCTTTCTTCTGCTTCCTCATCTCCATGCTTTTCCCCATCTCCTTCCACAGGCTGCAGTTCTCCAGGATAAACCTGTTCCACTGTGGGTTCCCCGTGAGCTGCAGGGGGATCTCTGTGGACAAATCATGTGGATTGAAGAAAAGTCTTTGGGGGTGGAAGGCTTTGAAATTTTTTGTCACCTGGTGCAGATGTTTAAGTGTAGCTGATTTACCTGTAACATGTTTTGCTTTTTCTCTCAGCCCTCACCGGTACCTCCTTTATGACATGGTCGAATACATCTACGCGGTCGCCTATCGAGCTTTTATTCCCTACCCACTTCCACGGCCTCTCTACCAGTAAGTGGCACCCTAACTGGGCTGAGGGAGCTGGGGCTGTTCAGCCCGGAGAAGAGACACTGAGAGGGGACCCTATCCATGTCTGTCAGTGTGTGCAGGGAGGGGGCAGAGCATGGACCAGGCTCTGCTTGGGGATGCCCAGCAATGGCACAAGAGGAATGGGCAGGAACTGATGCCCAGGAGTTCCAGCTGGGCATGAGGAAGAACTTCTTTGCTGTGCAGTGACCCAGCACTGAACAGATTGCCTAGAGAGGGTGTTGAGTCTCCCTCACTGGAGATATTCCAGACCCGTCTGGACTCAATCCTGTGCTGTGTGCTCTGGGATGGCCCTGCTGGAGCAGGGAGGTGGGACCAGATGACCCACTGTGGTCCCTCCCAACCTAAGAACTTAAGCTCTAGTAGACAACACAAAAGCATAAATACCTGTTGCATTGGTCATTTACTCTGGCCAGTTGTTACTTAACATGTTGGATGGCAGGAACTGGTTTTCCCTTTGAGACTTCTGAGAAGGCTCAGGGGAGACCTTATCACTCTCTACAAATACCTGAAAGGATCTTGTAGCCTGGTGGGGATTGGTCTCTTCTCTCAGGTAACCAGCAGTAGAACAAGAGGGCACAGGCTTAAGCTCTGCCAGGGGAGGTTTAGGTTGGATATCAGGAAGATAGTGCTCAGGCATTGGAATGGCCTGCCCAGGGAGGTGATGGATTCTCCGACCCTGGAGGTTTTTAAGGTGAGACTGGGCGTAGCACTGAGTGCCATGATCTAGCAGTCAAAGTGGGGTTGGATTAAGGGTTGGACTTGATGATCTCGGAGGTCTCTTCCAACCCTACGGATTCTATGATTCTGTTCTATGATTCTGCTCAGAACAGACCTGCACTTGATGAGCTGATTTATGAAAAATGTGCTTGTAGTAAATTCAACATAACTATTCCCAAGTCATTTCTCCCAGGCAACTGTTGACAGGATGAGTGGACATAGTCTCCTGTGTTAATGTTTGGGGTGCTGGTCCTTCTGACTTTTAGTACAGTGCAAACTTAGAAGCTAAAGCAGTCACCAGTGTTAGGACCCTCCTACCAATAGGACTCAACGTTGGATCTGTGCAACTGCTCATAAATAACACTTAGAACATCTTAAACTGGTGGCTATTTCTGTATTGGCTTTAAGAGCCATCAGGTTAACAGAGGTTAAAAAGGTGCTTATTAGTTTTAGTCACATTGACTTTGCTGCAGTCCATGTTACGTTTTTTTATTCATGGGCTAAACTAAGTGGTATTTCATATTTTTGGGAAAAGACTGAGGCTGAAAGGCAGATAGGCCTAGTTTCTCTTATTTGCAATAACTTAGTAAAGTCCTAGTCTGCCAGATGGGCACTTCAATAAGAGGTTCAAGTACTGTTGGTCTCAAGACCCTGAGCAAGAGCTGTAGCCTGATTTTCTCTGCCAGGTTTTCTTTGTTTCAAGGGAAACTTCATTTTTGAAAACTGCATATATACTAATCCTCATCCTTTTTATAGATTGCTCCAGATTCCATCACCTTGTCTGTGGGGCTGATAACTCATTTAGTTGTCAGCAAGTGTGTTTTCTCCTGGAGGCATTGAAGGAAACTTCGTGACTAATTGGATTACTGCCTACACCACTGGGGAACAGAGTTTAGATGAAAGGCGGGGCAAGACTGAACCCCTCTGGTGTGTGGGGAATTGGATGTGGGGAGTTACCTTCCCCATCCACTAATGCTCATTTTTATTTCTAGATATTTAGTTCTCATTCCCTTCCACTATAAAATAGTAAAATATCCAATAATTCAGTAGCAAACAGTTAAAGTTACCAGAAGCACAACTAAGAACTTGGTGGCTGGCATGTTTACTGCTTTAATGAATTCATAGATTAAAGAACAGCTACAGAACAAGCTCTTGCTCACTGACTGTTATGTGTGAAATATTTTTACCAGTTTTTAATTTTCTTCTGTGCATGTGGATAATGACTGTACTTCTGCAATACTTTCTGTTTACAGTTTAGTTGCAAGATTCTTTGAGGTGAATCCATTTGAACCATGGATAACACGGGACAAAGTGGACAGGGTAAGTGTGGAACAATCCCCAAATCCTTTTTGGGAAACGTTTCATTGTGTTTTTGTTAACTTGCTCTTGCAGTTTTCCATTCAAAGAGTGCTGAAATGCATGTGCATCAGGTGGTGTGGCATTTCAGTCAATTCAGTGGCTAAATTTTGGTTGCAAAGAATTGCTCTCAGACTGTTTGGATGCTACAAAAATTGAAGTTTTTAAAGATGTTAAGTGTTACAAGTGGTCAAGGCTGCATGTTTCACTGTGTCCCTGCGCCCTTCCCCAAAAACACATGGTATTGAAAACAGCAAAGCCAAAGGAGGGATGTTCCCACTTTAGGTTAACTGGTCCATTTGTGTACTTCTAAATGCATCAAAATTATTTATATCATCCAGCTAATGGTGTTTTAACAACTGAAATTGAACTGACAACTCTGGATACAGTCCAAGTTCTCACTTAACATTAGAGTCCATTTCTCCTGAAAATATTGCAACTTCATGTTTATTCCTGACTTCTCAGAGTGTTTCAGTGGAGGTGGAGAAATAACTTGGAAAAAAACAACTACCAGCAAGGAAAAAGTAGGATTTAGCAAGTGTTAGTGTCAAAACTTGGCATATGTGTAGGCTAGCAAAGATAGTCATGTACAGTCCCTGAGCTTGCTGCTCTCTGAGTGATATAGGCATTTATTTTGCAGAGTTGGAGTTTTAATGCCTTTTGTTATAACACATAATAAATAGCCTATTTTGACCTGATTGTCCCCAAATTAGAGACAAGGTACTACTATGAATCTGGGAGAACTGATTTCTCTACTCTAAAGCTACTTTCTGAATAACTGGAAGCATATAACTTCTTTGTTCACATTTCTCCATCTGTTTCCTATTCTGTTTGAAAATCAATGTGACAAACTGCAGACAGTATGTGGAATACAGGAGGGAGGATTTTCCCCGTGCTGGAGAGAGTTGGTGGTGTAGTTCTACTGGCTGTATTGGCTCAGGATATAGATGTTAGAGGGGAGTTTCTCCATGTCACTGTGTTTGGTTGTTCCTCTTTCCCAGCTTTTCGTCCTTAAATAATCTATACAATATTACACATGGTTGACTTAAAGACCTTTCCAGGAATAGCAGCATAAGAGAAATCCCTATGTGCTAAAATTTAGGTCATATGTGTTGAAAATGTGGTAATAGAATAAATAGGTCCCTCTTCCAAACCATGAACAAGGGACCCTGTTCTAAACCATAAGCAGAGCACAACAACATACCAGAGGTGATAATTCAACACATATTTTCTTGACAAAGCAGAATACGTGTAATTTGAGTTCAAGTGTGAACTTCCCTTACAAGTTTGGCTTGATTTTGTGGTTGCAGTGCAGTAACTTCCCTGATACTGTATGGGGAGAAAAGGAAGACACCTTATGCAGGTCTCACTGCTGTTTATTCCTGAATCTAAACATGAAGCCTGAAGGACATTTTGCTGGATGCAGAATACCTTTATCTCCTGTGAGGTCACTGGTACTCAATACCTTGTGTAATTATACCGTAGTTCTGTTGAATATTTTCCTCTTCTCAAGGAAAAGTAGCAAGAAAAAAACAGACAAGGAACTGGGACAGGGTTTCTGTGTGGGACAGAAACACCAGCTGAGTCCAGTGTTTGAACAGATTTTCAGATGATCTACAAGATGCAGCAGTGATTGTTTCTTGGGGGAAACAGTCTTATGTCAGCAGCCTTGAAATTGTAGTATTGTAGTATAATCTCCCCAGGGCTACCATCTGTAGAAAATTGTTCTGAGACATATTGAATTGTTGCCAGTACTATAAATTTATGGTCGTTTGTGTCCATAAAAGGAGAAAGGTGACATCAGGTGACAATACTTATTTTTAGTATGTGAATGATTGCATTGGGTGTGATGCTGTTGATTTTATCAACTGAATTCTCTTCTTTTTTTTTTAATTCCTACCCTCCCCATTTTTGTTACAGTTTCATACAACAGACATGAAACATCCTGACCTTCCTGGTTTTGAGGATCTGGGTATTCAACCAGCACCTCTGGAACAAAAAGCGATCGAAGTCCTGCGCCTTCACCGCAGATACCGCTGGTTGGATGCTGAACTGGAGGAAGCAAAGCCAAAGACTTATCCCATGTGACACCTGGCAAGGAGGATACTTAACACTTCTTAAACTGCCTTTGTATGACTCAATTTATGTGGAGAACTGTGTACATACTGAGTAAAATATATTAATCATGTAAACTGTGTTTCATGAGTGTTGTCTTCTTGGTTATGGGGGGGACTGTTATTGCAATGCGAGTTTTATCTTCATGTCATAGAAGCAAATTACATATTGTAGCTTAGCTAGTGAGCATTACAACATTTTAAAGGTTGGGATTAGAAAGACTGTGTCTTAACATTAGTCCATTTCTCCATTGGCTCTCAAACATATCAGTGAGCTTTAGCAGTGCTCTAGTGATTTGAAGAATGTTACAGTTTGAGACTTGGTTGCCTAAAATGTGTCCTTCCCAATAGGAGTTGCTGGTACTGCCACCTATTCAGATTAGAAGGTCTCAGATAAAACCTTTGTTTTAAGTTCTTGACTCTTCTGAACCCTGAGCCCAGCTCTTAAAGAAAATGCCAGTTGTCGACAGTGATAAGGAGTCCCCTGAGCCTCCTTTTCTCCAGGTTAAACACCCCCAGTTCTCTCAGCTGATTAAAACTCTTATGTGTTGTTGCCAGAGTGCTGTGAAACTCCTGGGCAAAGTGTTTCTTAAGTTTCAACAGCTTCTACATTTTGTTCTGCCACATCAAACCTGCTGCTGCTAATGTTTACTCTGTTAGAAAGAGGTGGGCTCTTGTGATAATGTTTTTTGATCCTTCCTTCTAAGGAAGTATTCAATTTAGCTCTCATGGAATGTTTTATTTTTCTTTCAGTGGTTTTAAAATAAATCTGCCAGTTCAAAAGCTTGGACAAACTGAAAGTGAAGTGCATATTGTTAATAATTTGATCCTTTTATTAGTTTTCTGACTGCAAGCTTTTCTCTGTCAGACCCTACCTGTAAATGAGTAATCTCATTAGCACCCATTTAATACTTGTGGCCCTAATCTTGATTCCTTGCATGTTGTTCACATACTGCTGTGAAAGTGTGTTCCTGAACTGCTTCACAAGTGCACATGGAGTACAGAGATATGCAATTATCACATAGCCCTTGCATGGCTGACAAGCAATTTCCACTTTTAGATGGCAAAAAGTGCAGCAGAAAGAACTGACAAAGGCAATGCTGTTTTCTGAGGTGCCAGTTCTGGGAATGCGCCATGATGCAGTGAGTTGTTTATTTTTTTCCCTGTCACTCAAAGCAAAGCTTCTTCCAGTACCTTCAGCTGCACCACAGACCTCTCCTACAGGATCTTAATTCAGACAGCCATTAGTAAATGGGCAAGTGATAAATATCCATGAGGAGTTTGCTTTAAGCAGACAGGAATATGGGTAAAGTGGAGTATCACATACAGTACTTTGCCCTTACATAGCACTTCTGCTTCCTACCATGTAGAAACCACACTGTGATTCCTTTTTACCCTTTCAAAGCAATTTCTCTAGGTGTCCTGAATTTTTTTGTTTTTAAAAAGTAATTTATTTTGTAATACAGTCCAGAGTACAAAATCACTAAAACACATAGAATCACTAAGGTTGGAAAGAGCTCCAAAATCAAGTCCAACCTGTGACCGATCCCAAACTTGTCACCAAGCCCAGAGCACAGAGTGCCACATCCAGTTGTTCCTTGAACACCTCCAGGGATGGACACTCCCATCATCTCCCTGGGCAGCCACTTCCAATGTCTAATCACCCTTTCAGTGAAGGAATGCTTTCCTGGCACAGCGTGAGGCCATTTCCTGTTGTCCTGTCACTTGTTCCTTGGAGCAGAGCCTGAACCCCACCTGGCTCCCCACTTCTGTCAAGGAGTTGCAGAGAGTGAGAAGGTCCCCCTTGAGCCTCCTTTTCCCCCTCAGCTGCTCCTCACAGGACTTGTGCTCCAGACCCTTCCCTAGTTCTGTTCCCTTCCCTGGACACGCTCCAGCCCCTCAATATCCTTCCTGAACTGAGGGGCCCAGAACTGGGCACGCGACTCAAGTTGTGGCCTCACCAGTTCATAGGAAATACTGATAGCCTTTATCCTTTACTGGGGAGGTAAATGCTACTGTAATTTTCAATGGGAAAGGAGGAAGGGAATGGAGGGATGAGAAGAACATGGCAAAAGCAGAAAACCTAACCCACTTTGCTTTTTGAGATTTCCCTGCAAGTAGGACTGAAGGATACTTGTCTTTTAGGAACAGCTGATGTGGGTGGGAATAGTGTCTACATCTAAACGTGGAGAGAAGGATTTGGACTTTATGTTTCCTCAAAGACTGTTTGGGTATCCTAAGCAGTTAGGACTGCTAATTATGTGCATATTTCTGCTGAAAATATGATAGCACTTAAATTACACTGTTGGTAATGTGTCACTGTGAGTTGGAACAGGTGACTTAGACACAATTAAGCTTTCCTATCTGCTGCTTTATTCTTACACCTTAATTTTTCTTTCTTGGATCACTTGGAAAGCCTTAAGGGTTTCTTCAGTTGATTAGAGGGCAGATTTTAACAACTGAAGAGCCTTCACACTGGCAATAATTATACAATAGTTACCTCTCTCTTCCTGCTGTTATTTCTTCTTCCCTTCCTTCTGCCCTGAGAGAGGCACATGGATATGGTGCTATGAAAAGAGATCAGAGGACTTACATTTAAGGTAATCCAAATTATGAGTAATTTATGATAGTGTTGGCTGCAGCCTTAGTGCAGAGTTATGGAAGCAGAAGGTGAAGGGCACTGGCAAAACAGCAAAAGAAAGCTGGTAGCAGAGCTGAGAACGGAGTGATGGTGTGCTGCTCCATGGCTTCTTCCCTTCTAACAAGGAGTTACAGCCAGGGGCTCACTCACCCAGAACATCATTCCTTCCTGGAAAAGCTTACAAAGGTGGTGACATTAAGAACTAGAAAATGGAAATTGCCCTTTCTCTTTGTCACTAGGGAACCTCAGGGATTTTGTTGTTGGGATTCTCTGTTGGAGCAGGGTTTGGAGTTCCCAGTTTGGGAAGCATGTGTAACGACGTGGACATTGGTTTGCCCCTTACAGCCACAGTCTTGACTTGCATTAAATCGGCCAGTAGTCGGAGCTGCTGCTCAGTGAATACTACTCCAGCTTTTCACCTCTTCTATAACTTCCTTGGCCAACATTGATCCTCTGGGCTGATACAACTGGTTAAAAAGGCATTAAATACTTTCCTTCAAAGTTTTCTGCTTTGTATGCGACTATATATACGCATATATACATATCCACAGGGTAGTGTCAACAGCTCAGTGTCCTGATGGACAGCAGTGACAAGTGGTCTCCCTCAGGGGTCCTTCGTAGGATCTGTGTTATTTAGTATCTTTAATGACATTAATTATAACATAGATGAAGGATCGATTGCACCCTCAGCAGGTTTACAGAGGACACCAAGCTGAGTGGTGAAGTACAGACACTGAGGGATGAGATGCCATCCAGCAGGACCTGGACAAGCTCAAGAAGTGGCCGTGTGAATCTCATGGGGTTTACAAGACCAAGTGCTGGTGATGAACTTGAGTCAGGTCAATCCCCAGTACCAATCCAGGCTGGGGATGGACAGATGGAGCAGCCCTGGGGAGAAGGACTTGGGGTGCTGGGGGTTGAGAGGCTGGACATGGCCCATCCCAGAACCCCCCCTGTGCTGGGCTGCATCCAGAGCAGCGTGGGCAGCAGGGGAGGGGGAGATTCTGCCCCTCTGTCCCACTCTGGGGAGACCCCCCGCAGTGCTACCTCCAGCCCTGGGGGCCCAGCACAGCAAGGACATGGAGCTGTGGCAGTGAGGCCAGAGGAGGGACACCAAGATGGTCAGAGGGATGGAGCAGCTCTGTTGGAAGGAAAGGCTGGGAGAGTTGGGGTTCCTCTCCAGGAGGCTCCAGGGAGACCTTACAGCCCCTTCCAGTACCTAAAGGGGGTTACAAGAAAGCCAGAGAGGGACTTTTTACAAGGGCATGTAATGATAGGACAAGGAGGAATGGCTTTAAACTGACAGAGGGTATGTTTAGATTAGAAATTTGGAATAAATTTTTTACTGTGAGGGTGGACAGGCCCTGGCACAGGTTGCCCAGAGAAACTGTGGCTGCTCCATCCCTGGAAATGTCCAAGGCCAGGCTGGGTGGGGCTCTGGGCAACCTGGGCTAGTGGAAGGTGTCCCTGCCCATGGTAGGGGCATTGGAACTGGATGATCTTTAAGGTCCCTTCCAACACAAAGCATTCTGTGATTCCATGATTTTGGCAATAGAGGGTGCATATTCGTTGCTTTAAAACTATTGAGTTCATTTGTCTTAAGATTACCCGTTATTCTGACTATTGCAAACCTCCTCTGCTTGGAGGAGATGCCTTTCAGCTCGTCGTCACTGGTCAAAGCAATCTGTGCTACCAAAGAGGGAACCCCAATCTGCCAGAGCAAACACCAGGGATGGTCCAACCACCTGCAGCTGAGGAGCCTCCAGGGGTGGTCAGTGTGGTTGTTCAGAAGATTGAGGGCAAAGGTCACTACAAACCACTTAAAGCAGCCCTCCCTGGTGGTGAGAGTCGGGTGTGAGGGGTGGAGTCTATTTGGCTCTATTAATAGTGTTGGGTGGTGCTTAGGAGGCTTTTACTTTGTGTTTGTAAGCTGATCGTAGAGCTGCTGCATCTCTTTGGCCACAGCAGTGCACCTGGTAAGTCAGTATTTTGTTGGGTTTTTTTCATATAAAATGTTTTCTGTGGATTTTACAGAATCAGGAATGTTGTCTAAGCTTCCTTGGCAAAATGCTCCATGGAGTGTTTTGTAGACTGGACCTTCAGTGAGAAGTTGAAGGATTTTCACCTAAAGGCATTGAATTTCTGCTGGGTTTGTATCTTTGTTTTGGTTTCTCAGGTGTGTAACAGACGTCAGCAGTTGATTTTAGCTCTGTTAAGGTGTTTGTGATGTCTCTCTGCCATTGAATTAACTGGTGTGTGAGGCTTCAATTTATGCTCCAGCCTTTCTGCAAGTGGATAAATGGTAGGTTTGTTCTCTGTGAAGCTGCCCACTGTCTTTGGCCAGCAGAATGGGGACTTACTTGGGGGGGAGAGGGGGGGAACAGGAACCTGTACGTGTTCTGTAGATAAAATTTTCTTAGGAAATTCACCTCCAACTAAAATTACTGTAGATTAAAATAAAGCTGATGCTACCACTGCAGTTGGTGAGGTTCTGAAGGTTGAGGGTTGTCCTTGGCAAAGCAGAGGTTTGTGTTCCAAAAAAGTGTTATAGAGCAGTAACTTGGCATAGTAATAGAGTGGACTGAAAATGAAAGCAAAAGGTGTTTGCCTGTTTCCACTTTTACCAGTATGATCCTTCCCCGTTTCTCACATGGATACTCCTGTGCTTTTTAGCTCTGAGCTGGGTTTGGATAGGAAAGAAAAGTTGCAGGTGACCAGTTCCTTTGTCAAGGTTTGATTTCCCTCCCTTTGGCCGCTCCAGTTTCTGGCACCACGAGCGCGACCTGTGGTCTCCAGTTGCTGCCACTTAGACCTCCAAGCACCCAAATGCACATGGAATAGGGAGTCCCTCGTTCAGGAATGCTCCTAGAAAGGGTATTTAAAAAGAACGCAGTAGAGATGTGGAGTATGGCCAGACAAGCACTCATTCTTCCATGTTTGTTGCTCCCCAGACCACCTTAGTCCCTTCTTTTTCCTGCCTTTAGAATTTTCCCAGCCTGCACTTCAGTGAATTTATAAACCTTTAACAAGGGAAGAACAACCTCCCACATCTTTGTGTTTTCTTGAATAGATACTAAAGGAACAGAATAAAATATACTACCACAGCACAAATTAAACAACAATCCACTTTCCCATAAATTAATTTTTACTGTAAATATTTGGAATTTTTAATCTGAAAAAGCTAGTCGTCAAAAATTGGTTCAAGACTACTTGAAATTCCTGTTAACTTGTCCAGGGCATAAGACTACCTTTTAGAATCACAGAATCATTTAAGGTTGGAAGAGACCTCCAACATTGAGTCCAACCTTTTACCAGTCTCCACCTTGTCAACTAAACCATAGCATTAAGTGCCACATCCAGTCATTTTTTTTTTAACACCCCCAGGGATGGTAAACCACCCCCTCCCTGGGCAGCCAACTCCAGTGCCTCTTCCCTTCAATGATGAAGTTCTTCCAACCTGAAAAGAAGAACATTCAGAAGCGCAGAAGAACACTTTGCTTTCCTCCTTGGTTTGTGTTTCATCCAGCTTGGCTTAAGTGCAACAGGAATCTGTTTTGGGAGGAATTATAAGAGGAGAAAAGGTTTTATTCTTTAGTGTCTGGTGGAATGGAGACAGGAGCTATTTAAGGGACTATTACTTGTCAGTCTGTCTCAGGGCAACTAAATCAGAACAGACAGAATCATTTAATCTGTCACTGGGAGATGTGTTTAGTTCTGACCAAACCTTCTGTGGTGGAACTGTGATAATCAGTAACAAGATAATAAAACTCCTACTGCTTTCATTCATGTTTTTTTGCCTGACTCTCTCAAGTCAGGACACTAATTTAGATTCCTCTTTCCATTCCTCCCTCTTTATGGAATTACAGCCTTGTTGAAACACCAGGTATACTTGTTATCAGTGGAGTACAGTGCCCTACTTGCATCAAGTGCAGGTCAGTCAGGATCAGTAGGCAACCTTTAACCAAATTATTGGAATTTTATCTGCTTCGTGTCAGAAGCAAGAGCAGAAAAAAAATCTAGTTTTTAGAAAGTTTTGTGATTTACTGTTGTTTTCACTTTTTTGTCACTATTCCTGTCTGTATCATGCCACCTTCTCACACAAGATAAAATTATCCCTTTTTTCTCCGTTTTTTTTTTTTAATGTTCCTGGGCTTTTTCTCACTCTGTTTAAGATGCATCATACCTCTTTTTCTGCAAACATTTTATAGTGCAGTGTTTTGCATTTATTTTTCTGGTATATAACCTATGACTGCATGGTTTTTTTTTAAATATTCAGCAGACTGGGATCCGGGTGCTGACATCCAGGTGAGGTGAGGACATCCACCAGCTTGACAATTAATTGCCAGCTGTGAGAGGACTAAAGGGCAGAGCTGCTCAGTCAGAAATCCTCAGCAGACTGTGCAAGAGCAAAGATTGCCAAGGAGATGGAGGGTCCATCACCCCACAGGGCAGATCAGGATCATATCCCATCCCTCCTGCCTGGAATGTTGGGCTCTGGGGCTTTACATGAAGCTTAGGGCTTGAAACCAAGCACTAGCAGCACTTCAGTGTTCAGATCAATTGGGATTTCAGCTTTTGTTTTGTAGTTCCCCAGCACCAGTAAATTCTGTCTTCTCAAATATGGAAGGTATCAGTCATGTTTGTAATCTCAGATTAGATTTCAAGCCAGGTTTTCTCTGATTTTTTTCAGGAGACTTGCTGTTACTTCAGAGCATGTTTTTCCATCTGTTCATTGTGAATTTACTTGGAGTCCCTGCTTCTCCCAGAGTCCTCTCCAAGTCAAAGCAAAATGGTACCTAACAGTGTGTGTTTGCCTGCAAAATTCCTCAGAAATGTGCCATCTGCTTTAAAATGCCTCAAGCAACAATGATAATGGCAGCAACTTTGAAGTAAAACCACACTTAGTTGAGCCCTGCTGTGGGGGACCCACAGAGCTCTGGATGCAATGTCAGGATTGCTCTTTGCTTCTAATGTCATGTATATTCTTGTGACAGCGTGTTCAAAAGAGATTTCCAAATGTAGGTCAGTTCTGTGTGGATTATTTAACAGAAACTCTCACTGCAAGTGTTATTTATGCAAGTGTCAGGATTCAAATCTGGGAACTACATGGTGTAATGGCACATGTCCTGAAACAACTACTACTGTGGGAAGAGGAGTTTGATAAAGGGCAAATACTTGTCTTACACAGATAATTTGAAAAGGTATTATCAATTTGCCATATTTTAAGGAAAAGAGATGCCACCCTAGAGCTCTATACTGACAGCCACATCCAAAAAAACCTAAGCTTTTACAAACCTGTGATGGAAGGCAACTCCATGGGAGCAAAAGCACAGCAGTGCCCAGGTTTGCCTGTGCACTTCCTTTAGCCTTAGAATATCTGTGTGTCTGTCTGCAGGTGCCATTAGTGTGGATGAACTGAGCCTGGATCCCTCCTCACCCCTACTATGAATGGTCCCTGATGTGTTCAGCTCAGTCTGCACAGAATTCCATGTTTCTAGGACTTAAGTAACAGCACACTGTGCTGCAATCTGCTGCCTTATTATACACTTAATTAGATTCACAGTTTGTTACCTGTGTCACACTGTGACAGGGCTTGTTGCTCTTTAAGGAGGGGGAAAAAAATCTTCTGGTTAAAACTCAGAAAAGCATCATAACAGCTGATTTTCTCCCTGAAGGTTTGAGTTCCTTGTAGAAGAACCTGCAGAACAGATTAAAGCTCAAGTAATTGCTGTTTATTAAATGTCAGTGGTGAACACCCTTCAATTAAAAGAGGCCTTTGGGCTTTCAGGGAAAAAAAGGCCTGGGAACAAGATGATGATGGCAATCACACTTATTGCTGTGGGTTAAGCAAAGAGGAAATTTCAGTGTGTGAGTTCTGGGGTAGCTGTTGGATTGTGAGAGCTTGTAGTACGCTGTGAGATTGTCATGGAAGGGCCTGGGTTGGAAGGGACCTTAAAGACCATCTCATTCCAACCCCCCTGCCATGGGCAGGGACACCTTGCACTATCCCAGGTTACTCGGAGCCCCATCCAACCTGGCCTTGGACACTTCCAGAGGTGAAGCAGCCACAGCTTCTCTGGGCAACCTGTGCCAGGGCCTGTCCACCCTCGCAGGGAAGAATTTCTCCCTAATACCCAATCTGAACCTGCTCTCTGTCAGTTTAAAGCCATCCCTCCTTGTTCTATCACTTCAGGCACATGGAAATAGTCTCTCTCCATTAGGGTTTATGTAGTGAAAGGCCACAATTAGGTTGATAACTCCTATCTTGTGGAAAGAATTGCCTCACACAGGATAAACATGCTGTTATTTGCTATTCTACAACTTACCTCTATTCAAAGTATCTTCCTTATGCCCCCTAAATATGCCTTAAAACTCTCTATGATGGGTATTGCTTGTGTGTGTAAGAAAACATGTAATGGACTTAATTTAACTTTATTACTTTACAGCAATGGTGTGTTTTAGAATTGAGGTACTGACTCCTGGAACCTTAAAATTATTTTTACTTGTGCTTTTTGTGTGATCTGTAAGTGCAAGGAAATGAGATTTGTCCTGGTGGAAGTGTCATGAAAGAAAAGAAGCCAGTCCAACATTCAAAGCTTGCCTTTGCCTTCCACTGTCCCCAGCATCCCATCCTTCAGTCATCAGCAGAAAATGCTCTTTTACTTAACACTCCAACCAGGGCAGTTGATTCTGCTCCAAGATTCAGGGCAAAAAACAACCTCTACCTTCTTTTTTTTTATTCTGCCCCTCTGTCCCACTCTGGGGAGACCCCCCTGCAGATCTGCCTCCAGCCCTGGGGGCCCAGCACATCAAGGACATGGAGCTGTGGCAGCGAGACCAGAGGAGGGACACCAAGATGGTCAGAGGGATGGAACAGCTGTGCTGGGAGGAAAGGCTGGAAGTATTGGGGTTCCTCTCCAGGAGGCTCCAGGGAGACCTTACAGCTCCTTGCAGTGCCTAAAGGGGGCTTACAAGAAAGCCAGAGGGGGACCTTTTACAAGGGCATGTAATGATAGGACAAGGAGGAATGACTTTAAACTGACAGAAGATAGATTTAGATTAGAAGTTTGGAATAAATTTTTTACTGTGAGGGTGGAGAGGCCCTGGCACAGGTTGTCCACCAAAGCTGTGGCTGCTCCATCTCTGAAAGTGTCCAAGGCCAGGCTGGATGGGGCTCTGAGCAACTGGGTTAGTGGAAGGTGTCCCTGCCCATGGCAGGGAGTTGGAACTGGATGGTCTTTACCATCTCTTTCAACTCAGACTATTCTGTGATTTTATGATTTTGTTATTTGATCCTTCACAGAGAAATCGTTCCATCTTTCTCTGTGTAATGAGAGGAGCAAATGGACATAAAACTTTTCTTCCTCGTGCTGTTCTTCTTCCTTTTAGATAGAACTCTTAGAAGTCTTTGACTGCTTGAAGCCTCCTCAGATGGGCTGTTTCCCAAAGCCCGACACTGCAATGATCTTTATTTCAAAGACTGTATCAAATTGTTCAGAGTTCTGAACTTATCAGAGTTCTGAACTTATAAACCAATATTTCTCTCTGAAGGAAGAGTTCTTCACAACATCTTGCTGGTGCAAATATGGCAAACTGCGTTTGATAATTGCCATCTTAGCCATGTGGCCATGCTTGATGTGCTTCAGGTCTCCCTCAGGAGTGTCATTGGTGCTCACATGGAAGAGGAGGGGGTTAATAATTGTCTGAGGACTGGACAAGCCTAGGTAGCTTCTCTACAATCAGCAGGGTTTTAGCTCCTCCTAGGGAACTCCTCTTGCTTCCTCAGTGTTGTTCCTTCTCAATCCTTTGGGTTATTTAAATTCATGGGAACAGTCTCTGAGTTCTCTAGTCAAAGAAATAATTTTTCTAGTTCACAGGAAATCCACTCCTGCAAAAAAATGTTCTAGTACATTTGTGCTTTCTCTGATGTTCCACACTTGCACAGGTAGGATAATATCAATGCTGTGCTGCCCTGGGATGTGTCTCTGCAGGGACTCCTATGAGTGTGCACAATGTGTCAATAGAAACTGGGGATAGTGTAAAATACTTCTTGATTTTCATGTTTAAAGTGCTGTACTACATAGAATGCTGACTGTCACATACATGTTAAATATTCGCACATTAGGGAGATCCATGTTAATCTACACTGTAGATAAAATAAAGACTTCACTTGCTTCCTATTACATTTTTAATCAAAATGGAGCAGCTCTGGCAAAGGGTCTGGCTTAGCTTTTTTAACTGGTGATTTCATCACCTCAAAAACATTAGTAGCAACAGGAAAGATTCAGCCAACTTTGATAAATGTAATTCAGAAGTCTTGTGCAAATGCTGCCTACCTTTGGTCTGTAGTAGTTTCCAGTAATGGTGTTTAGGGTAATTCCTCACACATACACACTTCACACAGCCTGTAGGTCTCTGGTCACCTGCTCCAGTCTCATGATCCTCTTTTCTTCCATATGAGTTTTGACATCTTTCCCTGGTCCAAAAAGCTTTGCAGCAAAAGGAGATTTAAAAAAAATCCAAAAGGCCAACCCCATAAAGAAAAACTGGGTGAAGAAAGAGATAAAAAGCAGCAGGTGGGAAAGGTTGAGAGACCAAGTGGAGAGAGAAAGATGGTGTCTTGGGTTGAGCTGGCAAAATGCCAAGTGTCCGAGGGAGAGGGGGGAAAAAACCCCCTCCAAACTAGTTTTATGCTGAAACTAACTGTATGTATTTATACAGAAAAGAGAAAATTAAAAGAAAACTACCACATAGCACACACTTACACAAGTTATGTATAACAAGAAATAACCTCCCACTCCCCTGTTAATACAAAGTCTACTACTCTAGATTCATAAGCACTCTAAAAGACACCTAGCAAGAAACAGAAAGAGTAACAACAAAATGTTTCTACTTCCCTGAACTCAAACAAAATGCAAGAAGCAGCAGCTGGAGCAGGGCCTAGCACATTAGGAGAGCTGCAAGACGATCTCCTCCTAGTTCAGCCATGATGGAACTGAACTAACACCTCCCACTGCTGCCCCATATCTTAAGTTTGCGTCATCTGGTATGAAATATTTCCTTGGTTACCCAGTCAGGTGATAGCTGTCTCTACCAATCCACATAGATTCTCTGAGCCTGCTAATTTGAGGCCTAGCTAAAACCACTACAGATGACGATAACTGTACCAGGGTCTGATTGAAGGTTCTCCACCACTCCTGCTAATCTCTGTCTGGGTCTAGATTGCAGAGTGATGTTTGTAATTTTAGGAGTGTATGGATAAAGCACATCAGATTATGTTTGAGATTTGTTGTTGCAGATTGTCTTAGTTGTATTTGTTTTCAGATGTTTTAGTTGATTGGTTTATTTGCTCTTTGCCAGCCTGAACTTTTCTCGCTTACAGGCATAGAAAAAAAATGTACAAGTGTGGCCCATACTATTAACAATAATAAAACCCCTTGATCTTTACTTTGACTCATTCTCCTTTAATAAGTGAAGTTACAAAAGGACTTGCCACTAAGAAACATTGAAGTGAAGAGCATAATTTTGTGGAAGTTAAAACATTCACTCTCCACCTCTCTATTCCCTCCTGTCCCCATCCACCACCTTGTTTTATACTCCAGTGTGACTCCTTTAATCATGATATCTGTGCTCCCAGTATTGCAAGTGGTCTCAAATCCTGCTGTTGAACTGGTCAAGCTCTGTGTCAAAAATGAGTCCTTTGCCCCCCACTCTTCACAGGCTGTTCCAGAACTTCATAGTTGTGACTGTTAGAAAGTTCTTCCAAATTTCTAGCCCAAATCCCTCCTTGGGGAGTGTAAACAAACAAGACCGTGTGTTCTTCTGCCAGCATTGTCTCTTAGCTCAGAAATGTCTCTGCTTTGTGTTTTTCCCTCCTGGGAAACTCAAGAAGCAACCGTATCCCCTTTTCAACATCATTTTCTTAGGCAAAATAAAGTTAGTTTCTTTTCATTAAAAGAATTTTCTGAACTGCCTTCATAGCCTTGTCCTATTGACCTCTTGTAATCATCCTCTAATCAAGCAGCAGAGAGACCTCATCTCCATCGTTTTTTTAGTCTGTGAACACATGATAGAGGGGAGAAATTCTTACTGATTTCTGAATTTACACTTACTTTATGAGAAGGAGCAAGGGCCAACACCCAAACCCCCCCTGTCTCAGTTTCAGGTCTGTTTGCTCCAGCCTTACTACCAAGCATGTTCTGTTCTCTTTACTAGGACATGATTGTTGTTCAGTTCTCTGTACTGTAGTATTAGAGCCCAATTAATCAGGTAATGGTGGACATTTGAATAGAGCAAAATGGTAGCTAGCCAAGATTTTTTTCTACTAGTTTTGGCTGGGTCACCTATGAAAGGGAGCAGGCTGGGTCAAGGAGAGGAAGACTACCTGGGACCCTCCTTTGGGGGATGAAGAACAGAAAGACCACTCCCCAAAATTGATACCAGAAAAAAACACTGCCCCAGCTCCGCCCAGACCCCGCCTGTAATCAATATGCAATGAGATGTTGTAATCAATTATGTTCAAATGTATAAAATAGCCTACTTTGACACTTGCCAGGTGAGTAAGCCTCTGCAGCGTTTTGCTGCCTTGCTTCCTGTGCAGAAATAAATACCTGCTGCTAATGGATGCAAAAACTTTCTCTTAGCAGTTATTTTCGTGGTGTTTTTGCTTATCACTTTATTTAATTAATTTCTCTAATTCTAGTCCTTTACTTCACCCAATTTGTTCACTGATTTCCCAATCTTTCTGGAGAAGCCTTTATAACAAATTATTGATATGGCTCTTCATTGTCATAGCCATATAAGCAGTGTTCCAGAAGTGATAGTTTTTGGTTTCAGCTCCAGGTATTTTTGGCAGTGAGAATGAAAAACAAACAGATGTCCTTGTACTCCTCACTTAAAGAAAAAATGTTTTATGCAAGACAGTAAAAAAAAAAAAAAAAAAGGAGGACTGAAAAGGTACATAAATGCTTAAAGAATAAAAAGGCCAGGAAAAAGCTTGTCTTCATTTTAAGTGGCAATGTTGGGTGGTCATCGGCTTTGAAAATAAGGTTATGGAGGCAGGGAGGTTAAGGAATGCGCAAATTAACATCTACATGAGCCAGTTTTGGAGTCTAAAATATATGTATATACTATATTTTGAAATTTGTTTCTGCTGGGTTGAACGAGATTCCTTTTGAATTTACAGGCAAGGGCACTGCAATTGATGGTCAGTAGGGCTGAGAAACCCGAGAAGGAGTTATTGATTTTTGCAAAATTAGTTTTTACCCATGTAAATGCTTGAGCCTGCAGCATTATTGTCAGTCAGCCCTATGCCATGGTAGAGTTTCTTGAGGGGTGGAAGGCTGACCTTTCCCTGTAGAAGAAATAACAACAAGAAAGCTGGCTTGGTATTTTCCAAGGAATGCTGCTTTCATAGAAAAATACTGGGTTGGAAAATACAGTATCCAGTGGCATATTGCTTTCAGAAAACTCCTGCAGAAACACAAGCAGGAGTTCCCCTGCCTTCCAGCCAGTCCCAAGGGTTGAAGTCCTCTGGTTCTGGCAGTTCCTAGCTCCAGGGCAAACTCTTCCTGCTTCCTTGGGCTCCTGCTGTGGAGAAAGTAGGCTTTGGATGAGAAAATCCATGCTGGGCTTGAGCATGTGAGGCACTTCAGAGCGGGGTGAAGCTCAGGACTCTGGAAAAGTTGTTGCTCTCACAGCTGAACGAGCAGCTTCAAGGCAGCTCTGTGATGGAAAGATCCCACTGGAAAAGAAGCCCACCAGTTGCCAAAAGGGACACAAAGGTTTGGAGGTCATTGTGTTTTTTCAGTGCGTGCAAGGCAACCCTCCAAATGAGTTAGTCCAGTGCAGGTGTAGCAAACACAAGCCAAACACTTAAATATTTGCAAGACTTTAGGACGTGTTCAGAAAATAGAGGCTTTGCTGCTTTGCATCTGTGGCAGTTTTACCTTGCCTAAATTTTTGGATAACCTGGAGATCCGTCTTTCCACACCTCCAAAAAGTTCTTTTGTGTTCCCAAACAGTAGGAATAAAAAAAAACCCTCAAAAGACAGTTCTCAAGTTGCACTTTATTATACGTACTAATCCCTTGCAACTCTCTAGTTTCAGAGGGTATTGTTTTTGTCTTTTGTGCATGATTTAAGTGCAGTGCTTACAGGCTCTGCTTGTTTGGATCCTTCAGGGCAGTTGCTGGCCCACACAGTAGGAATGACAGCATTTTCAGCCTCTGTGGGGATCTCACCATGATTTTTTTGTACAGAAAAGGGTAGCTGCCTTAACATATGTAGTCTCTGGAATTATGATTTTATTTCTCTTCTCTTACAGAATTTAATTTCAGCTGCTAATTTCTCCAACAGGTCCTTACCCTTTAAAGATTTAGGAGAGCTTGGCATGCAGAGAAATAGGTAAGTTACTAAGTGTTTATGTAACTTGAATGTTAAAGGTTGAAAGAAAGGTCTTGTTTTCTGTCATTTTCATAGCACTACCTACTTTTATAGTATCGTGACTCAGGTTCTCTTCTAAAGTATTTAATACAGAGTATGTTGTTCTTTTGTCTACTTAAAACTTAACATTTCTAAACACCATCCAGGCTACATCTGAGTATTTACCTATATCTGTCTTTTCATTCAATTTTTGCAGTTTTCAATTTGTCATTGGCAGACTGACTAATGTACAGCAAAATCAGATGTGACTTTCTTTTGTCTGACTCAAGGTCTGCATTGGTGTATTTAATCATAACTTCTCATAACCCATTGAGACAGTCTGTCGGGGATTCACCTTTATTTTGTTTTATGGTATATATTTTTGACCAATTCATTGCTTTAGGAATAGTATGTCACAAACTAAACATGACTTACTTCAGGTAAGTTTTTAACATTTCCTGATTGGCTGGGTCATTGGAATTTTATTTAGGGAAAATGTCATCAATGTTTCCTTGAATCTGATTGGATGTTATATGGGAATCAATTGAAGCTTGAGCAGCTCTCAACACTATTTCTTTATCTGTTTTATGGAGTACTGTTTCTAATAAATACTCCAAGTTGCACTAGTCTGGATTTTGTGATTTAACAGCCTTTTCTAGAAAATTAGCCACCTTTTCTAGATTGTCTTTTTACTCCCCAGTAGTGACTTTCTATTGCTGCAATTGAGTAGGAGGGAAGAGCACTCATATTAAAACTGGACTTTGGTAACTTATAGCTTGTTCTAAGGAGGCCACCACAGCAGGATCAAGCTCTTTTAATTTTGCTTTTATATGTGAAGCAACAGGACTTTGAGCTACTGTAGCCTCATGTGCTTTCGTTCTCTTTCTCTTCTCAGTTGTCAGCCCAGCTGGGAATGATGGACCAGCAGGTAGAATCCTCCCAGCCCATGCTGGTGATGGTGTGGTTGAGGACAGTGCCAGGCAGGGGAGACATGAACTCATTGCCTGTCAGGCTGTAAAAGTTGGTGCCAATTTGCTTCTGCCCCACCAGGACCACCAGGCTGGGCTGATAATTCTTGAAGGTGTTGAAGCTCTTCTGCATATGGGGCACCTCATATTTGAGCACCGTGTCAAGCTGGGAGTCCAACACCCTCTCCTGATACACCACAATTTTCGTGGGTAGAGAGTGGTTCATCTTCTACAAGTGCTTGAGGGCTGGGAGTCAGACACCTCATCCTGATAGACCACAATTTTTGTGAAGGTCAATAATAACAATCCCAGTCATGGTGATGAAAACTGGAATACTGTCTTGAACATTTGACACTCAATTTAAGGGCCTCGGGGCAGCACATGCTAATAGGGAGGAAGCGTTATGGTAATCTAGGGAGGGCTTATTTTAAATAGGGAATTACACAATTCTTGCTAAGTTACAGAAACAGTCATTGCTCTGTTATCTTAGGGATTTACATGGGGGGAAGAGAGCAAGGGGTTACAACATTGTTTGATGACATTCATTCCAAATTCTAATCTTAAGGCAGGAGACAGCTTATCTTCAAGTTGAGAATCACCAGCCTTCTCTGTTCTTGGTGATGGAATTTCTTTCAGCCTTCGTTGACCAAGGTTCACTGTTTAAGCTATCAATTTCTTGCTGTTTGAAAGCTAAATTTTCAGAACTTGACAAATTTTCATGGATAGAGAGTGGTTCATCTTGTACAAGTGCTTGAGGGCTGGAGGTCAGACACCCCATCCTGATACACCACAGTTTTCATGGGTAGAGAGTGATTCATCTTGTAGCGGGGCTGGATGTCAGATACCCCATCCTGATACACCACAACTTTCATGGGTAGAGAGTGGTTCACCTTGTAGAAGTGCCTGAGGGCTTGGGAGAGGCAGAGCTGGTGGCTGTTGGCGATCTCCTGGTGTGGTGCCTTTCCATCAATTCCTTTAAGTTTCAGCTTTGCAACCATATTTCCCCCTGTAGTAGTTTTAGCTAGGCCTCAAATTAGCAGGCTCAGAGAATTTATGTGGATTGGGAGACAGCTATCACCTGACTGGGTAACCAAGGAAATATTTCATACCAGATGATGCAAACCTAAGATGTGTGCAGCAGTGGGAGGTGTTTGTTCAGTTCCATCACGGCTGGAAAGCAAGAGGACGTGCTGCAGCTCTTCTACTATCCTAGACCTTGCTCCTGCTGCTGCCGCTGCTTGCATTTTGTTTGAGTTTCAGGGAAGTAGAAACATTTTGTTACTCTTTCTGTTTCTTGCTAAGTGTCTTTTAGAGTACTTATAGATCTGGGGTAACAGACTTTGTATTAACTAGGGAGTAGGAGGTTATTTCTTGTTACATGTAACTTGTGTAAGTGTGTGTTATATTGTACTTTTCTCTTAATTTTCGCTTTTCTGTATAAATACATATAGTTAGTTTCAGCATAAACCTAGTTTGGAGGGGTTTTTTCCTCTCCTTTTTCTCTTCGCTGTTTGAGGGGGAGGAATACTCCCCACTCCCCCCC